>CM059316.1:6792500-7342500 GCA_030340665.1 Neosalanx taihuensis | reverse complement strand
CCTTTATAGAAGGTAAATTATACAAATTATTCAAGAATTTGAATGCGGCTCCCACGGCGCATATACAAGCTAACTAGCCTTGTCTACAACTAAATGGAAGGTGGTGTTTTTGAACAAAAATGAAGATTAAACATTACATACGGCATGCATATTATTAGTTTGAGCAGAGCTAAGTTACTGAAACGATGGGCCTGCCAGCTGGGATCTGGAAGGTTGACAGGCCACCAAGGTGGGTTCTTAGTCCTGGGTTTTGTATTTTTATATTTTAAACTGTTACTCTGAGTGCTGTATTGTACCCTACTGCTGCTGTAAACTGCAATTTCCCCATCGTGGGACAAATAAAGGTTCAAGAACCTGATAGATTTCTGCGGCCATGGTGAGACAAAGGAGCTCCTCGGGTGTGTGACAGTACTGAGGTATCCTGGAAGTAATACTTAGGATCCATGAGGAACAACAGATCCTTTGTCAGACGGTTTGATGACTAGATGTGTGTCTGGGCACGAACTTCCTCCTCCGTGAGGTTTTGGGTGTGATTGCTGATGCCAGGGAGAAACTCCATGGACCTCAGTTCAACTGTGACCCGTCTGTGGATCACAGGGAGTACCTGGTGGTCCCTAGGTCCAAGAGTACTTATGGAGGAAGTGTGGATGCTCTGTAGGGTCTGTCCATTCCCTGCCTTTGATAGAGAACAGACCCCCACCTAAACAGTTCTGCTTTGCAGGTGTGGCACCCTGGACATATTTGCTATAAAAAGACACCCCCCCCAACAACTTTTAATATTGTAATTTTCTCCTGTCTATATTTTGGTTGCTTTGTTTGTGGCACTTATGTGCTTTGTTTGTGGCACTCATCCCCCTGCGTGTGATGCTGCGCCAATCATAGGCCCAAGCCCAGTGGCTGCCTAAACTGACTTTGTGCTACCTCAGACCCAAGTTGAGCATTGAGTATTGATGTTTCAACAACTTATTAACTCTCTCTAGAGATATGACTGTTTAGCCTGTGTTCTGCTCTTCACTTTCTCCAACCGTCCCTGGAGGAGGGGATCCCTCACTGAATTGCTCCTTCCAAGGTTTCCAATTTTTTCTCCCTAGTGAGTTTTTCTGGGAGTTTTTCCTTGTCTTCCTTGAGGGTTTAGGTTGGTTGAGGGGCAGTTCTATGGGCATATGTGAAGCCCTCTGTGACATTGCTTGTAAAAAGGGCTATACAAATAAATAATGATTTGATTTGATTTGATTTACCTGTGGATAAATGTTCAGTTCCTGATGTAATGCTAGATTACGCCACTAGGTGTCAGTAGGCACAGCAATGAGAGACTGACTGCTTTGCTTGATGCAGAAGTAGCACAGTTCTGTCTGAAGCTGCTGCAGCCAGTAAAGCTATTCACCAAACAGTTATTCACCAAAACATTCGATCTCTGTTCACAGAAATAAAAGGTGAACCTGTTGCACACAAGTTGTTGCCTCTCTCATCACGTGTGTTACACAAAGTTCAAATTCCTGTATTACAGTGGTATGAAAAGGTTTGGGCACCCCTGATCATTTTCAAGATTTTCCTTTATGTATCATTGGTTGTTCGGAACAGCAGTTTAAATTAAAAATATCAGAAAAACAGAGTGATATTTAAGAAGTGAAATTAAGTTTATAGGATTTACAGAAAGTGTAATTAATTAACCAAAAATAGGCAGGTGCATACACGTTGGCACTCTTGTTTTATTGATTAGAATACCTTTAGCACAAATGATTGAATTAATGAATATTGGAAAACAAAATGTGTTTGGTAAGCTCATCGACCCTTCACCTACATACACAGGTGAATCCATCATGAGAAAGGGTATTTAAGGTGGCCAGTTACAAGTTTTTCTCCCCTTTGCATCTTCTCTGAAGACTGGCATCATGGGAGCCTCTAAACAACTGTCAAATGACCTGAAAACAGAGATGATTCAACATCATGGTTTAGGGGAAGGATACAGAAAGCTAGCTCAGAGATTTCAGCTGTCAGTTTCCACTGTGGGATGGAAGACCTCAGGCACAGTTCTAGTTAAGGCCTGTTAAAGCCAAGACAAATCTGAGATAAGCAGAGGAGAAGGATGGTGAGAACAGTCAAACTCAACCCACAGACCAGCTCCAAAGACCTACAACAAGATCTTGCTGCAGATGGTGTCACTGTGCATCGTTCAACTATTCAGCGCACTTTGAACAAGGAGATGCTGTGTGGGAGAGTAATGTGGCAGAAGCCTTTTCTGTGCCCATGCCATGAAAAGAGTCACTTGAGGTATGCTAGAGCACATTTGGATGAGCCAGCTTCATTTTGGGATAAGGTGCTATGGACTGATGACATTAAAATTTAGTTATTTAGACATAACAAGGACACAGGATGCTTTATTGCCATTTATGTAGATACATATACAAACTGGTTACAGCGTTAGAGTGAAGTGTTTTTACAACATATAGTACAGTTAGACAAAGACAATGATGACATGACAAGAAAAGACAGGACAGGCAATGCAGACAGGACAGGCAAGTGCAGTAGTAATACTGATAATATGGTGATCGAGGTAGTACAATAAAGTGCTTGTAAAGTGCTTGAGATGGGACAGATGGACAGTGGTGGCAGTCATAGGGGTGGGGGGAGGGGGGCAACTTGTTTTGTCTCAGATTGAAACAAAAGGTTGGATTATGATTATTGCCTGTTTGAAGATTTTCATATTGATGGTTTTAATTTCAAACACCTGCATATCTTTTAAGTTCAATGAACAGTTATGCAGGAAGGCCTTAGGGCTCTTTTAAGACCTAAGTCATCCTTCATGACAGATACATTTGTTCACTAAGTGTCACTATGTCACAAAAAGGCTACATGGCTACATATACTTGTCAGTACACAGTTATGAGTACAAGTTCTGTTTGCTGTTTCTTGCAGGTCATGCATTTGGTGAGGAGCAGAGCTGGCTGGCTGCGGATGAGGAAGTAGGGCAATACATACGTGTGCACATACACGTAGATGAGAAAACATCTATTCAGACCTGGAACCCATGTCTTAGACTTTTCACACAGCTATTTTGTTTTCCTCTTTCAATTCTCTATTTATGGTTTCATAATGACTGAGTCACCATTGAGTGAGTTTCAGCTGTAATGCTGCTACTGTCTGTAATATGTTTCTATTAAGATTATTTGTCAGGATTTTTTTTATTTATTATTGTTCGATTCTGGTTTTAACTAATGCTAGGCTTACACCAAAAGATTTTCACAGTCACATACTAAAACTAAAAGGGTAGCATAAGGGTTCTTCCCATTAGTCTCGTCCCACCCCTAGTTCATGATGACATAACTTCTGTTGTGATTTGACACTATAATGAATAAAGATTGATTGATTGATTGCTATAGCTGTCAATTTTAGTCGTTGAGTTCATAGTTAAGTGCTTTATTTGTTAACTGCTATCAAGGAATATGACTCTCCTTTGTAGTATGCATGAGAGAAGATGCTGGGAGGTTAGTGGACTTCTAGTGTAGTGTCCGCTGATAATGTAGTGGGCTGGTCTGGACAGAAAATGCCAGGGCTGAATTTTTGTCCCAGTCCATCCCTGGCTGTCTCATTGTTGTTGGTGATGAGGCCAATCACCGTGGTGTCATCAGCAAACTTAATGATGGAGTTGGATCCATACATTGACTTGCAGTCATGGGTGAAGAGGGAGTAGAGGAATGGGCTGAACACACATCCCTGTGGTACACCTGTGTTGAGTGTGATGGTGGAGGAGCAGGAGTGGGCTGACCTAACATGCTGTGGTCGGTTGGTCAGAAAGTCCATAATCCAGTGGCAGAGGGAGGTGTTGATGCCCAGCTCACCAAGTTTGGTGATCAGCTTGGAGGGGATGACAGTGTTGAAAGCAGAGCTGAAGTCTACAAACAACATACGCGCGTATGTGTTGTTATTGTCTAGGTGTGTGAGCACAGAGTGCAGCGCTGAGGAAACTCTATCGTCTGTGCTCCTATTACTGCGGTTGGCAAACTGGTGAGGGTCAAGTGTGGGTGGAAGGTTGGTCTTCAGGTGTGCCAGGACCAGTCGCTCGAAGCACTTCATGACAATGGGAGTGAGTGCTACAGGGCGATAGTCGTTCAGGCACGATGGGCTTGAGTTCTTCGGCACAGGTACGATGGAGGTGGATTTGAAGCATGCCGGCACAGCTGCTTGAGCAAGGGACAGGTTGAAAATGTCCGTAAAAACTCCTGCAAGCTGCTCAGCGCATGCTCTGAGCACGCGGACAGGAATGCCGTCTGGGCCAGCAGCCTCGCGTGCGTTGATCCGGCTCAGTGCGGTGAGGACGTCTGTTGAGTTGAGTGTTAGGGGTTGGTGGTCTGTAGATGGTGTGATTAAAGTGGCAGTCTCTCTGTTGTTCCTGTCAAAGCGAGCGTAGAAGTTGTTCAGCTCATTCAGGAAGGAGACGTCTGTGGATGGCGGAGTGATGGTGTTCGACTTGAAATCACTGATGATCCGGATGCCCTGCCACATGCGCCGGGGGTTGGAGTCGTCAAAGTGCTCCTCGATCCTCAGCTTGTAGCAGTGCTTGGCCTTTTTGATGCTCCTCTTCAAGTAAGCCCTTGCCGCTTTCACGATGGACCCAGCAGACACAGACCGCTTTGCTAGCGCCATCTCGAGTCAAGGAGTTATGCTGGGGAAACACGAAGATCTCCTTCAAGGTCTCATGCTGGGCCAACAAGCCGCAGCTAATCAAATTGCACACCTCGGCTCCATGATGCTAGAGCTTGCTGCCAAGTTCTCCAGATCTACATCCGCCCCGCTCCCAGACCCCTCTCAACCTCAGCCTTCCAGTGCACCGCCACACTCTTCAGGCCAGTATTGCAGAGAAGCACATGTTCCAGATCCTGACCATTACTCAGGTGACATGGGGAAGTGTGGGGGATTCCTGCTTCAATGTTCCCTAGTTTTTAGCCAAAAGCCCATAACATTTGCCTTTGATAGTTCCAAGATTGACTTTCTCATGGGTTTGCTAAAAGGGAGGGCTTTGTATTGGGCAGCAGCCATTTGGCAAAATAATCCACCCATTTGCAGTGACTACGAAATGTTTGAAAGGGAACTCAAGAAAGTTTTTGATCACCCAGTCCAGGGAAAGGAGGCGTCCAAAAGACTACTCTCCACAACAAGGTGCTCTTAGTGTGGCTGAGTATTCGAGTACACTCAGTCAGCAAAGAGGTTGAACTCCCGCCAGGCTTGGTGGGCTATGTTTTTTTGGACATTTCAATTTGACCTTAACTTGCAGACCTGGATCAAGGAATGTGAAGTCCGATGCCCTCTCTCATCAGTTCTCTTCCACAGACTTACCTAAGCAAGGCGACAACATTCTACCTCCATCCTGTGTGGTCGCATCCATTACCTGGGAGATTGAATCCAAGGTTAAAGAGGCACAGGAATCAGAACCAGATCCAGGAAATGGACCCCTTAACTGCCTGTATGTTCCTCAGTGTGTCCGTCCTCAGGTCCTACAGTGGATCCACACTTCTATGTCTATATGTCACCCTGGGATTGGTCGTACATCAGCACTCCTACGCCGTTACTTCTGGTGGCCCACAGGAGACAGCCGAAGCATTGGTACAACATGTCTCCAGACTCCATGGAACCCCACTGGACATGGTCTCAGATCGTGGGCCACAATTCATCTCACAAGTGTGGAGAAGTTTCTGTCTAGCCCTTGGAGCCAAGGCGAGCCTCTCATCAGGCTTTCATCCACCCCCTAATCCATCCTGCTCCACTGCCTGCCTGCTCCACTGCCTGCCTGCTCCATTACCTGCCTGCTCCGTTGCCTGCCTGCTCCACTGCCTGCCTGCTCCATTGCCGACCTGCTCCATTACCTGCCTGCTCCACTGCCTGCCTGCTCCATTGCCTGCCTGCCTGCCTGCCTGCTGGATCTCTTCTGTAAGTTTGCAGTTTTTCTTTATAGTTTGTATTGTGTCTAGTACGGGATGCACGTCCCTCGGTGCGTCGGTTGCCTTTCTGCCAGGTCAATTGTCGAAAATGCTACATCAAGGTCTCCGGGGCCTTGATGATTTTGATGGGAAGACCTCTCTTTGCCATGTCTTGCGTCGCTTCTTCCACGGTGTCGTAAATGTTGGTCCCCTCGTCGTATTTCACTTTTAGCTGGACTGGGTACATAGTTTGAAATGGAATATCTCGGTCCTTTAAAATCCTCCGTACCTCTGCGTATTCTTTCTGCTTTTGGAGAACGCGTGGGGCATAGTCATTGTCCAGTGGAGGAGCAGTGGTTCTACTCCAAGCTCTTCCTGTGTGACCGAGCTCCTCACCCTATCTCTAAGAGAGCGCCCGGCCACCCTGCGGAGGAAACTCATTTGGACTGCTTGTATTCGCGATCTTGTCCTTTCGGTCATTACCCAAAGCTCATGACCATAGCTGAGAGTACATTTACATTTATTCATTTGGCAGATGCTTTTATCCAAAGCGACTTTTAAGAGAGAGCTTTTACAAAGAGCATCGGTCACTGAGCATAGACCTCTGGTTGTGGTTTCTTGTTTCACTTTGTTTGCTTCTGTTAAAACATGACTTCTTGCTTGAGCACTGTTCTAATTAGTTATTGAAATGTTTTCCAATCAACAACAAACCTAATCCCCATGAGCGTGCAGGTCAGGGCTACAGCAGCTGAGCAGTCCACATACAGGATGGTTTAGTAAGGGGGAGTCATGAAGGTCTGGTCTGGGTGTGCAGGTCAGGACTACAGCAGCTGAGCAGTCCACATACAGGATGGTTTAGTAAGGGGGAGTCATGAAGGTCTGGTGTGGGCCTGCAGGTCAGGACTACAGCAGCTTAGCAGTCCACATACAGGATGGTTTAGTAAGGGGGAGTCATGAAGGTCTGGTCTGGGCGTGCAGGTCAGGGCTACAGCAGCTGAGCAGTCCACATACAGGATGGTTTAGTAAGGGGGAGTCATGAAGGTCTGGTCTGGGCGTGCAGGTCAGGGCTACAGCAGCTGAGCAGTCATGCGGTGTGTCATCATCAGGAAGTGGTAAAAGAGAAGCAGGGTTAAGACCAGTACAAGGTTTGACAGTAAGATTTGGCATTTCCAGTAAACCGGTGTGATACTGAAGAAACCGAGACAGAGAAGTGGGGGGTTCTGTGTTCAGAGAGGATGTGTGTCACAGCATGAGGAACAAGGAGAGTCAGTGGAGAAAAACCCACAATGTCACGTGATGCTGTCACAGCTTCTTCAGCAGCTCCAATCACTCTCAGACAGGTGGGGAGACCGTTTTTTTTACTCCACAGCCACATCCCTCACGACCATTTTCTTGGTGTAACTTTTAAAGGTTCCCACACCATCATTTAATCAGTGTTTATAGCCTTTATAGCCTTTATAGCTACAGCCTGTAGCAATAGAACAACCTCACAACAGACTCACATATATAATCTCATATATATATTTATAAGAGTGTGTTTGCCTTTGGCAAAAGCACAACCTTTTGTAATCTCACAAGCGCCTTTGGCAAAAGCACAACCTATTTTAATCATATATATATACTAGAGTGGGTACAATGTCTGGATGAATAAGATAATTGTCCCACAGTGGGTAAATGCAGTTTCAGCAGCAGGTTACAGTACAGCACTCAGAGTAACAGGTTAAAATATCAAAATACAAAGTACAAGATGCAGGGAATCCTACACTTCTTGCGACAAGTGTGTGTAAGCCCATGACTTGAGGAAAATCAAGCGTGAAGCTGCCAAAATGCCATTTGGATACATTTATTGTCATTACACAGGTACAACGAAATTGTAGAAACAGAGCAGCAGCAAATTAACGCACCGCCACTGACTTCTGAAATGTTAGGAGAGGAGAGAGAGCAGATAAGCAAACAGTAACAATACAGTATAACAACAAGCTTGTCCATGATGGACGTCAGCTTTACTAACATCCTCCTCTCACCCACTTCCTCTATGGAGTCCAGAGGACAGTCCAACAAAACCACAGGACCAAGAACTCTCATCGTGCTCTTATTCCCCCCCTTGTCAGTGGAACAGAACACCGTACCTAGATTGTGGAGAGAGTGAGTCAGAACAGTCAAACACTTCAATGTTTAGTGTAAACAGCAGCTGGTCAGATTCCTGGGGTCTCACCTGGCTCCAGCAGGTGGACGGTGCTTTGTGAATCTCCTGGGTCAGACGAGGGGAGAACAAGGAAGGACGCACAACAACTGTCTTTTCAAATATTTATTTGTCAACAGTAAATGGTCAAAATAAAATAAAAGAGATAACCTGCTTGATTGAGGGTGATGGAGAAAATAAAATTCTGGGTCTCTTGAAAACAGAAACTAAAATAGTGAGACGTGTCGACTTGGACTCTGGCTGCTCCACATTTATATTCACTAATTTATCAGATGCTTTTATCCAAAGTGACTTACAGTATGTACAGGGACATTCTCCCTGAGGACAGTAGGGTGAAGTGCCTTTCCCAAGGACACAATATCACATAACCACAGCCAGGGTTCAAACTCACAACCTGATGATCATGAGGCCAACACCTTGAGCCACCTGACTCTCTACTGCTTCACATTCAGTTACCATCATTTCTATATGCTTCAAAACTGATAAGGCAGTTAAAAACATTTCTTTATGTGCCATAACGCACGTATCCATACCTCATATGTTTCCTACTAAAAGCTAGGTGTTGTTCTGATCTGTGCTAGCAGTTCAAAAACCACATCCTGTGTAACTGTCATACTGAGACTTACTGTCTCACACCACCAACTTTCCATTTGCACATCTTATATTTGTGACTCCTACCTTCTGTGGAGTACCAGTCATAAAACAATGTTACTATGACGATACCATTTAGATCGTTTCCCACAGGACCAAAATGACTCTTATTGAGGGCCTTGTTACTCTGTTTGTCTGCTTCTAACCCAGTTTGGAATGTTTGTACTCACAGTGAGGTGTTTATTATTACTTCCTTACCTACAGGGACACTATTACATCTTTGAGATGCATGCCATGTCATTGAAACTAGTTTAACTGAATGCTCTTGTGGCTCTTCCCTTTGGCACTTGTTTGGTTTCACATGATGTATGTTTCATAATCTGACTCACAGTGTTTGGGGTCTATCATGTTGTTATGATCAGTGACTGATGCTCTTTTTAGAAGACTCACCTTAACCCACTGAGCCACCTGACTCTCTACTGCTTTGCATTCAGTCAACATCATTTTTATATGCTTCAAAACTGAACAAGAATTATGTGCCATAACGCACGTATCCATACCTCAGACATGTTTCCTGCTAAAAGCTAGGTGTTGTTCTGAGCTGTGCTAGCAGTTCAAAAACCACATCCTGTCATACTGAGACTGACTGACTCACACCACCAACTTTCTACTTGCACATCTTATCTAAATGTGTATGCAAGAGATCAAAACTTTCTTAAAATTCTAACTCACTATATGTATAGAAGAGGTTAATGCAAAACTTCTATATATGTATGCAAGCATTCAAAAATGTTTACATGCACAACTTTGATATACGTATGCAAGAAAGTCAAAATGAATTTAAGCCAAATGCACATTTTATGATGAGCATCACTCTTTTTTCTTTTATTTCATAATTTGTCCAAAGTCCACCAAACGAAAGCTCCTTCAGGGGCGTTCAACCATACCAATGCTAACTGGATGTTATTTTATTCATCTTCTTTTAGCATATTTAGTATTTACTGTATTTGTGGTTTTTTGTATATGTTTAATCTTATTTATTTTAGTACATTTTAATGTCTTGGTATATTTATTCTTATTCTAGTTATTTTAACACTTATTAGTCAGTTTAGCACTAGGATTTTCTTTTATGTTGTACTGACTAAAAGCACTTTCAATCTTGTTGTACCTGTGACAATGACAATAAAGATTTATTCTATGCTGATTGATGTTTTTTCACTTTTTGCTCAGCGTTGTTTTCTGCAAGTGTGATGATTGTCGTAGAAATTGGGTTTACTACCCTTATTCTTTATCAAACATTGATTGTATTCTTGGTTGTCCACAACAGGGAAACCAACCCTAAAGGGGAAGTTAAGCCTTAGGCCAGGGTGGGCAATTCCAGGTCCTGAGGGCCGCTGTCCTGAAGGTTTTCCATGTTTCCCTGGTCTAGCACACCTGATTCTAATGGAGGGTCGTTATCAAGCTCTGTGGAAGCCTCACAATTACCCTTCATTAGAATCAGGTGTGCTAAAGCAGGGAAACATCTCAAACCTTCAGGACTGTGGCCCTCATTGCCCACCCCTGCCTTAGGCTATGTAAACCTACAGACCCCAATCTTGTTATTCTGGAGAGTCTCTGAGTGATTTGAATAGTGAGGGTCTTTTCTGTGACAGAGAAGTAGATGACCTTTTGAGAGACCCCTCATACAGGGACCAGTGTGGTCAGCTGACCCCTAACCCCTAACCCTGAGGATCTTAGACCTTATCACTTGAAGGCTAGGGTTAGATTACTGTGTTCTCACAGAACTCCAATCACAGAACTTGATTTGAGAACTGCCTGTTTTAAGTAAACCAATGACTATTGAGAATGTTTGTGTTTGTGACAGTATAAATGTCCATGCAACCATTAAAAACTTTTATGTAAATATAAATTGTTATACACTTACAACATTAACTTGAAGTCTACTTTTTGTAATGGCTGCATAGGTAGCTATCACTCATCTCTCCCCCTGCCTCCTCAACCAATCATCACCTCTGCCTCCTGCAGCAGACCTGTCAGAGTGAGCATGTGGCAGGATCTGATTGGATCAGAGCTCCTCAGATCCCGCCCCCTCCTGCCTCCCTTAATGAGTCCCCTGTGGTGGAGTCTCTGTGTGATCCATGACTGACAGCATGTTGTCTGTGTGTTCCAGGTACTGTGTGATCCATGATGACAGCATGTTGTCTGTGTGTTCCAGGTACTGTGTGATCCATGATGACAGCATGTTGTCTGTGTGTTCCAGGTACTGTGTGATCCATGACTGACAGCATGTTGTCTGTGTGTTCCAGGTACTGTGTGATCCATGACTGACAGCATGTTGTCTGTGTGTTCCAGGTACTGTGTGATCCATGATGACAGCATGTTGTCTGTGTGTTCCAGGTACTGTGTGATCCATGACTGACAGCATGTTGTCTGTGTGTTCCAGGTACTGTGTGATCCATGACTGACAGCATGTTGTCTGTGTGTTCCAGGTAGTGTGTTTCTGAAGCAGCAGCACGCCAGGCTGTTCACTCCCATGCCTGAACACTGTCTGCTGTCTGCTCTCTTGTCTTTGGGTCATTTCCGGGTGTCTTGGTGTGGTCGTCTCTCAGGGTTCAGGGCAGCACAGAGCCCTGACTTCCCAGGTGCTGCAGGTCAAGTTGATCAAGTCATCAAGCCTCCCTGATACAAGACTTGGTAAATAGTCTGGATTGGACCATGGTGTTCACCAATGGAACACCTCAAAACACAGATCAACAGTAGTAAGTAAGGCCTTAGTCTTTGTGGTGCTCTAAGGGGCCCCAGACAGCACTTTGTACTGTCATTCTGTGGTTTACAGGAGCTGTTTCATGGTGTTCACTGTTAGGACACAGGTGAAAATGTCACCTCTAAAACCTGCTGGTTCCACTGAGTGGATCGTTCTATTGGCTGTGTAACTCTCATGGAAGGTGAAGTGTTACTTTGAATCCAGTTTCTATTACAGCTGGCTTTGCAAAGCACATTTATACTGGGCTGGGTATGAAGGTCATTGATTGTGTAACATTTATGAATATTTGTGACATGTGACAGTATACCATTATTTCATGTTCATGAAACATGTAGTGTGTCTGTAAATGTGAGTGCAAACAGCTTTTGATGATGGGCCAGCCCATGACATCTGATGATGACATCATCTCTTCCACCCATTCATTCTATTAGCAACTGTTAAAAGACCCGCAGAAAAACTCATCTGCAAACTCTTCTGATGGATGTTTTATTGTTAGTTGATGTTAAGTTCAATGAAAACAGTGAACCCTCGTTTTTCACCGGGGTTACGTTCCAAAAAGAACCTGTGATAAGCGAAATCTGTGAAGTAGAAACCTTTAATTTTTTTACAATTATTATACAATTAAATACTCTTTTATATATTAAAACCAAAGAACGAACCCTTTTTACAGGCCCAAGCATTTGTTTAACAAATAAAAGTACTGTATCCTGTAAACCGCAACTTTATTGATGCACAGGTTTGTGTTGGAGATACTGTTTAGCCAATCAGAATGCAGAACACAATGCACGAGGCAAATCTGTGAAGTAGCGAAACCGTGAAAAGTGAACTGTGATGTAGCGAGGGTTCACTGTATTTCACATCAGAGACCTTTCACACCTACATGGGTGAACCCTCCTTTTTAAAACCAACAATCTAACTTCCTCTTTCAGAAGGATTAACTAGAGGAAACACCTGACCTCGGATTTCTCTGTCATATTGATCAAACATGTCCACCAAACTGCCCTGAACTTTGATGGAACATTCCGTGTGTTTCTTGGACATCTAATGAACATCAAGTCTCCTCTTTCTTCTCTGGACAAAGTAAGTAAGACTGACTCACTTCTTACTAGGAGGACAAACATGTTTGAGAGTCTTTTCTGAAATACGTTTTAATTGTTATTCCTGGGGAAACGGTGGAATTAAATCACATAGTAAATATGCTAAAACACGTGTGAACAAGAATATCAACAATATTTGCGAAGTTTAGACGTTTTGAAAGTTTTTAATGTGGCCTCGAAGTTACTTTTGTTATTCGGTACTTTGTGACTTTATAATAACAGACTTTTCAGATGTTTGATTTAATGTCCAAACAGCAACAGAACTCTTTTGAGCTCCAGGGACGCCTGATAAAACACAGAAGTTGGTTTTCCCCTTGTAACCTTTTTATATCCTATCAGTACAACCTTTTCACCTCCTGTATAGCTGGGTCCTGCAATAAAACCTAATCTATCGAAAGATATACATTTGAATGAGACTTTTAACAGCCTGTAACATCGTAACTAGTTGATCTTAATACTGTCATTACAATGACCTTGGTGTAATCCTGTACACTACATCAACATATATAATCAGTGATCCACAGACACATGTGACTGATCCATCAAGGTTTTCTAAGAGGAAGTGAGTTAGTGCTCAGTACAGTTGATGGTGCAGTATGATGGAGTGGAGCTTGTTGTCTTCTCTGTTGTCTTCTGTTGTTCCATGTCAGTATGAGGTAAATGACTGAGGAACTGAATACCTTTTAACTGGGCTGTTTACATCATAGTGGTGTGTTCTTAATGAGGGGATACAGTTAGTTTTCCTTCCTCTCTTGAGGTAACAGTCTAATAGGGTTGGATTCTAACTGTTGTTAGTTTACAGGTCTACGTACCTCGCTAACTCAGTTAGCTGGATTTGATTGTTGAATATTTGGCCTCATGATCTTGAATCGTTTGGTTGTTCGAAGCTCATCCTAGACTTGTTGTCATAGCAACAGGTCCGTCAGCTCAAACCTGCTCGTGAGCTGAGAGCTCTAGGGCCTCCAATGCTCTGCTTATTTCATGTAAACAAGATTAGATTGAGGCTTCATAAACGGAGGAGATAGGGAAGGTCCGTGTTTACGCAAGCATCCTCTTGCAGAAGGTGGGAGTATAATTTGCCAAGTGAATTAAGTGGCTTTTTAAAATAAATACAGTATAAATTAAAGGCTACAATTTTGTAGAATGTTTTTGTATTTAACTTTTACTTGTTCCCATGTTCTTGTGGGTCCAGTGGTGGCTCTGACATTAAAGAAAGTAAATATTAAATTATTAAAATGCAAAAGCACATACTGTAGAAAATGATAGAAACATCTACTATGGACAGCACTTACGCATTTAACTTGTCTGCTACTTTTTGCCAGCCCACTCTTCTGGCATTTGCAGACTTTGAGGTGTTCCTGTCGTTTTAATTAACGACTCAAATTCGGCGTAACCTTCCATTAAAAGCTCTTGTTCTGATTGGGAGAAAAATTGGGCACGTTCTTTGGCCATGCTGAACAGCCAATAGCAGCGTTCTTTGGCCATGCTGAACAGCCAATAGCAGCGTTGCTGATCAATGTTTCTACCATCGACACATATCCCCTCTTTATCCAACACATGAATGCGCAATGATCTCAGATATCTCAGTCCAGTGATACTAATCATACACAACATGTGTGTTCGAAGAACCCAATTAGCCGGATCATGATTAGCAGGATGAAATTATCTTGGATTGGTCATTTGATCTTGGATGTATTAAGCGACGTACGAAAAACGGGCCCCAGTTAAAATATCAAAATACACAGTACAAGATGCAGGGAATCCTATCAAATAAATGATCTAAGAGTATGAAATAGCAACACTGTATGTAAGTGAGTGAGAGTTAAGTGGGAGTTGAGGTGGATTCTGCCATGAATAAGTAGTGAGTGACTACAGAAAGAATATTGCCCAAATATTGCACGTAATAGTTAAAAACATAACATAACTATGACATAAAATATATTGAACATAATAATTGAACACAACTGTTTAATATTGTATAAATATCTCTGCACGTAGTAATGGTTATAGACAGGGTTCAGCAGCAGTGGTTGTTGAACAGTCTGACTGCAGCAGGAAGGAAGGACCTGCAGAATCCTTCACACACTGAGGGTGAATCAGCCTATTGCTGAAGCTGCTCTCCAGAGCGGACAGTGAGTCCTGCAGGGGGTGTGACTCATGGTCCAGCAGAGTGGACAGTGAGTCCTGCAGGGGGTGTGACTCATGGTCCAGCAGAGTGGACAGTGTGTCCTGCAGGGGGTGTGACTCATGGTCCAGCAGAGATGTCAGCTTTGCCAGGACCTGTCTGTCACCCTCTTTCTGTCCAGAGGACAGCCCAGGACTGAGCTGGACTTCTTGATGACCTTGTCCAGTTGTGGGTCTGTGCTTGCCTCCCTTGCATATGCATGCTTTTTTTGTATGTTAAAAAAAACGTAAATTGTACTGATATTTCTGTATATTTTTTATACAAAATGCTTGCTTCTTATTTATAATTACATATAAAAGCATGCATTTGTTGCTGCTCATTTACAACTGTAAATACAAAGAGTGAAGAGTATCTGAAAGTTATCTTATCATTTCCCCTGCAAGAAGGAATGGTGACCGGCTGTAGCAGCCACATAGATGAAAAGTTGAATTAAAACAAGTCAGTTGGACTAAATAAAAGTGCAAATTAACTCATTGAAGCACGAGTTGAGGAAAATCAAGCATGAAGCTGCCAAGATGCCATTTGCCACCAGTTTTGCCATATTCCAGAGTTGCAACGTTACTGTAATAAGAGTGTCAAAAAGCAGAAGGTGTGCAAAACTCATGGCCAAGGTAAAGAATGCTGAGAAACTACCACCATTGAACAAGACACACAAGACAAAACGTCAAGACTGGGCCAAGAAATATCTTAAGACTGATTTTTCTAAGGTTTTATGGTCTGATGAAATGAGAGTGAGTCTTGATGGGCCAGATGGATGGGCCCGTGGCTGGATCAGTAAAGGGCAGAGACCTCCACTCCGACTCCAGCAAGGTGGAGGTGGGGTACTGGTATGGGCTGGTATCATCAAAGATGAGCTGGTAGGACCTCTTCGGTTTGAGGATGGAGTCAAACTCAACTCCCAGTCCTACTGCTAGTTTCTGGAAGACACCTTCAAGCAGTAGTACAGGAAGAAGTCAGCATCTTTCAAGAAGACCATGATTTCCATGCAGAACAACGCTCCATCATATGCATCTAAATACACCACAGCATGGTTGACCAGTAAAGGTCTAAAAGAAGAACAATGAATGACATGGCCTCCTTGTTCACCTGATCTGAACCCCATAGAGAACCTGTGGTCCCTCATAAAATGTGAGATTTACAGGGAGGGAAAACAGTACACCTCTCTGAACAGTGTCTGGGAGGCTGTGGTTGCTGCTGCACGCAATGTTGATCATGAACAGATCAAGAAACTGACAGAATCTATAGATGAAAGGCTTTTGAGTGTCCGCGTAATGAAAGGTGCTATGTTGGTCACTGAATTGTTTTTGTTTTGTTTTTGAATGTCAGAAATATGTATTTGTACATTTGGATTTGTTATATTGGTTTACCTGGTGAAAATAAATAAGTGAGTTGGGTATATATTAGTTTTTTTTTTTTACTTTTCCTAATAATTGTGCACAGTAAAAGTTACCTGCACACACACTAAACCTCCTAAGATAGCCAAATCTAAAAAAGCCCCACTCCGAATTAAATTATTCAGCTTTGATATTATGAGTCTTTTGGTCTTTTGTTGTTCAACAATTTAATTACGTAATCCTCAAAAATACAACTTGCCTAATCATTCTGCACCCCCTGTACATAGGGCTTCATGGTGACCTTTCAGTGAGCATCCTGTCCCTCTGCAAGCCTGCTTATTGAATGGAAACACTTGGTGTGTTTAAAGACTAAACCACACATGAAGGTATGTCTGGTGAGCTTCCTGTGACCATGTTGGGAAGTGTAAAACTAAATTAAAGCCTAGTTTTTAACAACTGTTTGAACTTTGTTACTAAGCACACACTTCACTCTCTACAGTGATCCACAATGGCCACAGGTGGAAAGTCTGTTGGAAGTCTGTTGGATAGTCTGAATTCTCTAGGGAAAACAGAGCTGAAGAATTTCCAGTGGTACCTGCAGAATGAAGTTCCGGTTGGGTTTAAAACCATCTCAAAGGCTGAGTTGGAGGAAGCTGATAGAACAGATACAGTGGATAAGATGGTGGGGGCATACAAACTGGAAGGAGCTCTGGAGATCACTGTGGAGATCCTGAAGAAGATGAACCGAAATGATCTTTCTGAGCAACTGAGGAGTAAGTGTTCTTATGCGTCAATCAAATTAAAATCAAAATGCAGTCATGGTGTCATAATGTGGAATAAATTGTATCTAGTATTTTGTTGTTTTCACTGCCAAAGATACAGTACAGAGGAAATGTTGCTCTCCTTTCAGTGTCTGCAGTGTTATTCTGCATGTGTATCTAACACTTAGGACTGCAGACACTGTAAGAATGACTGACACACTTCTCAGAACTAAACAAGGTGACATGTTAGTGGTAGTCCAGCACGCTAACATTAACCCCAGTCCACACAGGACAGGAAACCCAGCACAGACACAGGACATGCTCCTTACATGTCACCCACAGTGGAACACCTGAGAGCATGAGACAGCCCTGACTTCCTGTCTTTTCTCTCTTCACAGGTGGGAACAGTTCAACTTCCTGTCTTCCTCAGGAAGCCCAGGGTTCCTGCAACACTGAGACTGCAGGCTGTGCTGCTGCCTCTGGTGGAAACCCCTCAGAGCATGGTAAAAACTGATTTAGGATCTATTTCAACTCTGATTACCATGTAGGCTCAGGACTAAACCAGATAATGTATTGTTTGTGTGTCTATGTAACCATTTCACATTTACATTTAGTCTACATTCTTTGTTTTCACTGTCTTGCATATTACACAAGTTAAAGTATTGCAGAGAAGATGGTGCCTTCCTTTCAGTGTCTGCAGTGTTACTCTGCATGTGTGTCGATCACTTAGAACTGCAGACACTGTAGGGATGACTGACACACTTTATGATATAATAGACTGTCATGGTACATAAGACATGACAATGATGAAATAGACTGTCATGGTACACAAGACATGATAATGATTAAATAACTAGATGAAGCATAGATTCCATATGTATATGATGCTTAAAGCGTTACTATTGTTGTACATTTTCATGTCATAATGTGTTTGCCTGTTTATAATCAACTATAATATCATGACAATTGGGTTCATCAGGGTTCATGCTGTCTTCGTACAGAGCCTCAGGCTAATATCCACACAGTACATAGACACAGTAGATACTGATAAGTAAACATGGTAGATATCTATATGATGTGATGTACTTCCATATTTGTCAGTCATTCATTACTCTGATGATACATGGTGGCATCTTCAGTCAAACAAGTTAAACACCAACCTTTCTGTTTGTTTTAGAGGAAGCAGCCCAGAGGAAACATGAAGGTGAGGGGGAGCCTGGATTTTGAACTTGCTTTCCTTTATAATTGTTTGAACTTGCTATTCTGTTAGTATATATTAATTGAAATGGATTAAACAGTTAAGCTCACATGTTGTCATGTTCTTTCTGTCAATAAATATGCAGAAATCATCCAAATCAACAAAGGAAAACATCAGTCACTACTGAAATCAAAGTATGAAGAAATAGTTGATGGGATGAAACAGCATAGTGTGAAAATCTCCCTGGACAGCATCTACACAGAGCTCTACATCACAGAGGCTGGAGGTGGAGAGATCAACGACCAACATGAAGTACGACAGATTGAGGGAGAATACAGAAAGATTAAAGGGTCAGAAGAAAAAATTGAATTCAACAAAATCTTTGAATCCCAACATGAACAAAACAAACTGATCAGAACGGTCCTAACCAAGGGAATTGCTGGCATTGGCAAAACATTTTTGTCACAGAAGTTTGCTCTGGACTGGGCAAACAACAAAGAAAACCAAGACATTGATTTCATTTTCCCACTCACTTTTCGAGAGCTGAATTTGTTGAAGGACGAAGCTCACAGCTTGATTGATGTCATTCAACATTTTTTCCAAAGGATGGAGGAAGAGTTTCTTGCTGCCATTTTCACAAAGAGAGAAGAAAACAAGAGAGAAATGAAAGTTCTGTTTATCTTGGATGGCCTTGATGAGTTCCAGATGCCCCTCAACAACAAGAAGTGTGAGAAACACCATGATGTAACAGAGCAAAAAACCATAGATGTGCTGCTGACCAACCTGATCAGAGGAAAGCTGCTTCCCTCTGCTCTCATCTGGATCACCACTCGACCTGCAGCAGCCAATCAGATCCCTTCTGAGTGTGTTGACCTGGTGACAGAAGTACGAGGGTTCAATGACCCACAGAAGGATGAGTACTTCATGAAGAGATGCAGTGATGAGATCCTGGCCAGGAGAATCATCTCACACATCAAGACATCAAGGAGTCTCTACATCATGTGTCATATACCAGTCTTCTCTTGGATTACTTTTACAGTCCTTGAAGACATGCTGAAAACAGAGAAGAGCGAGAAGATGCCCAACACTCTGACTGAGATGTACACAAACTTCCTGGTGTTGCAGACCAAACAGAAGAAGGTGAAGTATCATGAGAAAACTGAGACAGATCTACACTGGGATGGAAAAACCATTAAGAAGAGTATTCTGTCACTGGGAAAACTGGCCTTCCACCAGCTGGACAAAGGCAACCTGATTTTCTATGAAAAAGACCTGAAAAAGTATGGCATTGATGTCCGTGATGCCTCAGTGTACTCAGGAGTGTTCACACAGATCTTCAGACAGGATGGTAAAGTCTTCCACGAGAAGGTGTTCTGCTTTGTCCATCTGAGCTTTCAGGAGTTTCTGGCTGCTGTGTTTGTGTTTGTCTCATTCATCAACAACAAGCAGAATATGATGTCTGAGAGTCCCATCTTCAACAAACTGTTGGATCTTTTCAGAGAGAAACCAGCAGTCCGATTCTACCAGAGTGCTGTGGACAAGGCCTTGCAGAGTAAGAATGGACACCTGGACCTTTTCCTCCGCTTCCTCCTGGGCCTCTCACTGGAGTCCAATCAGACTCACTTACGAGGCCTACTGACTCAGACAGGAAGCAACACACAGAGCCATGAGGAAACAGTCAGTTACATCAAGGAGAAGATCAGAGAGGATCCTTCAGCAGAGAGATGCATGAATCTGTTCCACTGTCTGAATGAACTGAATGACCATTCTCTGGTGGAGGAGATCCAACACTACCTGAACTCAGGAAGTCTCTCCAGTGAGGAGCTCTCATCTACACAGTGGTCAGCTCTGGTCTTTGTGTTGCGGACTTCAGAAGAGAAAATAGACGTGTTTGACCTGAAGAAATACTCCAGATCAGAGGAAGGTCTTTTGAGGCTGCTGCCAGTGATCAAAGACTCCAAAACTGCTCTGTATGTATTAGGGTTAGATGCTATATTTCATGATTGTCTGATAAACATGACTCTGATGATGTGTCATGTTCTCCTCATGTCATGTAGGCTGAATGACTGTAACCTCTCAGAATGGTGCTGTGAAGCGCTGGCCTCAGCTCTCCCCTTCTCAGATCTTACAGAGCTGGACTTGAGGAACAACAACCTGGGGGATTCAGGCATGAAGCTGCTCTCTGCTGGACTGGGGAATCCACTCTGCAAACTGGAGATACTGAGGTCTGTAGTCAAGCCTTTTACTGGGTTTTATGTTTGTTGTTTGTTGTCATGGTTGAGCTTGTGTGCCTTCTTCTTCCAATGTGGTTGTTAAAAATGGAAAATGGCTAACTTAACTAAACCAAATGTTAAATGTTCAACATGAAATATCTTTAATTATAATCTCACACCACACACTGAATCATACCCTGGTCGTCAGTTTGTGGTCTATTAAAATAAAAAAAGGTCCGGCCAAAGAATAGTCAGGGAAGTCAAGGGTCGTAATCAACAAGTCATTCAGGTAGGATGGTCAGGACCATGAGATAAGATAATCCTTTATTTGTCCCACAGTGGGAAAATTGCAGTTTGCAACAGCAAAGTACAGTTCAGCACTCAAAATACACAAAGTACAAAAAAATTATAAGAAAGATTGCACATGATATTGCTCAGCCACCTGACTCTCAGAAAGTAGACAAGACCAAAGGAAGTAGTGAAAAACACAAAAAAAGGCATCTGAAGGCTCGACAAACAAGAACAACAGACCCCAAACAGAGGAACACAGGTAGAAGTGAGGGTAGGAAGGAAGATGGGAGACACCTGGAGGGGGTGGAGACAAACATGAGACAGGTGAAACAGATCAGGGGGGGACAGGAATCTATTTCAAATATACTTTATTATATTATTTGTAGATTGACATGGCATTGTGTTTTGCATCTGTCCCTATGGTCAACAACACTATCCCTGCATCAAGAGTTGTGGTCAGAAATATCCTGAACAGTGTGCTGTGTGGTATACTGACAGACCTGCTGTTGGATTTAGATTGTACTACGATGTAACTGGATGTACCATTTCTGACATACTCTTAAGATGGTGAGGTTCAATTTGAGATGGATGGAAGTTAATTAACCAGGACAGAAAGTCATCTGACTGATTAAACCATCTGGAAGTTTAAGAGGAAAATAATCAGACTGATATTCTGTAATGATTCTGAATGAAAACCTTCTCCAGGCTGTCAGGCTGTCACATCACAGAGGAAGGCTGTGCTTCTCTGGGCTCAGTGTTAAAGTCAACCTCTTTCCTGAGACAACTGGATCTAAGTAACAATGATCTGAAGGATGCTGGTGTGAAGCTGCTCTCTGCAGGACTGGAAGATCCACTCTGCAAACTGGACACACTGAGGTATGTAATCATGTTCAAAGGGAGACATCAGTAAAATATATTAGAACAATATCTGCATGGTGAGAGTTGAGTGAGGGATTTTCTGATAGTCTTTATTTCCACCTCTAGAAGATAGTAGTGTTTGTAATCCATATAATTAAAACCTTCTCCAGGCTGTCAGGCTGTCACATCACAGAGGAAGGCTGTGCTTCTCTGGGCTCAGTGTTAAAGTCAACCTCTTTCCTGAGACAACTGGATCTAAGTAACAATGATCTGAAGGATGCTGGTGTGAAGCTGCTCTCTGCAGGACTGGAAGATCCACTCTGCAAACTGGACACACTGAGGTATGTAATCATGTTCAAAGGGAGACATCAGTAAAATATATTAGAACAATATCTGCATGGTGAGAGTTGAGTGAGGGATTTTCTGATAGTCTTTATTTCCACCTCTAGAAGATAGTAGTGTTTGTAATCCATATAATTAAAACCTTCTCCAGGCTGTCAGGCTGTCACATCACAGAGGAAGGCTGTGCTTCTCTGGGCTCAGTGTTAAAGTCAACCTCCTTCCTGAGACAACTAGATCTAAGTAACAATGATCTGAAGGATGCTGGTATGAAGCTGCTCTCTGCTGGACTGGGGAATCCACTCTGCAAACTGGACACACTGAGGTATGTAATCATGTTCAAAGGGAGACAACAACTAGTGATGAATGATACGGTCACAAGGAAAAGTTAAATATTTGAAGAAATGTATATTTGAGGGTTTTCTCTGCTGTTAAATATAATAGCAGTCCTGTTTGACCCTGAAGACAACACAAGGGTTAAGATTTACTATTCGTCATACTATTGTACATTTACCTGGGCAGTGAGTTCAGCATCTGGAGGCTGTTGTCCCTGTAGTTGATGCCTCTTCCACTGCATGAAGGTTTTAAATAAGGAACGGCAAGAAACGTGTGCTTGGTGTATCATACTACGGTATATACTGTGTGTATGGAACTGGCTATTCACATTTATTCTGACTCATTTTACTACATAGGATGGTAGTATTCCATCTGAGATGCAGGGATAGTCAACCAAATGTTCTAGACCAAGTGATCACAGAATGTGTCATTTTTCAAAAATCACAAAAGGTAACATTGGTCATTTCTTGAGGTTGGCCCTGCCTCATTGTTGGGTTCAGGTCTAAATCTAGATCACGAAGGAGAAAGACAAAACATATATAAGCAATATAAACAATACTAATGATGCCAACATTGAAACAATAATAATGCTTCAAACAATCAATGAGACAATGATAATGTAGACAATGAAACAATGAGGCAAGGATACAATGGTTATAATTTGACACAGAGACAGAGACAAACATGGAGAGAACAGACACAGGGAAAGCCCTCCTTGGCCTCCCCCCTGCTCTCCCCTGGAAAGAACAGACAGACAGAGACACCCTTCTTGGCATCTCCCCTGCTCTGCCTGCTCTCCCCTGGAAAGAACAGACAGACAGAGACACCCTTCTTGGCATCTCCCCTGCTCTGCCTGCTCTCCCCTGGAAAGAACAGACAGACAGAGACACCCTTCTTGGCATCTCCCCTGCTCTGCCTGCTCTCCCCTGGAGAGAACAGACAGAGACACCCTTCTTGGCATCTCCCCTGCTCTGCCTGCTCTCCCCATGTCCATCTCTGAGGCTCCTCTTTTTATTAGAAAAGCTCACAGTTCATTTACATAGTTCACAGTTCAGCATCAGGTATAGTGTGGACAACACTTCCAAAGTCCATCAATCAACACAAATGCAATCTAAGAATGTGCTTGTCGAAGCCTTATGGCTTGATTGAGTTTGGGTGTCAGGACACAACCCCCTTCTTGCAGATAATCAACCCAAATAGTTATCTCCACTTCAAAGCACGTCTTCTCTTCAAAGCACATACTCTCTGCAAGACAAACTCCAAAAGCACATACACAAGCTACAATTGTATCAATTCGATGAAAGTTGTAACAGCAAATATGAGATTACTGAAAATGATTCTAACACTCATGTAATGCAACATTAAAGCATAGAGAACCGAATGCAGACACGAATGTTACAACATTATTATTATTTTGAATAAGAATATAAGATGTTGAAACAGGGTGAATACATGTGGGACACTTAAGCTTGATCTTCATATTTCAGGATAGATCAGTTACACAGACAGGGAGGAAGATGAGGACTGAGAAAGAGAAGACAAGGGCAGGGAACAAGAGAATGTTGAATAAGTAGAGTAGAGTGCATCAAAGTACCCTCAGATGTGTATTTACAGCAAAGAAGTTTTGTGTTATACTCAATAGTGTTATACAATATCATAGAAAAACAACATTAAAAATAAAAACGTACATTATTACCTTAAAAATAAATACTTAATAATACTTTGTTAAATATGAGCCTGTAATGCTCTTATTTTGATATGGAATGTGTGTATATATGGTTCAGCCAATCAGTCACTTTCAGGTGATAGACGTGATGTAATCAGGCATCCTGGTTCAGTTCAATGAAGCATATCCTGGAGGAGGCTGGGCAAGATGGCGGCCAGTACACACGCTTCGTGTTGAGCTCTGACTAACTTTGGACACTACTTATTTTCTAGCCTAGTTAGAGAACTATAGTTCACGCTGACCTATCGATAAACGATATGAGAAATATCCGGTAGGATATGTTCAATATATAGTGATACTAAAACTAACTTTGACGGAATTCGCAAAGTTGCCTGCGCCTAATAGCCCGCGAACTGAACATTAACTTCACTCTGCATTGACTCAACTTCTTACCCATCTCCTGACAACATGAAACTAAAGGAAAAAAGTAAACACGGAAACTTATTACTGGACTTTACAGATGAAGAGTCGAAATTATGTTCTCCTTTAATTGAATCACCAGTGCCAAGTCCAAACCCCAAGAAGTTGTGCGCTAATGCTGACACCGGTAGGGATGAGGTATCGAATTCTGACATTCTTCATGCTATCCACAAGCTGGCTAGCAGATTCTCTTCCCTAGAGAAACAGATCACTAAGAATTCAGCTGATATTCAAGACATTAAAGAACATGTCAAAGGTCTAGAATTCCAAACCAAAACAACTGATGACAAAGTTCAAGCACTGGACCTTCGGTTGTCCGAAGAACACAAGAAAATCGAAGAGGCAGAAAGATACAGTCGTCGTTGGAATCTGAGACTCCTCAACCTCCTGGAAAAAAGCAACGAGACATCAGAGGATCTGAGGCAACAAGTCTACGACCTTTTCACCACACTGATTCCCGCAGATGAAACCAGGATGGAATTCCTAGTCGACACGATTCATAGAGTCGGAATCCAGCGGAAAGACAGATCATCTCGTCCAGTGCTGATTCAGTTCGCTCTGCGCACACACAGACAGAACATTTGGAAAGCTTCGATGAAGGCCAAAGTGCTGATAGATAAAGGTCTGCGTGTCGCGGAGGATCTGAAATTTTGGGAGAGACAGTGCAGGAACAAACTCTGGCCACTTGTTGACAAGGTTCGCAAGGAAGGAAAAAAGACAACATGGAGAGGTCCTGATGTAATCATCGAGGGCAAAAAAATCACAGCTGACTCAGTCAAATGATATGAATGGTCTAATGACCGCTGCTCTTACTTCTGTTCCTCAGACTTTAATTCGTTAGGAGTGGTCATTCATTGGTAAGAAAAAATGAAGTAAATGGGTGATTGTTATATTTGATGTGCAATGTTCCTTAGGGTATATGTCTAAGAATTCTAAACTGAAATCCTCTTTATACTAACTGGTTAGTGGTGACTCAGTATAGTTATGGTCAAATACTGTGTCCAAATCTTTTTCAGAAGTTCTTTCATTCATAGGTTTGCAGTTGCAAACTTATTGTTCACTAAGCTACATATTCTCATTCACATTAGTTTATATAAATTGTCTTGTTGTTCTTGTTTTTTGTTTTTTTTTACTAGATGTCAAACTTTACTTTCAACTCTCTCAAAATAATTTATTTTAACGTCAGGGGGTTACGAAATAACATAAAAAGAAAAGCACTATTTCTGTACACTCGTAAAACAAATGCCAATATCATATTTTTACAAGAGACTCATTCATGTGAAAATGATAACACATTTTGGAAAGCTCAATGGGGAGATCAAGCTCACTTATGTCATGCTTCAAACCACTTAGCAGGAGTTGCTATATTATGTAACAGGTTTTAATCTTCTAATTTTATATGGTACATTTTTCCTACACAAATGTAAAGTATCCCCAAACTTTATAGCATTTGAATGTGAAATTAAGAAATACATACATACATTATTCTTCGTTGTGAACCAAAAAAAGTATAAAAACCCCGCTAAGTCAAAATGTTTTAGTAGGACTTTGGTAAACTACAAAGCCGCACCGCTTGCAGCATTACGGCTACCGTAGCCAGGAGCGTCGCGGAGTAATACATAGTGTGCTTCACCATAATATTATTCGACTGATTTATCTGACAGTTTTTTTCCCGCTTAATGCGCCTTATTGTCCGGTGCGCTTTATATATATGAAAAAAGATGGAAAATAGACCATTAATTTACAGTGCGCCTTATAATCCAGTGCGCCCTATAGTGCAAAAAATACGGTAGATAGAAATGTGGTTTTAGTTTCCGGAGGCAGGCTGGAGGAATGGGAGTTAGTTCCACATAGCTAAAGAGGCAGCAGCAGAGGCCTTTGTAGTCCTAGTCAGGGTTTCTCTAGGATTTTACTGAGCAGTCAGCAGCAGGGAAGAGATTTCCCAAAATGTCAGGTTAAAGAAGCCAGCACAGTAGTAGTAGCCTAGGTAGCTACTAGTGTTATCTTCCAAACAAGGGTCTTTCTATTTTGGGAGACTTTTCGAACTGGTCTGAAAATCCCATGGTGAATGAAGCCAAAGCTATCTTCAGTGGTTTAGTGTTTCATCCAGGTAACTTCAGTGGAGTTGTCTCTAGTCTAGCTGTCTGGAGGAGCCTCCAGTCTAGTGCTGCTCTGCCAGGCTGAGCGGAGAGGACAAAGTGCTCCGCTGGACTGTCACTGTTGGTTAGGATCTTGTCATGACTTGGTGAGTGTTGACGTCCTCTCACTGTTCACTTACTCATCCTCCAAGCACAGGGAGCAGCACAACACCGTTTGTTTGTGTGTTTGATGAGCCAACACTTCTGCACAGTCCTACTGTAGAGACTATCAAATCATCCAGTGGTTAGTCTCTTCTGGGTGCAGGGATCCAGTTATAACGCTTTTGACAGACCAATGTCCAGTCTGCAGCCTTCATTTGAGGTGTTCCTGTTTATTGAATATGGCTCACATACTTCATTCTGTAGCAGGATGGATGCGGCTGAGCAGTAAAGGCCTGTAAATAACAGCAGTAACAACCATGTGAACTCCCGTCACCCTAGCCCAGTGATTCTCAACCCTGGTCCTCAGGGCCCACTGTCCTGCATGTTTTAGATGTTTCCCCCTTCCCACACACCTGATTCAAATAAAGGGTCATTATCAGGCTTCTGCTGAGCTTTATAAGGACCTAATCATTCGAATCAGATGTGTTGGAGCAGGGAAACATGCAGGACAATGGGCCCTGAGGACCAGGGTTGAGAACCACTGCCCTAGCCTCTTACACAGTGGAACCCGTGCCCTTATAAAGGTTCCAACCCCACCCAATATAAGTCACCTGTGCCCAATCACCACCACCACAAACCACACCCACATAAGATGGAACCCCACCAACTCCCCAATTCAACTCCAAGGGCTCTTACACCTATTTTGCCATATTGTGATATTACAGATAATTCTGAAGCAGCGGTGGCAATGATTTCTGCTCCATTGAGCTGTCCTAGTACTGGGTTTAGAGAGAACTTAGAGAGTGGCTGTGAACATTGCTTTCTGTAGGATCATATGATCCATGTTCTTCCTCTGACTGCTTATGAATAAGGTGCACCCACAATGACCTTGACTACTTGAACCTGGTTTGAATTAGTCAGATTACGTTATCTGGATTTGGCCTTTATGGAACCACAATGACCCAGACTGAATTGTTCATTCAAATCAGGTTTGGGACTTTAATCCTAGTTTTTTTGTGTGCTTTATTGAACAGTCCACTAGTAAAGAGGTTCCATAGAAGTACGACCACCAAGGTGTTACCACCACACAAGCTTCCTGAACTGCGGGAAAGGGTCTCTCTGTCTAATGAGGGGGAGGTGCAGCAATGACAGCAGCTATAGTGTCCATAGTGCAGCTATGGAGGCCCAGATGGATTCTGTCCCAATATTGATCCTCTTTCTCCAGGCTGTCAGGCTGTCTGGTCACAGAGGAAGGCTGTGCTTCTCTGGCCTCAGCTCTGAAGTCCAACCCCTTCCATCTGAGGGAACTGGACCTGAGCTACAATCATCCAGGAGAAAAAGGATTGAAGCTGCTCTCTGCTGGACTGGAGGATCCACACTGCACACTGGAGAAACTCAAGTAAGGACATGTTTGTCTTTATAGAATGCTGCTTAACACTGAATACACATCGTTTTACTTTAATAGGCCTTGCATTTTATGATGTTTCAATTAGTAAAGTCATGAAAACTACAGTCTACAATATGGTGCAACTGTGATCCTAAGTGTATTTCCTGGGTCTATTCCAGAAAGCAGGTTTAGTAAAATCTGAGTTTTTTTTAACCCTGAGATGAAGGAAACTCTGGGTTTTTACTTCCAGAAAGAGAGTGTGATAGACTTCCTGTGGGTTTGAGAGTTATTTGACTTTGTCTTCTGGTTTTTGTGTCCATCCTTAAGAAACATCCTGAGACTTTGAAGAAATAAGTTAGGGCAACATGGGCAGGATGAAGGGGAATGTTTGACCTAAGGTGCTGAACCCCCTTGTAGGACAGTAGACCCTGGGGGATGGATGGAGCATCTTATACAGCCTGCTATCTAAGATTCTGGATACAATCTAGATTTATGACTAAGGGGAAGTTCTTCAAAGGGTCAGTTGGACACTTACAGTAAGTTGCTAATGAAGCAGCTGTTGAGACCTGTTGGAGTTTACAATCCATTGTAGAGAAGAGGGAGTTCATTGTTTGTATTTATCAGTTGTTTAGAATGACCAGATGTTGTGAGTCTATGTTAGACTGGGGGTCCTGTCTTGCACCCAGCACAATAGACTCTGTACACCAACACATGTATCATTCCTATTTTGCACCAGATGCAAAGTGGATTTTCCCTTCCACAGACACACGTCGGTACATTAGGGAATGAACTTGCGCTCCAGGGGGAGGCTTGGAGAAAACTGTTCCTCCACCATCCAGGAAAAGGAGGTTAAAAGTCAGTGGCTCGTTATTCAAATGGTATTTTAAGAGCGCAGGCTTGACCATAATGTAGCTGGTGCACAACAAATACTCTTTGCTTCTCATCTACACAGACGCAGCAGTTTCAATTCTGTCAAATATAATTACAAGGAAAAATATTACCAAACGAGGAAAATCATTTGAATAAATGTGTACGCCAGATTCATGCATTTTTCACAACTTAACTATATAAATCTAGTGCACACTCATCATTCAGCCTAGTTACAGTATAAATGAGGTTACCAGCAGTGGAAACAACTGTGACAGTTTCCTCCCACACCTGTTTAACAGCAGATCATTTGGGTGGGTTTCTCCCATCCCTGTACAGTGTGACTTCTCTTTCTTTTACAGCGATTAACGAGGATGTCGGTCTCCTCAGCTGTGAAGCGTTCTTGACAGGGCCGTGCAGAGACCTCTAAAGGGGCAGTCTAGTTTCAAGGTGAAACAGTCTTTGTTTCAATCTTTTCTTCATTAGGACCAAGATGACTGAACCTCGGAAAGCGACTGTATTATTTTCATGTTGTCACCGATAGTCTTAACCAGGCGCTGAGGCAGAGGCTGTAAACATTCGGGGCTCCAACCACAGATGTATTCAGTAGTTTAAGGTATATAGGGACTTGAATATGTAATACATAGTTTTGGGGCCTTTATTTGAACTTATAATAGTTATTGATTTCCTGATGTGGAGATAAACTGCAGGGGGGAGGAGCTTTGGACATCAGGTTCTGAGGCTGTTTCAGCTTCATTATAAATATCCTAAGAGGGAGTTCATGATAGGAGGAGAATCTGACTGATATTTCTATTGATGGATTGTTCCCAGATGTTGTGAGTTGATATAAGAGCAGATATGTGGTGGCATGGGGACTCTCTCTCCTGAATGGTGCTACGTCCTTCAGTAGACCAGGATCAACAGAGCGCTCTGTTCAATGTACTGTACAGAAGAAACAATGAGCATGAATCTGGCAGTCAGATCAGTCCAGGTATACAGTGTGGTGGGAAAACTTCCTTGACAGGTGATAGGCTTGGATGAGCTCCCTCCAGGGATGCCTTCAGCCACTGGTCTGTCAGCGTTCTGGCTCAGAGCTCTTCTGCCTCTGTCAGAGGTGGTGCCCTCCTCTGCCTTCTGTCTGTTAGCACACTACAAGTCACATGTTCATCTACTAAGCAGGATATTAGCTGATGTGATAGGTGAGAATGGTACAATATGTCTCTAAAAGAATCCTATTTGCTTTAATACATTTATTAAATTCATGAAGTGAGTTCATGCTTAAAAACAGTTAAAAAAGGTTTGCAATAAATATTAATTTACAGAAGTTTAAAAACAATTATTTTGTTTGAATTATTTCTGATACTGTCATCAGTGATCCTCTAGAAAGCCTGAATCTGTTTGTCGATATCGACTGGTAATGCCTGTTACCCACCACTAGGGGTTTCGCGCTGTTTCTCCTCATTGTAATAAACTCCTGCAAGAGAGAAATACATTTTAAATCACTCTCGTGATTCTTTCTCCCTGTGTTCAGGTAAAGGTTGTTACTGTTGTTTTGTTGTCATATAGATATTAGGGCTGTCAACGTTAACGAGTGTGATTAATCTGGAAACCTTAACGCATTATTTATTTTTTAACGCAAATTAATCACGTCACCAAATCTGACCACAATCTCCTGCCGTAGTCCTCGAGCGCGGACGTTTACCTCAGAGAAGTGAACCTGTAGTGAAGTGATGAGTGAGGAGATGGACCCAGCTGTGCTTAACGGAACATTTAGATTTAAAAAGCTTCTGAATGGGAGTTTAGATAAAACCAGAGTTGTTTGTAAATACTGCAGTGATAAACTGTCTTTCCGTCGTAGTACAACGAGTCTGAAGTATCATCTCCGTGCAAAGCACATCTTATTAAACACAGATGCTAAAACAGAGACGAGTTCAAGCAGTGCTCGTCAAACTAGGCTGGCGGAGTGCAGCAGTCAACACGACAACAACAGCTAAGATAACTAATGTTTTAAGATCACTAATGTTATAAGATCACTAATGTTATAAGATCACTAATGTTATAAGATCACTAATGTTATAAGATCACTAATGTTATAAGATCACTAAATGAGTCGCAACGGACTGCAGACTCATTAACATCGTTGAAGACAAGGAAGACTCGTTATGAATGTTGTTAGAGGCCAATGGAGGCGTGTTTACTACAGTGACACACAGGTGCCCTGATGAGCAGGTTAAAAAAAGACAAAAATATATTCTAATTGGCTGAGATTTAAAATAAAAGTTTTAGTTTTAAAAAGCCCTAACCACTTTGTCATACATTTCTGTACTCAAACACCGTAAATAGTAGTATTTTAATTGTGTGATTAATCACAGCCTATAGACGTGATTAACTTGATTAATTTTTTTAATCGATTAACAGTCCCAATATGTATATATACATATTGTTGAGACGTTTTGCAGTTGGTCCAACATGATAAATTAAGCTGAAGCTATTTTATTTTGTGTATTTTGAGATGACACGTTTTCTGTACATGTGAACTTGCGCTCCGCCATTTTGTACTAAGGTCGCAAACGTTTGCTTGTACAGTTATGTTCAATTAATGCAATTGTAATAAACTCCTGCAAGAGAGAAACACCTTTTAAATCACTCTGGTGATTCTTTCTCCCTGTGTTCAGGGGTGCAACACTGACACCACATGGATTCTGTTAGGGATGAAAGCTACTACAGGTTATGGTTTAATGCTGTCAAATATGAAACATGTGGTTTAATGGCACATTAATATGCTGCTTTGAAATGTACTCAGTGACCAACTGTCTCTCTCTTGCTGTTACGGTTGTTGAGAATCTTTCAGAAAATGTCTTCACACTCGTCTGCACACAGGAGAATGTCTAATTCCAGTGAGTTAGAATTGAACTAAGTCAGATGAGCTGTTCTGGAAGTGATAACTGGGAGCTTCCCATCTCAGGGTTCATCAAGTCAGAGTTCAGGGTTAGGCTCAAAGTTTGTCAGACCTGCTTTCTGGAATACACCTCTGATGATTAGAGAGAAACTACATGGTTCCTTAGAAAGTCAGTTGCTAAGTCCCTTATCAACAGGTGAAGTGTATTTTCATCCTTCCTCTGCTTATCCCTGCAGTGTGGATCATGGTGGAGAGTGCTGGATCAAACCTGTCCCTAAGAAATGTGAGTATTGACTGCTACTTGGTTCTAGTTCACAAGATCATACAAGGGACAATACCATTAGTGATTTGGACACTGTAAGAAATGGACACGTGTGTGTGTGTGTGTGTTAGGGCTGTCAAAACTGCTCAAAATAGACGTTCGAATATTCGAATATTCCTCACACATGTATTTGAATATATTCGAGTTTCCCGGTTGCGCATTAGGCACGTCAATAACAGGACAAATTAATACAACGAGACATAACTACATGTATGGGTAATATATTTAAGTTAATTTAACAACATATTACCTACACAAAAATAAGTAGATGAACTAATGGCCAAGACCGCAGACCTTGGCCTCTCGCTCGCACACACACACTTTTTCTTTCTCTCTCTCCCGCACTGTCGCCCTCTCTGCTCATAGCCGTTTAAATGAACAACAACAATAAACAAATGCTGAGTGTTGATCAAAAGTTTTGTGCAAGAAATTTAAGATCGCGATTCTTGTCCCAAATATGGCAGTCTCAAACAGTTTCGCCTGCTGCCGCTGTTTTTTGGTGTGTTTTTTAACATTCGAATATGAATTTTCATATTCGAAATTCGAACACTATTCGAACACTATTCAAATATATATTCGAATGTAGAATATTCGTTGACAGCCCTAGTGTGTGTGTGTGTGGCCTCCCCTCTCTCCTCCACCCTCCTCCTTCCCTCCCCTGTCCCCCCTCCCTCCCCTTTCTCCTCCTCCCTCCCTCCCCTCTCTCCTCCACCCTCCTTCCCTCCCCTGTCCCCCCTCCCTCCCCTCTCTCCTCCTTCCCTCCCCTGTCCCCCCTCCCTTTTCTCTTTCACCCTCCTCCTTCCCTAAGCCTGTCCCCCCTCCCTCCCCTCTCTCCTCCACCTTCCTTCCCTCCCCTGTCCCTCCTTCCCTCCCCTCTCTCCTCCACCCTCCCCTCTCTCCTCCACCCTCCTTCCCTCCCCTCCTCCACCCTCCTCCTTCCATCCCCTGTCCCCCCTTCCTCCCCTTTCTCCTCCTTCCCTCCCCTGTCCCCCCTCCCTCCCCTTTCTCCTCCACCCTCCTTCCCTCCCCTGTCCCCCCTCCCTCCCTCCCCTCTCTCCTCCCCTCTTCTCCACCCTCCCTTCTCCTCTCCTCTGTTTCCCCTGAGGGGGGAAAAGGAAGTGGGTGGAGAGAGTAGGTAAAGGTGGGGGGAAAGAGGGGTGGGGGAGAGAAAAGGTGAGGGTAGGGGGAGAGAGTACATGAAGGTGGGGGAAGAGAGGGGGGGAGAGGAGGTGGGGGAGAGAGTAAGTGAAGGTGGTGAAGAGTAGGTGAGGGTGGTGAGATAGAGGTTAGGGAGAGATAGATGGAGGGGGGGGGAAGAGAGTGAGAGAGAGAGGTTAGGGAGAGATGGAGGGAGGGGGAGAGAGTGAGAGAGAGGTTAGGGAGAGGGAGGGAGGGAGGGGGGAGAGAGTGAGAGAGGTTAGGGAGATGGGGGAGAGAGTGAGAGACAGAGGTTAGGGAGAGACAGAGGTTAGAAAGGGAGGGAGGAAGGGAGGGGGGAGAGAGTGAGAGAGAGGTTAGGGAGAGGGAGGGAGGGGGGAGAGAGTGAGAGAGAGAGGTTAGGGAGATGGAGGGAGGGGGGAGAGCGTGAGAGAGAGGTTAGGGAGAGACGGAGGGAGGGAGGGGGGAGATAGTGAGAGAGAGGTTAGGGAGAGGGAGGGAGGGTGAGAGAGTGAGAGAGAGAGAGGTTAGGGAGAGTCAGAGGGATGGAGGGAGGAGAGAGAGAGAGGTTAGGGAGAGACAGAGGGAGGGATGGGGGAGAGAGTGAGAGAGAGAGAGAGGTTAGGGAGAGGGAGGGGGGGAGGGAGGGGGGAGAGAGTGAGAGAGAGGTTAGGGAGAGGGAGGGAGGGGGGAGAGAGTGAGAGAGAGAGAGAGAGGTTAGGGAGAGACGGAGGGAGGGAGGGAGGGGGGAGAGAGTGAGAGAGAGGTTAGGGAGAGGGAGGGAGGGGGGAGAGAGTGAGAGAGAGGTTAGGGAGAGACAGAGGGAGGGATGGGGGAGAGAGTGAGAGAGAGAGAGAGAGAGAGGGGGGAGGGAGGGAGCGGGTAGAGAGTGAGAGAGAGAGAGGTTAGGGAGAGGGAGGGAGGAGAGAGTGAGAGAGAGAGGTTAGGGAGAGAGGTAGGGAGGGAGGGAGGGAGGGAGGGAGGGGGGAGAAAGTGAGAGAGGTTAGGGAGAGACAGGGAGGGGGGAGAGAGTGAGAGAGAGGTTAGGGAGAGGGAGGGAGGGGGGAGGGAGTGAGAGAGAGAGATAGAGAGGTTAGGGAGAGACGGAGGGAGGGAGTGAGAGACAAAGGGAGGGGGGAGGAAGTGAGAGAGAGGTTACGGAAATGGAGGGAGGGGGGAGAGCGTGAGAGAGAGGTTAGGGGGAGGGAGGGAGTGAGGGGGGAGAAAGTGAGAGAGGTTAGGGAGAGATGGAGGGAGGGAGGGGGGAGAGAGTGAGAGAGAGAGGTTAGGGAGAGACGGAGGGAGGGAGGGAGGGAGGGAGGGGAGAGACAGTGAGAGACAGAGATTAGGGAGATGGAGGGAGGGGGGAGGAGAGAGAGAGGTTAGGGGGAAACAGAGGGAGGGAGGGGGGAGAGAGTAAGAGAGAGGTTAGGGGGAGGGAGTGAAAGAGGTTAAGGAGAGGGAGGGAGGGAGGGAGGGAGGGAGGGAGGGGGAGAGAGTGAGAGAGGTTAGGGAGTGGGAGGGAGGGAGGGGGGAGAGAGTGAGAGAGAGAGGTTAGGGAGAGACGGAGGGAGGGAGGGAGGGAGGGGGGAGAGAGTGAGAGAGAGGTTAGGGAGAGCGGGGAGAGAGTGAGAGAGGGGTTAGGGAGAGACAAAGGGAGGGGGGAGGGAGTGAGAGAGAGGTTAGGGGGAGGGAGGAGAGAGAGAGAGAGGGGTTAGGGAGAGGGAGGGAGGGAGGGGGGAGAAAGTGAGAGAGAGGTTAGGGAGAGACGGAGGGAGGGTGAGAGAGTGAGAGAGAGAGGTTAGGGAGAGTCAGAGGGATGGAGGGAGGAGAGAGAGAGGTTAGGGGGGAGAGAGTGAGAGAGAGGTTAGGGGGAGGGAGTGAGAGTGAGAGGTTAGGGAGAGGGAGGGAGGGAGGTTAGGGAGAGGGAGGGAGGGAGGTGGAGAGAGGGGGAGACAGAGGGAGGGAGGGACGGAGGGAGGGTGGAGAGAGTGAGAGAGGTTAGGGAGTGGGAGGGAGGGAGGGAGGGAGGGAGGGGGGGAGGGAGGGATGGGGGAGAGAGTGTGAGAGAGAGAGGTTAGGGAGAAGGAGGGAGGGGGGAGAGAGTGAGGTTAGGGGGAGGGGGGAGAGAGAGAGGTTAGGGAGAGGGAGGGAGGGAGGTTAGGGAGAGGGAGGGAGGGAGGTGGAGAGAGGGAGAGACAGAGGGAGGGAGGGGGGAGAGAGTGAGAGAGGTTAGGGAGTGGGAGGGAGGGAGGGAGGGAGGGAGGGGGGGAGGGATGGGGGAGAGAGTGTGAGAGAGAGAGGTTAGAGAGAAGGAGGGAGGGGGGAGAGATTGAGAGAGAGAGGTTAGGGAGAGACGGAGGGAGGGAGGGAGGGAGGGGGAGAGACAGTGAGACAGAGATTAGGGAGATGGAGGGAGGGGGGAGGAGAGAGAGAGGTTAGGGGGAAACAGAGGGAGGGAGGGGGAGAGAGTGAGAGAGAGGTTAGGGGGAGGGAGTGAAAGAGGTTAAGGAGAGGGAGGGAGGGAGTGAGAGAGGTTAGGGAGTGGGAGGGAGGGAGGGGGGAGAGAGTGAGAGAGAGGTTAGGGAGAGTCAGAGGGAGGGAGGGAGGAGAGCGTGAGAGAGAGGTTAGGGAGAGACGGAGGGAGGGAGGGAGGGGAGAGAGTGAGAGAGAGGTTAGGGAGAGACAGGGAGGGAGGGAGGGGTGAGAGAGAGAGGTTAGGGAGAGTCAGAGGGGGGAGGGAGGGGGCAGAGAGTGAGAGAGGTTAGGGAGTGGGAGGGAGGGGGGAGAGAGGTTAGGGAGAGTCAGAGGGAGGGAGGGGAGTGAGAGAGAGAGAGGTTAGGGAGAGACAGAGGGAGGGGGGAGGGAGTGAGAGAGAGAGATAGAGAGGTTAGGGAGAGACGGAGGGAGGGAGGGAGGGAGGGAGGGGGGAGAGAGTGAGAGAGAGGTTAGGGAGATGGAGGGAGGGGGGAGAGCGTGAGAGAGAGGTTAGGGAGAGACAAAGGGAGGGGGGAGGGAGTGAGAGAGAGGTTAGGGAGAGGGAGGGAGTGAGAGAGAGGTTAGGGAGAGACGGAGGGAGGGAGGGAGTGAGAGAGAGGTTAGGGAGAGACGAAGGGAGGGGGGAGGGAGTGAGAGAGAGGTTACGGAAATGGAGGGAGGGGGGGGAGCGTGAGAGAGAGGTTAGGGGGAGGGAGGGAGGGGGGAGAAAGTGAGAGGTTAGGGAGAGATGGAGGGAGGGAGGGGGGAGAGAGTGAGAGAGAGGTTAGGGGGAGGGAGGGAGGGAGGGAGGGGGGAGAAAGTGAGAGAGGTTAGGGAGAGACAGGGAGGGGGGAGAGTGAGAGAGAGGTTAGGGAGAGGGAGGGAGGGAGGGAGGGGGGAGGGAGTGAGAGAGAGAGATAGGGAGGTGGAGAGAGGGAGAGACAGAGGGAGGGAGGGGGGAGAAAGTGAGAGAGGTTAGGGAGAGATGGAGGGAGGGAGGGAGGGAGGGAGGGGGGAGAGAGTGAGAGAGAGGTTAGGGGGAGGGAGGAGAGAGAGAGAGAGAGGGGTTAGGGAGAGGGAGGGAGGGAGGGAGGGAGGGGGGAGAAAGTGAGAGAGAGGTTAGGGAGAGACGGAGGGAGGGTGAGAGAGTGAGAGAGAGGTTAGGGAGTGGGAGGGAGGGAGGAGAGAGGTTAGGGAGAGTCAGAGGGAGGGAGGGGGGAGAGAGTGTGAGAGAGGTTAGGGAGAGACAAAGGGAGGGGGAGAGAGTGAGAGAGAGGTTAGGGGGAGGGAGGGTGAGAGAGAGAGAGAGGTTAGGGAGAGTCAGAGGGGGGAGGGAGGGGGCAGAGAGTGAGAGAGAGAGAGGTTATGGAGAGACGGAGGGAGGGAGGGAGGGAGGTTAGGGAGAGACAGAGGGAGGGAGGGGGGAGAGAGTGTGAGAGAGGTTAGGGAGAGACAGAGTGAGGGGGGAGAGAGTGAGAGAGAGGTTAGGGGGAGGGAGGGAGGGGGGAGAAAGTGAGAGAGGTTAGGGAGAGACGGAGGGAGGGAGGGAGAGGGTGAGAGAGAGGGAGGGAGGGAGGGGAGAGTGAGAGAGAGGGAGGGAGGGAGAGGGGAGAGAGTGAGAGAGAGGGAGGGAGGGAGACAGACAGAGGGAGGGAGGGGGGAGAGAGTGAGAGAGAGGTTAGGGGGAGACAGAGGGAGGGAGGGGGGAGAGAGTGAAAGAGAGGTTAGGGGGAGACAGACAGAGGGAGGGAGGGGGGAGAGAGTGAGAGAGAGGTTAGGAGGAGACAGACAGAGGGAGAGAGGGGGGTGAGAGAGAGAGAGAGGTTAGGGAGAGACAGAGGGAGGGAGGGAGGGGGGAGAGAGTGAGAGAGAGGTTAGGGAGATGGAGGGAGGGGGGAGAGCGTGAGAGAGAGGTTAGGGAGAGACAAAGGGAGGGGGGAGGGAGTGAGAGAGAGGTTAGGGAGAGGGAGGGAGGGGGGAGGGAGTGAGAGAGAGGTTAGGGAGAGACGGAGGGAGGGAGGGAGTGAGAGAGAGGTTAGGGAGAGACAAAGGGAGGGGGGAGGGAGTGAGAGAGAGGTTACGGAAATGGAGGGAGGGGGGAGAGCGTGAGAGAGAGGTTAGGGGGAGGGAGGGAGGGAGGGGGGAGAAAGTGAGAGAGGTTAGGGAGAGATGGAGGGAGGGAGGGGGGAGAGAGTGAGAGAGAGGTTAGGGGGAGGGAGGGAGGGAGGGGGGAGAAAGTGAGAGAGGTTAGGGAGAGGGAGGGAGGGGGGAGGGAGTGAGAGAGAGAGATAGAGAGGTTAGGGAGAGACGGAGGGAGGGAGGGAGTGAGAGAGAGGTTAGGGGGAGGGAGGGGGGAGAAAGTGAGAGAGGTTAGGGAGAGATGGAGGGAGGGAGGGGGGAGAGAGTGAGAGAGAGGTTAGGGGGAGGGAGGAGAGAGAGAGAGAGAGGGGTTAGGGAGAGGGAGGGAGGAAGGGGGGAGAAAGTGAGAGAGAGGTTAGGGAGAGACGGAGGGAGGGTGAGAGAGTGAGAGAGAGGTTAGGGAGTGGGAGGGAGGGAGGAGAGAGGTTAGGGAGAGTCAGAGGGAGGGGGAGAGAGTGAGAGAGAGGTTAGGGGGAGGGAGGGAGGGGGGAGAGCGTGAGAGAGGTTAGGGAGAGACGGATGGAGGGAGGGAGGGGGGAGAGAGTGAGAGAGAGGTTAGGGGGAGGGAGTAGAGAGAGAGAGAGGTTAGGGAGAGGGAGGGAGGGAGGGGGGAGAAAGTGAGAGAGAGGTTAGGGAGAGACGGAGGGAGGGTGAGAGAGTGAGAGAGAGAGGTTAGGGAGAGTCAGAGGGATGGAGGGAGGGAGGGAGGAGAGAGTGAGAGAGAGGTTAGGGGGAGGGAGTGAGAGAGAGAGGTTAGGGAGAAGGAGGGAGGGAGGTTAGGGAGAGGGAGGGAGGGATGGGGGAGAGAGTGTGAGAGAGAGAGGTTAGGGAGAGACGGAGGGAGGGAGGGAGGGGGAGAGACAGTGAGAGACAGAGATTAGGGAGATGGAGGGAGGGGGGAGGAGAGAGAGAGGTTACGGGGAAACAGAGGGAGGGAGGGGGGAGAGAGTGAGAGAGTGGTTAAGGAGAGGGAGGGGGGAGGGAGGGAGGGGGGAGGGAGTGAGAGAGAGGTTAGGGAGAGACGGAGGGAGGGGGGAGAGAGTGTGAGAGAGGTTAGGGAGAGACAGTGGGAGGGGGAGAGAGTGAGAGAGAGGTTAGGGAGAGAGAGGGAGGGGGGAGGGAGTGAGAGAGAGGTTAGGGGGAGGGAGGAGAGAGAGAGGTTAGGGAGAGACGGAGGGAGGGAGGGAGGGGGGAGAGAAGAGAGAGAGGTTAGGGAGATGGAGGGAGGGGGGAGAGCGTGAGAGAGAGGTTAGGGAGAGACAAAGGGAGGGAGGGAGGGAGGGAGGGAGGGAGGGAGGGGGGGAGGGAGGGATGGGGGAGAGAGTGTGAGAGAGAGGTTAAGGAGAAGGAGGGAGGGGGGAGAGAGTGAGAGAGAAGTTAGGGGGAGAGTGAGAGAGAGGTTAGGGAGATGGAGGGAGGGGGGAGAGAGTGAGAGACAGAGGTTCTGGAGAGACAGAGGGAGGGAGGGGGGAGAGAGTGAGAGAGAGGTTAGGGAGAGGGAGGGAGGGAGTGAGGGAGGGATGGAGGAGGGAGTGAGTCAGATAGGTTAGGGAGAGACAGAGGGAGGGAGGGAGGGAGGGGGAGAGAGTGAGAGAGGTTAGGGAGAGATAGAGGGGGGGAGGGAGGGGGGAGAGAGGTTAGGGAGAGACAGAGGGAGGGAGGGGGGAGAGAGTGAGAGAGGTTAGGGGGAGACAGACAGAGGGAGGGAGGGGGGAGAGAGTGTGAGAGAGGTTAGGGAGAGACAGAGGGAGGGGGGAGAGTGAGAGAGAGGTTAGGGAGAGGGATGGAGGGGGGAGGGAGAGAGAGAGGTTAGGGGGAGGGAGGGGGGAGAAAGTGAGAGAGGTTAGGGAGAGACGGAGGAAGGGAGAGGGGAGAGAGTGAGTGAGAGGTTAGGGGGAGACGGACAGAGGGAGGGAGGGGGGAGAGAGTGAGAGAGAGGTTAGGGGGAGGGAGTGAGAGAGAGAGGTTAGGGGGAGGGAGGGAGGGGGGAGAGAGTGAGAGAGAGGTTAGGGAGAGGGGGGAGAGAGTGAGAGAGAGAGGTTAGGGAGAGTCAGAGGGATGGAGGGAGGGAGGGAGGGAGGGGGGAGAGAGTGAGAGAGAGGTTAGGGAGAGGGGGGAGAGAGTGAGAGAGAGAGGTTAGGGAGAGGGAGGGAGAGTGAGAGAGAGAGGTTAGGGAGAGTCAGAGGGATGGAGGGAGGGAGGGAGGAGAGAGTGAGAGAGAGGTTAGGGGGAGGGAGTGAGAGAGAGAGGTTAGGGAGAAGGAGGGAGGGAGGTTAGGGAGAGGGACGGAGGGATGGGGGAGAGAGTGTGAGAGAGAGAGGTTAGGGAGAGACGGACGGAGGGAGGGAGGGAGGGAGGGAGGGGGAGAGACAGTGAGAGACAGAGATTAGGGAGATGGAGGGAGGGGGGAGGAGAGAGAGAGGTTACGGGGAAACAGAGGGAGGGAGGGGGGAGAGAGTGAGAGAGAGGTTAAGGAGAGGGAGGGGGGAGGGAGGGGGGCGGGAGTGAGAGAGAGGTTAGGGAGAGACGGAGGGAGGGAGGGGGGAGAGAGTGTGAGAGAGGTTAGGGAGAGACAGAGGGAGGGGGAGAGAGTGAGAGAGAGGTTAGGGAGAGGGAGGGAGGGGGGAGGGAGTGAGAGAGAGGTTAGGGAGAGGGATGGAGGGGGGAGGGAGAGAGAGAGGTTAGGGGGAGGGAGGGAGGGGGGAGAAAGTGAGAGAGGTTAGGGAGAGACAGAGGGAGGGAGGGAGGGAGGGGGGAGAGTGAGAGAGGTTAGGGAGAGACAGAGGGAGGGGGGGATGGAGTGAGAGAGAGGTTAGGGGGAGGGAGGAGAGAGAGAGGTTAGGGAGAGACGGAGGGAGGGAGGGGGAGAGAGTGAGAGAGAGGTTAGGGAGATGGAGGGAGGGGGGAGAGCGTGAGAGAGAGGTTACTAACCCTCAGGTTAGGGGGAGGGAGGGGGAGAAAGTGAGAGAGGTTAGGGAGAGACGGAGGGAGGGAGGGAGGGAGGGGGGAGTGAGAGAGAGGTTAGGGAGAGACAGGGAGGGAGGGAGGGGGGAGAGAGTGAGAGAGAGGTTAGGGGGAGGGAGGGGGAGAAAGTGAGAGAGGTTAGGGAGAGACGGAGGGAGGGAGGGAGGGGGGAGAGTGAGAGAGAGGTTAGGGGGAGGGAGAAGAGAGAGAGAGGTTAGGGAGAGGGAGGGAGGGGGGAGAAAGTGAGAGAGAGGTTAGGGAGAGACGGAGGGATGGAGGGAGGAGAGAGTGAGAGAGAGGTTAGGGGGAGGGAGAAGAGAGAGAGAGGTTAGGGAGAGGGAGGGAGGGGGGAGAAAGTGAGAGAGAGGTTAGGGAGAGACGGAGGGATGGAGGGAGGAGAGAGAGAGGTTAGGGGGGAGAGAGTGAGAGAGAGGTTAGGGGGAGGGAGTGAGAGAGAGAGGTTAGGAAGAGGGAGGGAGGGGGGAGAAAGTGAGAGAGTTTAGGGAGAGACGGAGGGAGGGGGGAGAAAGTGAGAGAGGTTAGGGAGAGACAGGGAGGGAGGGAGGGGGGAGAGAGTGAGAGAGAGGTTAGGGAGAGTCAGAGGGAGGGAGGGAGGGAGGGGGGAGAGAGTGAGAGGGAGGGAGGGAGTGAGAGAGAGAGGTTAGGGAGAGACAGAGGGAGGGAGGGATGGGGGAGAGAGAGGTTAGGGAGAAGGAGGGAGGGGGGAGAGAGTGAGAGAGGTTAGGGAGTGGGAGGGAGGGAGGGGGGAGAGAGTGAGAGAGGTTAGGGAGAGTCGGAGGGAGGGAGGGAGGGAGGGAGGGGGGAGAGGTTAGGGGGAGGGAGGGGGGAGAGAGTGAGAGAGAGAGGTTAGGGAGGGGGGGAGGGAGGGATGGGGGAGAGAGTGTGAGAGAGAGAGGTTAGGGAGAAGGAGGGAGGGGGGGAGAGAGTGAGAGAGGTTAGGGAGTGGGAGGGAGGGAGGGAGGGAGGAGAGAGGTTAGGGAGGGAGGGGGAGAGAGTGAGAGAGAGGTTAGGGAGGGAGGGAGGGAGGGAGGGAGGGGAGAGATAGGTTAGGGGGAGGGAGTGAGAGAGGTTAGGGAGAGTCAGAGTGGGGAGGGAGGGAGGGTGAGAGAGTGAGAGAGAGGTTAGGGAGAGATAGAGAGAGGGAGGGAGGGAAGGGGGAGAGAGTGAGAGAGAGAGGTTAGGGTTAGACGGAGGGAGGGAGGGGGGAGAGAGTGAGAGAGAGAGGTTAGGGATAGATAGGGAGGGGGGAGAGAGAGGTTCGGGAGGGAGGGAGGGGGGAGAGAGTGAGAGAGAGGAGGGAGGGAGGGAGACAGAGAGGTTAGGGAGGGAGGGGGGAGAGGGAGAGAGGGAGGGAGGGAGACAGAAAGGTTAGGGAGAGGGAGGGAGGGAGGGAGACAGAGAGGTTAGGGAGAGGGAGGGAGGGAGGGAGGGAGGGAGGGAGAGGGAGAGAGACGGGGAGGGGGAGAGAGATGGGGAGAGAGAGAGAGAATGAAAGGGGGAGGCAGGAAGAGGGAGTCATTCTAATGTGAATGATGCTGATCAGTAATATATTGTGTCTTGGTCTCCCCCATCAGATGCCTGTGATCTCACACTGGACCCAAACACAGCAAACAGAAAACTCTCTCTGTCTGAGGAGAACAGAAAGGTGACATGGAGAGAGGAGCAGCCGTATCCTGATCACCCAGAGAGATTTGACTACTGGGAACAGGTGCTGTGTAGAGAGGGTCTGTCTGGACGCTGTTACTGGGAGGTAGAGTGGAGTGGAAGATGGGGGGTTTCTATAGCAGTGACATATGAAGGAATCAGCAGGAGAGGAGAGGGTGATGACTGTAGGCTTGGAGACAATAACAAGTCCTGGAGTCTGAACTGTGGTTATAACAGTTACTCTGCCTATCACAATAAGAAGTTCACTGTCATACCTGCCCCCCCCTCCCCCAGAGTAGGAGTGTATCTGGACTGGCCGGCCGGCACTCTGTCCTTCTACACAGTCTCCTCTGACACACTGACCCACCTGCACACCTTCCACAGCACATTCACTGAGCCCCTCTATCCTGGGTTCTGGGTTGACTATGACTCCTCAGTGTCCCTGTGTCAGGTAGAATAGCCCACACACACTCTCTCACACACTGTGCTCACATAGATGCTACTGAACATTGAACTGTATTCTACTACTTGATAGTTATTATTCATTCACTGGTCAAAGCGTGGCTCATAGGCAGCAACCAGTCTGTTTGCATTAGTCAAGTGCTAAAGGCGCCCTTGTTTTGTCTGTTTATGTATTCATTGTACTGATAGCCTTTTAATGTGTATTATTATGTGTGGTATAGCATGCCCTACTGGACCTGATGAAGATGTAACTGTTCTTCTCCATTTCTTTATTTTATTTAAGGTATGTACAGTATTTTAATCATGAAATATGTTTTTATGCTTTTAAGTTTTTTTTACCAGGTTACTTTATAAGAACTGGCAAAGGGACTACAGATGAAAACTAGCCTGCTAGGCTAACTCTGGCACATTTACAGTTCTACTGTCCATTAATGTGCATTGTCCCTTTTATAAAGAAATGAATCTGAATCTGAACTGTACACACCTGGAATTGATCTCCACAGTGTTTGTCAATATTGGTGTGTTGAATGTTTTATTGTAATTGTTGACAAACAACAATCCTGTGTTTGATGTCAGTTCCACTGAATGTGATGAACTAATTAGCTCGTATGTGACTTTATTAGCAGCTTCCTCTTAACATTGCACCAACAACAGAACATGTATAACATCAAAGTCTCTGTTAACATCCTCTGCCCCCTAAATCAATTATACAACAATACGTGGAAAAATGAATAAAGAACAATAACCAGCAATTCCCAAAGACGTCTGTTTTTTACTCATTTTTGAACTTGTGGCACTTTTTGGCGCTCAAGTGACCGAGATGTAAATAAAATATTATTCAGACTCAGATAAGTAATACAATGGAAATCATTCATTACTGTATTTCTTCGGTACCAATTGATCCATGGACTGGTATTGGTCCACGGCCCGGGGGGTTGGAGACCACTGTTCTACATTACATTCTACATTAAGCAGACGCTCTTATCCAGAGTGACTTACACATGACACATCGGAGGGAAGGAACACACACACACACACACACCCTCTTCCACTGTGTCAGACACACATGCCACATCAGAGGGAAGGAACACACACATCCACCCTCTACAGCTGCAGTTACCTTGGCAGGTCAAAGGGGGGCGATATTGCACCGTTCTTTCTCAGACTCCAGAAAACATTTTAGTAGAGTCTCAGGCAGTTTCAAGAAGCAACAATAAAGAAATAGATCCATCCTCATACATTTCTCTCTGCATGTTTCCTCTTAATAAACATTCAATATAGATCAGCTGGTGATGTAATATAGTGATCCACCCTGCATGGCTCCTGATTGGTTCTGAGACAATGGTCAGACTAGATGAGGATCAATGGATCAAACTCAGACCCTCTATATCAGGGGCGCTACAGGTCTATAATCACTAAATATGTCAGATTTAAAAATAGCTTCTTTCCAACAGCTATACAGACTTTAAATGAATCACTGTCTTGATGTAACCTGTATAAATGTTTTTCCTGTTGCTGTTGATGGAACTTGACACATGAGAGATGTGAGCTTAACTGCTGTATCAAAAGCAAATTCCACCAACTCTGTTGTGTGGCCTTTAATAAATGATTGATTGATTTAATGAGGAGAAAGATGTTAAGACTTTCAGAGAGCTCAGTAGGCAGGTTACCACTTTCTAAACCCTGACTGGCTGACTGACTGACTGACTGACTGATTGGATCACTGACTGACTGACTGACTGACTGACTGACTGGATCTCTGACTGGCTGACTGACTGACTGGATCTCTGAATGGCTGACTGACTGACTGGATCTCTGACTGACTGACTGGATCTCTGACTGACTGACTGGATCTCTGACTGGCTGGCTGACTGACTGACTGTATGGATGATGCATGGTTGCATTTGCTGCATGATTAAGTTGTTTTTAGAAAAGAAAACCTGCAATTTCAATATGTTCAAGCATCTAGAATTATAGCCACATTAATAACGTTTGTAAGAAACCAAACCATTTGTAAACCTGTCAAGATTTCAGCAGGATCAGAGTATTAGTGTTTGTGTAGATTACTCTCCCATTAGGTAGCACAGAGCTCACCAGACAGCTTGCCTGTGGTAAGATGGCTGCAGATGATGCTGTTTGAGACTCTGCTGTAACACATCTAGCCTTTCTATGGATATCTGTGGTCTCATGCACTGAGGTCACAGCAAGGACGTCACATGACCATCAGGGACACCCAGTAATCCTAGTGGCTGCTTCACAACATTGTAAACAGATTTGACTTCAGTCCAGGACATGATTTCAGTGGTTCCTTCTTAAAGATCGTCTCCTTGGGCCAAAAGGCTGCAAATGTTTTCTCCACATTTGAAAAGATCAAAGACCATCTCTGAGCCAATCAGATGATGTTCTGAAACTCAGACCCTCTATATCAGGGTCGGCAACCCTGGTCCTAGTGAGCCACTGTCCTGAAGATTTTAGATGTTTCCCTGCTCCAGCACACCTGATTCTAATGGAGGGTAATTATGAGGCTTCCACAGAGCTTGATAACGACCCTCCATAGGCCAGTCTGTTAAACCTAGCTTAAGAAACCTTGGTGTTATTTTTGACAAGGACATGTCATTAGTGCAGCACTGCAAGCAGCTAACCAGGAACTGCTTTTTTCAGCTGAGGAACATCTCTAAACTCAGGCAAATGGTGTCACAAAATGATTTGGAGATGATCATTCATGCGTTTGTGTCTTCGCGTTTAGACTACTGTAACAGTTTGTTTTCATGTTTAAACAAGAAGGAGCTGTCTCGCCTGCAGTTAGTGCAAAATACTGCAGCGAGAATTCTGACCTGCTCTAATAGGAGGACCCACATATCCCCTATTCTAAAAGCTCTGCATTGGCTCCCAGTGCCCTTTAGGACCAACTTTAAAATTCTGGTTCTAACTTTTAGAGCTTTGCATGATCAGGCTCCATCCTATATTACTGATCTGATTCAGCCTTACACCCCTGCTCGGGTTCTGAGGTCTGGGGAGCAGAATCTGCTAATGGTGCCACGTACTCACTTACGGACCAGAGGTGACCGATCCTTTCAGGCTGTTGCTCCCAAGCTCTGGAACGATCTTCCCATCTCTCTGCGTTCAATAGAGTCTGTTGACGCATTCAAACGTCAACTAAAAACCTATTTATTTGTGCAGGCTTTTGCTTCTTGGTGCTGCTATGTTTTTATCACTGTATTGTAATTGTCCTTTTACATGTATGTATATTTTTAATCTGTGGTTTGCTTCCCATTGTGAAGCGCCTTGTGACCCTGGTCTGCGAGGGGCGCTATATAAATAAAGTTTCCTTACTTACTTACTGCACGCGGTGTGAAAAACACTACATAGGTGAAACGGGCTCCACAGGTGAAACAAGACTGAAACAACACCTGCACAACATCTCTCAGTCACACCTGGACCTTAGTCACCCTCTTCCAGCACCATCCTGTCACCCATCTGATCTTCACTGCAGTGGAGTCTGGTGCGGGCTGGACCAGCGGACAGCGAAGACACAATGAAAGAAAATGGATCACTCATCGAGAGACTCTGATAACAGGACTTCTCGTTGCCCCCCCCCCCCTCACTCAACCTGATACACAAACACACACACACACACACACACATATACACAGCCAGTAGGCCTGTGCACCCTAAGACCACTCAGTGTCCCTCCCCCCCTAACCCAACCCCATCCCTAACCCTAACCACCGTATCTTACCAGACTGACTGACTGACTCTGGTCTCGCTCTGACCTCTTCTTAGATTCGTCAAGTGGCTGAGGAGACAGACACCGCGGCCGGGGACTCAGATGAAGGCGGCCATGGCCTACATCCGGCTGGCGGAGCACGCTTAGCGCTGGCCAGCAGCAGAGCCGTTCCTCCTCCACATAAACCGGTTCATCCCAGTTGAAACGTGCCGCACGGTGCGCTCAAGCCGCTTAAGACAGATCCCCTCGTTTCATTCTCAGCCTGATGTCATGCATTTTTCTCTTTCTCTCTCTCCCTCTCTCTCTCCCTCTCTCTCACTCTCCCTCTCTCTCCCTCCCTCTCTCCCTCCCTCTCTCTCTCTCTCTCTCTCTCTCCCTCTCCAGAAACATCAGTGAATGCGAGGTCTCGGCGGCCATTGCTAGAGTTTGTTTTTGTTTCAACCCTCTAAGCAGGTATACGGACCAACGCCAAATAATTCAAAATGTTGTCTTTAAAAGATCGCTTTCTTCAAACTTTATTATGCCAGCTCCAGGGGGGTATTGCACAAAACCAAAATAAGGGATTAAGCCGGGATATGTTGGTTATCCTGGCTGAATTTAGCCTCAAGTCGGTTGCATGAAAGCAGATAACATTTAGCCTGGCCAAGTTACCATGGTGATGTATTCTCTGCAGCTAGCCACTGACTTTAGTGTTCGATTGTGTGAAGCCGTGAAAAGACATCAAATTTTTTCAAGAGGAATTTAACTGCTAGATAATTCCATGTCTATTTAAAACCCTTGTCGGAATTTGGCGCATGTCATAGTATGAAAGCTTACAGAACGCACTTTCATAATATTTAAAGAAAAACAACCTCTCCAGTCCAAAAGTGATGCGTCAGATTTACTGTCCCTCATTCTTTATCAATGAACTAGCATCAAGACACTCTCCCTTTCTCTGTTTCGTAAAAACTAGCGACAATCGATCGCCAGACCTAATTCGCTTCTTCCCTTTAAAACAGTTCCACGGTGGTGCCCTCATAGTCAGTTATTTTATATGTGATGCTTTTGTGAAATAGAGCAGTTGTCAACCAACATTTTTTACTGCAAGCTGAAGCTGAAATTTATTTTTAAAAAGTTGTTGAAAATGGGGACAATTCAAATGGCTTTGATGAAAAAGGGTTGATGCCAAAAAGCCAAGACCTGCACTCCGGAAAAAACATGATAGTTGAATTTCAAGAGGCAGTGTTGAATCTGAACTGCATCATCTAACAATGCTAAGAGCTGAAAGCTCTTTAAATGGAAGAAGAGGTAGGCTAGTCGTAAGTAATAGTAGTTAGTAAAAGAGATATTAGCAGCATCTGCAGAGTTAGTACTTGTAGTAGTGGCATAAGATCTAGTAGTAGTATCAGTAGTGGTAGTAGTTGTGTTGTGCTGCTCTTAGTCTGTTAATGAGTCAGTTGACTGAATAGCTCTGTCTTGTGACTCCACTAATCAGCTAATACCAATCACCTGTGGAAGAGACTGAGTGGTGTGTCTGTTGTTGCCATGGTGATGGTGCAGCTATGACTGCTAACGTGTTGAGGGCAAGAGAATGACATACATTTACCTAACATCCACACCTCAAACAAGTCAACCTAGATGCAAAACTATCAATCAAACATCAAACAATCAAAATATTACAGATCTTTTCAGAAACCCAAGACACTGCCGAAACCAAAGATGTCCATTATATGTCTGTGCGGTCAGAAATAGACTATACCAGCAGTTTCAAAAACTTGTTCTTTTTGTTTTGTCACCATATTTGCATTGATTAATTGAGTAATTAGCACGCCAATTAGATTGGATAGTCAGCAAACCAGAAGCAGCAGGAGTTGTTACCAAGGCGATTGATTGATTTGTCAGCAAAAGCTTCCGGATAAAGCTCAAAGTCCTGCTGACAAATCAACTAAGCAGTAAGTAATTCTGACGCTCTTCTCTTTATTCACCTACTGTCTGTGTCCAGCTACAGAAGTTAGGGTGTCTGATGTTATCTGTAGTTAATTTATTTTGAACAGATGTTAGTCTGAATGCCGTTCTTGGCCAATCACAAGCGACATTTGTCTTTCTAATAGTAGGGTGGACAGACCAAGAATTTATTGAATGTTTTGCTTTTCATGCCAGATTTGTGAAAAGTTCCACCACTTCAACTTGATTCTCTTTTAGCCACATTCAGGCTAATGATGACGTCAGAGATGTTCTATTCAATGTGTTTTCTACCTGCGCTCTGGAATCACTTGACAGTTGGTTAGCTTGGCAAGGAAAGACAAGTTCTATTGTGCGTTCTATTGTCCACCCTATTAAAACTGCAGAAACACAGACTGTCTCCTCACTTTGCTATGCTCAGTGACCAAAGCTGTTTTTTAAAGCTCTCTCTCGTAAGTCGCTGTGGATAAAAGCGTCTGCTAAACGAATAAATGTAAAACTTGTTGTTTACGTTATATTAGTTATCTGAATAACCTTTATAGAAGGTAAATTATACAAATTATTCAAGAATTTGAATGCGGCTCCCACGGCGCATATACAAGCTAACTAGCCTTGTCTACAACTAAATGGAAGGTGGTGTTTTTGAACAAAAATAAAGATTAAACATTACATACGGCATGCATTTTATTAGTTTGAGCAGAGCTAAGTTACTGAAACGATGGGCCTGCCAGCTGGGATCTGGAAGGTTGACAGGCCACCAAGGTGGGTTCTTAGTCCTGGGTTTTGTATTTTTATATTTTAAACTGTTACTCTGAGTGCTGTATTGTACCCTACTGCTGCTGTAAACTGCAATTTCCCCATCGTGGGACAAATAAAGGTTCAAGAACCTGATAGATTTCTGCGGCCATGGTGAGACAAAGGAGCTCCTCGGGTGTGTGACAGTACTGAGGTATCCTGGAAGTAATACTTAGGATCCATGATGACAACAGCAGATCCTTTGTCAGACGGTTTCATGACTAGATGTGTGTCTGGGCACAAACTTCCTCCTCCGTGAGGTTTTGGGTGTCATTGCTGATGCCAGGGAGAAACTCCATGGACCTAAGTTCAACTGTGACCCGTCTGTGGATCACAGGGAGTAACTGGTGGTCCCTAGGTCCAAGAGTACTTATGGAGGAAGTGTGGATGCTCTGTAGGGTCTGTCCATTCCCTGCCTTTGATAGAGAACAGACCCCCACCTAAACAGTTCTGCTTTGCAGGTGTGGCACCCTGGACATATTTGTTATAAAAAGGCACCCCCCAATAACTTTTAATATTGTAATTTTCTGCTGTCTATATTTTGGGTGCTTTGTTTGTGGCACTTATGTTTACCTTTGGATAATTGTTCAGTTCCTGATGTAATGCTACATTACACCACTAGGTGTCAGTAATGGCACAGCAAACAGTCATGTAAAAGTCATGTAAGTAGAGTTGGTCGAACTAAAAGTAGTGTTTTGGAAAGACCTGTTGACAAATTGTGTCTGTTGCTTGAAATGGATTAAATATCTTAGGACTTATCTATCTATCTATCTCTTTGAGTCACTTTATGGCCAAAGATATGGCACACTGAAAGATATTGTTTAAAAATGGTTACAATGTTTTTGTTTATAGAAAGAAGAACATTTTGCTTATTTTTGGTATAGTAATTGTTATTGATGTCCCTGGTGAGTGGTCTAGCTCCTGGATGAACATGATGGGATGTCCCTGGTGAGTGGTCCAGCTCCTGGGTGCACATGATGGGATGTCCCTGGTGACTGGTCCAGCTCCTGAGTGAACATGATTGGATGTCCCAGGTGACTGGTCCAGCTCCTGGGTGAACATGATTGGATGTCCCAGGTGACTGGTCCAGCTCCTGGGTGAACATTATGGGATGTCCCAGGTGACTGGTCCAGCTCCTGGTTCGACATGATGGGATGTCCCTGGTGACTGGTCCAGCTCCTGGGTGAACATGATGGGATGTCCCTGGTGAGTGGTCCAGCTCCTGGAAGAACATTATGGGATGTCCTCCCCTCAAGGCCCAGCACCACCGCCAGTGCCTACTTCTTCTTGTCCAGCTCCGTAACAAGTCTCCAGATACTGACTTCATTTTTCCAGCACTCGTATGGTCTGGCTTCATCAAATGTTGGCGTTACTCTATAATTGGAAACCATCGTCTGCTACCATGTAAATTCTGAGACAAGTAGATTTTGTTGCAGAGCAGTTTTTTATTCCACCGCCATGTTCACACTACGGTAAAACAGTTAAGCCAAGCCTATTTCACCTCTCGCACCAGAACAGTCCACCGGAAGTTAACACAAAGGAAAATTATGTTCTTCTTTTTTCTGGTGCGTAAAGGGCCTTTTTTCTTTTTTTTACAGGCAAATCAATTGTGTTTATCCTTGACTTTGACCTCTTGAAGTGGCCATGACATTGATTAAGAAGATTCTGTGAACAAATGTGTTCTCACACTTGTACAGCATAAATTAGGGTGGCGACAGGTCTATATATTTACATATTTGTGTGGTGGTGAGAATTATCAGTCTTGCACAATATTTATCGCCACTTACCGTCATGTATGAAGTCTGGACAGAGATCATTTATGAATCAGGACCATAGGAAATGTATTGGAGCACACCGTTTATAGTTTACTGGATTGACAGTGTCATCATTGTTTTTGATTATCCATGTAGACCCATTGCACCATTGCACTTACAATAAAATAGCCGTAGCCAGCTGTGTTGTCGTTGAATACAAAATGTCAAACATTATACAGCTGATAATTACTGAATCAAAGCCTTTTCAACACAAACATTTGCAACAAATCCGCCTCTCATAATATGGAGCAGGAGGAATCCCCATCGCTGCTTGCAGATATATTTATTAATGGTGTCCCACCTCTGAAATAAGGCCATTGTGTCAGTGTGTTTCATTCTTTAATGCAAACAGTACCATCTGTCAACAGACCATTATCTTCTGATGAATTGATCCATTCAGTCTAGAATTATTCTCTGTAGCAGTGTTACATGAACCAGCCAAACACTACTAAAGTCTTCATGTGGTTGTTTCAATGAGACAAGTGTCCTGTACACCACTAGAGGGCAGCACTAGGACATGACAGCCCCACAATAGAGGTAGAGGAAAAGGAGAGGGCGTTTGTTGTGGGAGGAGAGAGTAGTGAGACATAACGAGTGTGGGCTGAGTGTGCAGAGTTCAGTCCTGCCTGACTGAACTGGCACTAAGCTTCATTACTCTGTCTTCCTCCCCCTGTCCTCTCTTCCTCTCTTTGTCTCTGTCCTTCTGTCTCTCCACCCCTGCTGTACGGGAGCTCTAGAGACAGTGTAGCCCCCCTCAGTCTCACCATGTGACCACCTCTGGGTTAACTTTGCCTCAAATGTTCTCAGACAAAACAACCCTTCAGGTACTTCAACCGGTTAGGCTGGTTCTGTCTTGTGTTACGGGGAAGGACACTTTCACGATAACTGCATTTCCTCCTGGCATAGTTTCTACAGAACAGAGGCTGACAGACCGATAGACATCAGACATGAGCAAGATTGATGTGCAAACATTAGTGACCTGCTGGTTCTCTGAAAGAAGAGACTTGTATAGAAAAACATGTTGACATTCCATCAGTTACATAAAAGACTATTTTATAAAACTGAATATCTAAACATGAATCAAGTATTGTTTCTCTCTCTAAGTCTAATTCTTTTTCTCTCCCTCTCTCTGTCTCTCTGCAGAAGCTATTCCTCCTCCATCTCTTCTTCTTTGTCCAGTTATCTTCTAGTTTGGTTCCACATCCTACATTGTTCAGGCAGCATGACACACAGCAGCCAGCCAATGGGAACAGCTAACCCTGCCTCACTGATGAACACTTCTGCTCTACACATGATGGCTGTTCAAGCCACACGTGTGCTCACACACACTTATACATGCTGTTCTGATGGACTGGCTATGAATGGTTTGCTTTGCTTCTGACCCAAAGTACTCTCTGTCTTGTCATACTGCCATACATGTTACTGCACTCCTCTGCCAGGGAATATTCCTACCCCCTGATGTGAAAGATGAATAAACACAGTAAGTCATCGATTGAGGGATGTATGTGGTGTGGTTGTTTGTGTGTGTGCCTGCATGTACAGGAGCAGGGGGGTATTGCACAAAACTAGGATAAGGGATTAAGCCGGGCTATGTTGGTTATCCTGGCTGAATTTAGCCTCAAGTCGGTTGCACGAAAGCCGATAAAACTTTATTCTCCGCAGCTAGCCTGCTCCGGACCAGGCTAACAGCCAGGCTAAGATTAATCCTAGTGATTCACCTGCATTTCCACAGTCAATCCTGTGAGGAATTCACGTGTTTTACAGCATGTCCATGATATTTTTAAATATGTTGCATCATTTTAATTATAATGCATTTAACATTTACACATATTTAGTATATTGTCATTTCTCATTTCATTTAAATCTACAACAGTCTTTTAATATTGATTTAAGTGGTATTATTATTACTCTGGCCAAGTGTTATATTGATATGCTGATGAAGACTGCTTGTCAAACTGCCGTCGAGGTTTCATAAATATGTGTTTTATTGCATTACAGTAAACCATCGCTATATCACGGTTCAGTACTGTGAACCCTCGCTTCACGGATTTGCCACGTGCATTGTGTTCTGCATTCTGATTGGATAAACAGTCTCTCCGCGTCTTCTCTACCTGTGCATCAATAAAGTTGCGGTTTACTGTAATATTTACTGTGTCTGTACACCTACGTAACATTCGCAGAAAAAGTTAAACTTATGGTCATGCTTAATTGTAGCCCAATTATGACAGCTCCAGAGGATTGTACACTTTTTGAATACTAACGCATTAATCCGGTCCGCTATTGTCTGCAAGGCTTATTCTCTTTCTTTTATTATGGCTTGAGTATTGTCCTTTTTAATTAATATCCTTCTCCTCCTCATAAAACTCCATCAGGAGCTGTTGTTCTGCGGCCGTGAAATATGTTGCGTAACTCTTTTCCATGTTCTGATCGGTGATTCTGTGAGCGATCGCGAGGTCTATTTAAGAATGCCGTGAACACGCATTAATCCTGACTACCTACATCTGGCTTGACATAGCCGCGCCTTTTCATCCTGGCTTGGCAAACGTGCAACCAATTAAGCCAGGATACGACGGCCAGACTAGGTCAAGCCGCGCTTGCTCAGTTATTCTGGCTTTCTTTATTCTTTCGTGCAATACCCCCCAGGTGACGTCCTGTAACGAGACAAACAGGACCAACTAGTGCAAACACAAGTGTGTGTGGGTGTGTGTATGTGGGTGTGACACACCCATATGTACTGAATGTCCCATGATCAGTACTAATCCCAACAGCAGTCAGAGGAGTCTTCAAGGTTGGGATCAGGTGAGAACAAGGTAGCAATACAAAAGCTTTGAGATGTTTTTCAGCCCAAATCTTAATTTTCCTTCCAGAGTTGTGGCTCATTCAGTTCATTATCTTGATTGATCTTGACAAATGAAGGATTATCTTATCTCATCTCTCTCCTTACAGACACTTTCCAAGTCCACAGTCAAGAACAAGACTTTTTTTCTTGGGAGCAGGTGAAGCGTAGAAGTGTCCAGCTGGTTGAGACCCACAGACCCAAGAAGACTTCAATACCAACACATGTCTGGAAAAAGGACCGTTTATTAAATTATACCAATGATGAATCTCTGGTGGTGTTTTATTCCTTTTGTCTTCCTCTTCCATATCCTGTTGGTCCCTGTGTCTCATCCATTATATCCATCCATCCCATCCATTATATAGACAATATATTTAATGTTGCCTTTAAATACCATGTAATATTATTGTCAACATGTCACTTTACAGAGTTTCAGCCATATTTGTTTTGGTGTCAACTAAACATAAATCAAGAGAGGAACATGGAAACAAGAGAAAGTGTTAGACCGGCTCAATACCAAATGTTGGCCAAACCATTACCAAACATGCAATCAATTAAATCACAATGAAAGAACTGGAACTATGCAGTGACAGAAGGCTGTGTTTACAAATGTACAGTGCAACAAGATATTTGATTGTCATTGCATTCGTTCAAGGTTGGATGTGAAGGACAGTGGTGGGCTGTTTGACAGTGACCTGAAGGTCTTTTATGTTTCCAGTAATGATGAAGCTGTCACAGTTCTGCTCCATTCTGCCATCTACTGGTATCTTTCCCCTCATCTGTCTCTGCTCCATTCTGCTATCTACTGGTATCTTTCCCCTCACCTGTCTCTGCTCCATTCTGCCATCTACTGGTATCTTTCCCCTCACCTGTCTCTGCTCCATTCTGCCATCTACTGGTATCTTTCCCCTCACCTGTCTCTGCTCCATTCTGCCATCTACTGGTATCTTTCCCCTCACCTGTCTCTGCTCCATTCTGCCATCTACTGGTATCTTTCCCCTCACCTGTCTCTGCTCCATTCTGCCATCTACTGGTATCTTTCCCCTCACCTGTCTCTGCTCCATTCTGCCATCTACTGGTATCTTTCCCCTCACCTGTCTCTGCTCCATTCTGCTAGTCAGCCACACCCCCTCGTCAGGCCAACTCTCCACACCTGTGTCAGCCCTGGCTGCATATAAGCCTGCTCCTGTCTCTGCTTCAGGGCCAGATTGTTATAGTGTCATGTCTGACTTTCCAGTGTTTATTCCTGGACTGATGTTGTTGACCTTGTCTGTCCCTGACCTGCCAGCTTTGTCTCTGCCCTGGATATTACCTCAGCCTTCTGTCTGCAACCACAAGTTCTGCCTGTCCCCTTCTGGTTACACACCTGCTCTGCAGCTACACAGCTCACCACTGGACCTATCTGCCTGCTAGGTAATCCACCTGTTGCTAGCTTTGCCTTCAGTCTCAATATAGACTGTGTAAGACTCCAGTACCAAATAAAACCATTACTGATTACTATACTGTCTGCCTGTGCTGCTTCTGGGTCCTCACCATACCTGTGACAGCTTGATTGATAACTGCATCAGGTTATTGGATTTAATTTGCTGGTGCAATCCCTTAAATAGCCAGTAAGAGGCGCTCTATCACTCTCTGTTAGTTGGGAAACCCAGAGGGAACAAGAAATGGAAAGAAAGCAGCACGTGCAGAAGTATAATTGTTGAGAAACAAATTGAACAGAAAATATTACGTTTATTTTATTCACAAACAGAAGAGTAACAGATGTTTTGGGAACTTCCATTCTCATAGTTTTTCTTACTCGATATCTCTGGTTTTTCTCCAGTTCTTGAATTGATAGTGGAAGTGACCGTGCTGAAGCCCTGTCATCCAGTGGATGATACTCCTGTCAGCAGGTGGACTTTGAAGAAAATATCAGATAAGATTGACCTTGGAGGATTTAGTGGACTGTCTTAATTTCTCTTTCTTTTGTCTATGGAACACTGATCTATTGTTCCTAAATGCCGGCAAAGTCAAAAATGTATATTAGAGACTGTATCATTCCTTCTAGAGCATATCTAGAGCTATCAGTAGTGCTAAATATAGGAATATAAAATAATACGTTACATTTGAGGTAAGCCAGCCAGGAGTAATGATACTAACTTGCTTCATTTAACTGTATTTTCAGTGTATATATCATCACTAGTTTTCGGGGAGTTCATTATGTGATGCCTCAGTGTTCTGGTGCTTGTGTCAGAGATAATGATTCAAGCTCAGTGGATAGTAGTGAATCAGAAGATAGTGTGCATTCTACCCACAGTACAACCCCCTTAATCTGTAACCCAGTAAAACTCACCTTAAAATGTCTAAATCCTTCCAGTCATCCCCATCAAACGTTGTGTCTCAGACTAGTGCTGGAAAACAGTTCCAGTTCCTACAACTTCATCCCTTACTGATGATGTACTTAACCTTCCTGGAATACAGCACATTGTAGTTGAACATGTAATAAAATATGACACTAATACCACTCAAGGCCAATCAAAATGGTTGCGCACTTCTCAGGAAAAATACCTAAGCCTCCAAGTGAATCAGACATTGAAAACTGGTGTCTCCATGTTGAAGTAACGTTTCAAGATGTCCTTTGGTAGATGTTCGCTGAATGAAGATCCTGGAGTCTCCTATACCCAGCTGCAGATGTAGTAAAACAATTGTGTCCCTATGCTCACCTCAAAGATGACATGAAGCTGCTTGAATCAGTCTATGGTGTTGTAGAGGATGGTGATGAGATTTTGGCAAGGTTCTTCAATACTAACCAAAACACTGGTGAAAAGGCATCAGATTACCTACAGAGGCTTGAAGTACTACTCACTTCTGCCCTAAAGAGAAATGGGGTAACCCCATCAGATGGTAGCAGACAGCTGTTTAAACAGTTCAAGGGGGGATGTTGGGATCACACCCTTGTCTTGGAACAGTTGGAACTAAAATCTCATGAAACCCCTGACTTTGCAGCGCTGATGTTACAATTGTGAACAGAAGAAGACAGAAGAGCTTCACAACTTGACCGTATGCAACTTGACTTGGGAAGTTCCAGACAGAAAGCAGCTGCTAACATGCATGTGGTGTCTGACATCACATCATACATGGTCCCTGACACAGAGGTTCTACAGGCATACATCTCTGAAACTGAAAGATGAAGTAAACATGATGCAGAGCTACAGACACAGTTCAGTACCAAGAAGCTTAAGGAAGGAAAGAAAACCAAGACCAAATCAGTTGAAGGCATTGAACATCCTGCAAGAGCTGAAGTAACAGTTCATTCTGGGACATCACATGAACCTAAAGCATGGTTCTGTTTCTGGAGTGGTGAAGATGGACACATGGCCAAATCATGCAAAAACTCAGTCAACAAAGCCGCTGTTGATTTGAAATACAAGCAGTTGTGTGCAAAACTAGATGAATGGAGAGTCAAATGAGGGTTTCCTTTAAACTGAATAGGGTTTCAGTAGGGGGACATATTGAGGCCATCAACAGTAAAGACAATCCCAAAGTAAAACAGAACTGTAGGAAAGCCAAGAACTACACTTACTCTGAACTAGACACACTTATCAGTGATCTAACTGGGCCACAGTGTCACCATAGTCATTGAAGGAAATCAGTGTAAATCCCTCCTTGATTCAGGTTCCCAAGTTACAGCAGTTTCTCAGTCATTTTATAAGACCCATCTGTCTTCCAGACCAATCCTTTCACTGAACAGTATCTTAGAGGTTAAAGGTGCTGGAGGTCAGATTGTGCCATAGTGGGTTACATAGAAACATCTTAGCACTTGTAGTTCTGACTGTAAGTTAAACACAAAGGTCCCTGTTCTTGTTGGCACCAACACTCTAGACATATTATCTAGGACATGCACAGCTGAGAGAGGTGACAGTCAGGGTGTATTAGGACCTTGTGTGTTAACTCCTTTGGTCAAAAGTCTATGGACTAGATACAAAATCAAACAAAACAATGGCAAAGTTGGGAAAGTCAAACAGCAGGGCAAGCATGGTGTCACTGTTCCTGCAGGACACAAGATGGTTCTTACTGGAGACACAAGGGAAGTGCCTGTTGGAGCTGGAACCACACTGACAGTGAGGCTACCTTCCCAATCCAAGCTTCCTAGTGGTCTGCTATTCTGCAGCTGTGTCTGAGCTTGTCCAAGAAAAGCTTCCTTTAAAGTCCCAGTATTGCTAAAGAATGAGACGGCACATGACATAACAGTGCCAGCTCACCAGTTCATAGTAGAACTATTCATCCCTGTATCCATATCCCCTCTGCAGACACACTCAGAAGGGAACCACAGACTGTCACACACACCCACTCTTGGGCATGAAAGAAAATCTTCCATGTCTACTACTCATGAGAACACTCTCACTTTGGACTTGAGTGACACACCTTGATCAGAGGAGTGGAAGAGATAAGATAAGAGAAGACGAGATAAACCTTTATTTGTCCCCCAGGGGGGGAAATGGCAGTTCACAACAGCAGCAGGGTAAAGTACACAGTACACAGTACTGTTGGTTCTCTCTGGGTGGAGTCTGCATGTCCTCCCTGTGTTACTGTGGGTTCTCTCTGGGTGAAGTCTGCATGTCCTCCCTGTGTTACTGTGGGTTCTCTCTGGGTGGAGTCTGCATGTCCTCCCTGTGTTACTGTGGGTTCTCTCTGGGTGGAGTCTGCATGTCCTCCCTGTGTTACTGTGGGTTCTCTCTGGGTGGAGTCTGCATGTCCTCCCTGTGTTACTGTGGGTTCTCTCTGGGTGGAGTCTGCATGTCCTCCCTGTGTTACTGTGGGTTCTCTCTGGGTGGAGTCTGCATGTCCTCCCCGTGTTACTGTGGGTTCTCTCTGGGTGGAGTCTGCATGTCCTCCCCGTGTTACTGTGGGTTCTCTCTGGGTGGAGTCTGCATGTCCTCCCTGTGTTACTGTGGGTTCTCTCTGGGTGGAGTCTGCATGTCCTCCCTGTGGTACTGTGGGTACTCTGGAAATGGCCCCTAGTGAATGATTGTGAGAGTGTATGGTTGTCTGTGTGATAGCCCTGCGACTAGCTGGCCTCAGTCCAGGATGTCCCCTGCCTAAGGCCCCAGTCCAGGGTGTCCCCTGCCTAAGGCCCCAGTCCAAGGTGTACCCTGCCTAAGGCCCCAGTCCAGGGTGTACCCTGCCTAAGGCCCCAGTCCAGGGTGTACCCTGCCTAAGGCCCCAGTCCAGGATGTACCCTGCCTAAGGTCCCAGTCCAGGGTGTCCCCTGCCTAAGGTCCTAAAGTAACTGGGATAGGTTCCAGTCACCTGTGACCCCTAACAGGAAAAAGTGGCACCGCTAATCAACGGTAGATAATGGATAAAGTAATGGAATATACTGGGTCAGGGACAGACAACCAGTTTGACTTTGTGAATCAACCTCAACTATGTTGCGGTTAGGAATACTATTTTAGAACCAGAGCTCTTTAAACCTTTTTCAACTATTTTCATTGAAACCATATTAGACTTAAAGTACGCCACTCTGTATCTCTTAACTAATACGCTGGAAAAAAGCCTTACACATACTGGGATATTGAACAACTCAGAGGAAAGTAGGGTTAGGGAGTGGAGGAGATCTGGAAGACATTCCAGCCCTCACTTTCTAGCCCAACCCTGTCTGAGACTGCTGTTATTGTACCCATAGAAATGGGACCTCCTGCACACAGCCATGACAACATGGATCTCAGTCCAGACTGCTGGACCAGCAGGCAGCAGGTGTCTGGAGAGTCCAGGCAGTGGAGAGGTGGATTATGGGACTTGTAGTCCTTTCCCAGTCCTGGTCCCATCCAGACCAACAACTAGCATCTATAGAAAACATTGGCTCAGTGATATTGTCTTTGTTCAGTTAGTCGTATGTCTGTAACTTGACTTCTGTCTCATGTTCTAATGTGAAAGTACACCCAGGGTCCTCCTACCTGAAAGATTAACATTGTTATCTCATAATGGTGTCTTTATCACTAGACTCTGACCAGTTATATTATACTGTTCAGAGTACCTGCTGCTAGAATGATTGATGCTGTCTATATGAGCGGACTTTGACCTGTTGTAATGTAGCGAACCTGTAACTAGAATGTTCCAGAGACACTCCTCTTGAGGAAGCAGCACTAACAGCATCAACAGATTTCTTCTCCAGCATGAAGGACAATGCCTGCGGGACTTGAAGTTGTGTTCGTGAATTCAGACCAGCAGAAAGCAGAGGTAAGTCCCTCCAGGGATTATTGTCAGGTCAGGTAGGAAGTGAGGATGATTCTAGTTGAACGCTCAGACCTACAATCCTCCTGAATGGAGGACCAGGGTGTGGTCAAGAGACACAGCTGAACCATTGGAACATTTGGTTGGACATGAGTGAATAACTGTATCTAGTGGGGAATGAGGAATTGTACTGGGATTAATAGTAATGTTTGTTTGTCAGTAGTTATTTAGTCATGTTAAGGTGATTTTGAGTACAAAGGTATAGTACAGATCCTTGGGCATTCCTGTTAATCATTACAGTACAGATATCTACTGGACTGGGTGTTATTACAGAACATGTGATGACAGAGAGCAGTTTCAGAGAAGGCAGTAAAGCTGCTTTAGATAAGATCAAACTGTAATGGAGGAACAGAGGACAGAGAGCAGTTTCAGAGAAGGCAGTGAAGCTGCTTCACTGATTATATAATCAGTGATCCACAGACACATTTTCTAAGAGGAAGTGAGTTAGTGCTCAGTACAGTTGATGGTGCAGTATGATGGAGTGGAGCTTGTTGTCTTCTCTGTTGTCTTCTGTTGTTCCAGGTCAGTATGAGGTAAATGACTGAGGAACTGAATACCTTTTAACTGGGCTGTTTACATCATAGTGGTGTGTTCTAAATGAGGGGATACAGTTAGTTTTCCTTCCTCTCTTGAGGTAACAGTCTAATAGAATCAGAATCAGAATCAGAATGGGGGTTTATTCGCTATGCAAGATAAACAAACATAGAATTTACTTTGGCAGGAATGAGCAAACATAGAACATAAATGTTGCCTACTAATAAAATGAAAATGAATACAATGTAAAGATACACTGCAGATATGATACATATGGACAAGGAATACAAATGTTACAAATAATACAAATGATGCGAGTAGTGCAATGATACAGGTAACATGGAATACAAATGTTACAAATAATACAAATGATGCGAGTAGTGCAATGATACAGGTAACATGGAATACAAATGTTACAAATAATACAAATGATGCGAGTAGTGCAAATGATACAGGTAACATCGAATTGCAAATGACATGGGTACAGAGTGGAATGGGTATATATATGGTACGTTGGGGGGGGGGGGGGGGGGGGGGGTGTATACACAGTGGTGCAAATATCACAGTTGTAAGTTTTTTAAGTTTGAAGTGTTTTGTGCTAAAGTGGCAGAGTGCAATGGGATTCTGGAGGGGGGTGTGGGGTGTTGGTGGATGTCTCAAACTGAGTCCTTGGCCCTGTTGAAGAGGGCAATAGCAGAGGGGTAGAAGCTATTCTTGTGGCGAGAGGTTTTAGTCCTGATGGACCGCAGCCTCCTGCCAGAAGGGAGCAGCTGAAGCACTCAGTGTCCAGGGTGGGAGGAGTCGGCCGCAATCTTCCTCGCCCGTTTTAGAGACCTTGCTGTGTGCAGGTCCTCAAGGGATGGCAGGTTGCAGCCTATCACCTTCTCAGCGGCACGTATGATACGCTGCAGTCTGCTCTTGTCCTTGGCAGTGGCAGCAGCGTACCAGACGGTGATGGAGGAGGTGAGGATGGACTCGATGGTGGCAGTGTAGAATTGCACCATCATTGTCTTTGGCAGGCTGAATTTCTTCAGTTGCCGCAGGAAGTACATCCTCTGCTGGGCTTTCTTTGTGAGTGAGCTGATGTTCAGCTCCCACTTGAGGTCCTGGGAGAGGGTGGTGCCCAGGAAGCGAAGGGACTCCACACTGTTGACCTGGGAGTCGCGCAGTGTGATGGAGGGGGAGTGGGGCTGGGTCCTTCCTAAAGTCCACAACCATCTCCACTGTCTTCAGAGCGTTGAGCTCCAGGTTGTTCTGGCTGCACCAAGTCACCAGGTTGTCCACTTCCCACCTGAAGTCAGACTCGTCCCCATCAGAAATGAGCCCGATCAGGGTGGTATCGTCTGCAAACTTCAGGAGCTTGACTGATGGATGACTTGAGGTGCAGCTGTTTGTGTACAGGGAGAAGAGCAGGGGGGAAAGGACACAGCCTTGAGGGGATCCGGTGCTGATGGACCGGGAGTCAGAGACTTGCGTTCCCATCCTGACGCGCTGCTTCCTGTCGGACAGGAAGTCTTTGATCCACCTGCAGGTGGGGTCGGGCACGTTCAGCTGGGAGAGCTTGTCCTGAAGCAGAGCCGGGATGATGGTGTTGAAGGCAGAGCTGAAGTCCACAAACAGGATCCTGGCGTAGGTGTTTGGAGAGTCCAGATGCTGGAGGGTGTAGTGGAGGGCCATGTTGACTGCGTCATCCACAGACCTGTTGGCTCTGTAGGCGAACTGCAGGGGGTCTAGGAGGGGGTCTGTGAAGTTTTTGAGGTGTGCCAGCACCAGGCGTTCGAAGGACTTCATTACCACAGATCTTGGTCTTGGTGTTGGTCTGGGCTTCTTGGGCACAGGGATGATGGTGGAGGACTTGAAGCAGGCTGGCACGTGGCACATCTCCAGGGAGGTGTTGAAGATGTTGGTGAACACAGGAGACAGCTGGTCAGCGCAGTGCTTCAGTGTGGCAGGGGAGACAGCGTCCGGCCCGGCAGCTTTGCGAGGGTTCTGTCTCTTGAACACTTTGTTAACTTCCCTCTCTTGAATGGAGAGAGTCAACATTGTGTTGGTGTTGATAGGTGGGGGGGTGGGGGGTGGGGTGCTGGTTGGGGTGGAGGGGGGAGGGGTGTGGGGCTGGGGCATGGGGCTGTCCGATTGTCCTTCGAAGCTACAATAGAATTCGTTCAGGTCCTCGGCCAGGCGGGAGTCGTTGGTGGTGGGTGGGGCTCTGGGCTTGTGGTTGGTAATTTGCCTAAGCCCCCTCCAGACAGAAGCAGAGTCGTTTGAGGAGAATTGTTCTTGCAGTCTCTTTGAGTAGAGTCGTTTCGCGTCTCTGACGCCCCTGCTGAACAGCTTCTTTGCCTCCTTAAATCTGTAACGGTCGCCAGACTTAAACGCCAACTCCTTCTTCGACCTCAGACTTCTGAGTTTTGCAGTAAACCAGGGTTTGTCATTGTTGTAACTCACCCTGGATCGAGTTGGTATGTAGGAATCCTCACAGAAGCTGATGTATGATGTCACAGCCTCAGTGTACTCATCCAGTCCGTTTGTAGCGGCAGCAAACATTTCCCAGTCCGTGCACTCCAGATTAGCTCTGAGTTCCTCCACAGCCTCGCTGGTCCACTGTTTTGATGTCCTCACTGCAGGTTTACAGAGTTTTAGTTTCTGCTTGTATGCAGGAATCAGGTGGATCATGGCGTGGTCGGAGTGACCCAGTGCAGCACGGGACACCGCATGGTAAGCCTTGCTGGCTGTGATATAGCAATGGTCCAGGGTGTTACCCTCCCTGGTGGGGCAGGTTATGAATTGTCTGTATTTGGGGAGTTCTTGGCTGAGGTTACCTTTGTTGAAGTCACCTAGAACGATGACTAGAGAGTCCGGGTGGGTTCGCTCCACTTTCAGGATCTGGTCTGCTAACATGCGCTGGGCTTCTTTAACCAGCGGGCCCGGTGGCAGATAAGCACCAACCAGGATGAAGGACGTGAACTCCCGGGGCGAATAAAAAGGTCTACAGTTTATGAAAAAAGATTCCAGGTCGGGGGAACAATGTCTCATAATCACCGATACATCCACACACCAGCAGCGGTTGATATAAAAACAAATACCTCCACCTTTCTTCTTCCCAGACAGGGCCGCGTCTCGATCCGCTCTTAGCAGCTGGAATCCGGTCAGGTCCAGCAAAGCGTCCACCACCTTGTCACATAGCCAGGTTTCCGTGAAGCACATAGCTGAGGAGAGAAGGAAGTCTTTGTTTTTCGCCATGGTAATCTGGAGTTCGTCCATTTTATTGTGCAGTGAACGCACATTGGAGAGGAAGAGACTCGGTAGCGCGGGCCGGTTTCCGCGCCTCCTGAGTCGGACAAGAGCGCCCGCTCGACTCCCCCTTTTCCTGGTGCTAGCCTTGTTAGCCTTGTTAGCATTGTGGCGCTTTTTCAGGGCACAGACAATGCCGATTGTTGAGCTGATCAGAATATCCACAAGTTCAGACTCCGGGAGCAGAAAAGTGGGCACCAAACTATCAGGGGTTGTTCCTCTGATGTTTAGGAGTTCTTCTTTTGATAAAAAACTCCGCGGATCTTGGCAGAACACACAATTTACGAACAAAAACAGACAGACTAGGTAGCTCAGTCCCGTCGAGGCAGCCGTTCGTGGCGCCATCTTGGATGAATAATAGGGTTGGATTCTAACTGTTGTTTGTTTACAGGTCTACAGGTCTGGCTTCAAAATCTTTCTAATTTGACCCTGAGGAGAGAAGATCTGAATTAAAGAGAGAGGAGGGGGTCCCTGCCTCTAAAATGAGTCTCTCTGAAGAGAGAAAGGAGCAGGTCCCTGCCTCTAAAATGAGTCTCTCTGGGGAGAGAGGGGAGCAGGTCCCTGCCTCTAAAATGAGTCTCTCTGGTGAACATGACATGGACACCAAAGCTAAGAGGTAAGATGAGAATCCATAACTAATCATGACTGTTCTCCTTCTCAGAGCTCAGAGGAAGGGTTCTAATGAGGAAGGGTATGTACTGACCTCTGCTGGTTAACCTACAACACAACATCAGAGCTGTTGACTGGAGATACTAAAGTATCCCTCATCACATCTCTACTAAAACACAGAGTTTGAGCTGAAGCAACATTCAACAAGGCTGGTTCTTACAATTCCAGTGAATTATTTTAGCATCACATGTTGTTGTAATCAATCTCTGGTCTGTAGTTTAAATGTTGATGTGTGTAAGACAGTTTGTTGTGTTTGTTGACAGGATCAGACAGCAGAGACCAGCTTCACCTGTACCCAGCTGTGTGTCCATGAAGAGTGACTCGTCTATGAATCCACCTATAATGTTCAGAGGAGGAGATCTTACCACTGAGTCAGGGTAGGAAATATAAACTGTTGCTGTTACTGTGGAGCCAAAAAAGTATTTTGTCAGCCACCACATGTGCAAATTCTCCCACTTACAAAGATGAGACAGGCCTGTAATTTTCATCATAGGTAAACTTACACTATGAGAGACAGAATGAGATCCAGAAAATCACATTGTCTGATTTTTAAAGATATTATTTGCCAATTATGGTGGAAAATACGTCTTTGGTCAAGATCACAAGATCTCATCCCTACTAAAACACAGGAGCTGCTGACTGGAGATACTAAAGTATCCCTCATCACATCCCTACTAAAACACAGGAGCTGCTGACTGGAGATACTAAAGTATCCCTCATCACATCTCTACTAAAACACAGGAGCTGCTGACTGGAGATACTAAAGTATCCCTCATCACATCTCTACTAAAACACAGGAGCTGCTGACTGGAGATACTAAAGTATCCCTCATAACATCTCTACTAAAACACATGGGCTGGTGAATGGAGATACTAAAGTATCCCTCATCACATCTCTACTAAAACACAGTTAGAGCAGAAGCAACATTCAAGGCTGGTTCTTACAATCACATGTTGTTGTAATCAATCTCTGGTCTGTAGTTTAAATGTTGATGTTTGTAAGACAGTTTGTTGTGTTTGTTGACAGGATCAGACAGCAGAGACCAGCTTCACCTGTACCCAGCTGTGTGTCCATGAAGAGTGACTCGTCTATGAATCCACCTATAGAGTTCAGAGAAGGAGATCTTACCACTGAGTCAGGGTAGGAAATATAAACTGTTGCTGTTACTGTGGAGCCAAAAAGTATTTTGTCAGCCACCACATGTGCAAATTCTCCCACTTACAAAGATGAGACAGGACTGTAATTTTTCATCATAGGTAAACTTCAATTATGAGAGACAGAATGAGATCCAGAAAATCAAATTGTCTGATTTTTAAAGAGAGTATTTGCCAAATATGGTGGAAAATAAGTATTTGGTCAAGAACGCAAGATCTCATCCCTACTAAAACACAGGAGCTGCTGACTGGAGATACTAAAGTATCCCTCATCACATCTCTACTAAAACACGGGAGCTGCTGACTGGAGATACTAAAGTATCCCTCATCACATCTCTACTAAAACACGGGAGCTGCTGACTGGAGATACTAAAGTATCCCTCATCACATCTCTACTAAAACACAGGAGCTGCTGACTGGAGATACTAAAGTATCCCTCATCACATCTCTACTAAAACACAGGAGCTGCTGACTGGAGATACTAAAGTATCCCTCATCACATCTCTACTAAAACACAGGGTTAGAGCTGCTGACTGGAGATACTAAAGTATCCCTCATCACATCCCTACTAAAACACAGGAGCTGCTGACTGGAGATACTAAAGTATCCCTCATCACATCTCTACTAAAACACAGGGTTAGAGCTGCTGACTGGAGATACTAAAGTATCCCTCATCACATCCCTACTAAAACACAGGAGCTGCTGACTGGAGATACTAAAGTATCCCTCATCACATCCCTACTAAAACACAGAGTTAGAGCTGCTGACTGGAGATACTAAAGTATCCCTCATCACATCTCTACTAAAACACAGAGTTAGAGCTGCTGACTGGAGATACTAAAGTATCCCTCATCACATCTCTACTAAAACACAGGAGCTGCTGACTGGAGATACTAAAGTATCCCTCATCACATCTCTACTAAAACACAGGAGCTGCTGACTGGAGATACTAAAGTATCCCTCATCACATCTCTACTAAAACACAGGGTTAGAGCTGCTGACTGGAGATACTAAAGTATCCCTCATCACATCTCTACTAAAACACAGGAGCTGCTGACAGGAGATACTAAAGTATCCCTCATCACATCTCTACTAAAACACAGGAGCTGCTGAATGGAGATACTAAAGTATCCCTCATCACATCTCTACTAAAACACAGAGTTAGAGCTGCTGACTGGAGATACTAAAGTATCCCTCATCACATCTCTACTAAAACACAGAGTTAGAGCTGCTGACTGGAGATACTAAAGTATCCCTCATCACATCTCTACTAAAACACAGAGTTAGAGCTGCTGACTGGAGATACTAAAGTATCCCTCATCACATCTCTACTAAAACACAGGAGCTGCTGACTGGATATACTAAAGTATCCCTCATCACATCTCTACTAAAACACAGGAGCTGCTGACTGGAGATACTAAAGTATCCCTCATCACATCCCTACTAAAACACAGGAGCTGCTGACTGGAGATACTAAAGTATCCCTCATCACATCTATACTAAAACACAAGGTTAGAGATGCTGACTGGAGATACTAAAGTATCCCTCATCACATCTCTACTAAAACATAGGAGCTGCTGACTGGAGATACTGAAGTATCCCTCATCACATCTCTACTAAAACATAGGAGCTGCTGACTGGAGATACTGAAGTATCCCTCATCACATCTCTACTAAAACACAGGAGCTGCTGACTGGAGATACTGAAGTATCCCTCATCACATCTCTACTAAAACACAGGAGCTGCTGACTGGAGATACTAAAGTATCCCTCATCACATCTCTACTAAAACACAGGAGCTGCTGACTGGAGATACTGAAGTATCCCTCATCACATCTCTACTAAAACACAGGAGCTGCTGACTGGAGATACTGAAGTATCCCTCATCACATCTCTACTAAAACACAGGAGTTGCTGAAAGAAGAGGGGTAAAGAAGAATAAGCTCCTGTGTTTTAGTAGGGGTATTCTTCTTTACCCCTATTGTTTCAGCTGACTCTTACCCTCACCTCTTGAATATTGTAATTTAATTTTTTTATCTCTTTTTGTACTCTTGCAATGACTGCCCCTGGCCTAAAATAATATGTTTTACTGAGACCGGGAGAGTAGTTTTGTTGAAGCTGCCATTTAGATTCTATGTTATTTTCTTCACTTTTGGGAGCAATCTTATTGATTACTCCACAGAGGGGCCCTTACCTTGAGCTAGGCTCTCCCCTCAAATTTAAGGAGCACACGACATGTACTCCTACCTTGGAAGTCCGCTTGTTTTGTACTTACTGTACTCTGTTCAGTTCACATAGTTGTTTTTGTTACCATACATGTTCTTGTTCAAGAGCAATAGGTTGTAGTTTACAATGGGCCATCAGAAAGAGATCTAAACCATGTCAATGTACCAGGATTACAAGGTAATATCACTTAATGTGAATGGGTTACATAATCCTGTGAAAAGAAGCAAAGTTATAGCGAAAATGAAAAGGGAAAGTTTACAGGTAATTTGTTGGCAGGAGACACACCTCTCTGATGCAGAGCACGAAAAACTAAAAAAGATGGGGTTCATGAATACATTTTACTCCTCGCATAAATCGGGGCGTAAGAGGGGTGTGGCCATTTTACTTCCTAATAAGATAAATTTGCAACTAACAGCTGAAATCAACGATAAGGAAGGTCGCTTTATACTTATTAGAGGTAAGATAGGTGACCTTACTAAATGTGTACATGCCCCCAGGACAAGATAGATCACTCTATCAAAAAATATTAAATCTACTAGTTCAAGAGGCATCAGGAATAGTAATCTGTGGGGGTGATTGGAATATTCAGTCTAAACTCGACTCTACCAATTTACACAAGAGCAAAAATGGGAATTCATTAATTATGCGAAACCGTCTAAAGGAATCTGGTATGATAGATGTATGGAGAGACTTACACCCCTCAGAAAAACAATTTACCTATTACTCATTTTGCCACAAAGAATATTCTAGGTTAGATTATTTCTTTATGTACACTGTGGATAGACACAGGATAAGTGCCTGTAAAATAGGTATTCAAGATGTTTCAGACCACTCAGGGGTATATCTCACACTTCACCTGGACAATAAAAGAAAGGATTCACTATGGCGCCTCAACCCAAGTTTAACGAACAAAAAAGTAAGTAAGGAATTGTTGTAACGGTACCTGGCATCGCCAAATATGTGCATATCCGGTTGGGATGAACATAAGCTCCTGGGTTTCCGTAGGGGGGGGAACTTCCTGCTATGACGAGTAGATGAATGCTGTGCGATGTGCTATACAGATAAAGTTGTTTAATGGTCACTACGCTTCCAGTATTCTTTATTTGACAACCCGGCCGCCCGCCTGTATTGGGCAGAAGTTACCACAGGAATTTATTAGGAAAGAATTGAAAGAGTATCTGCTATTCAATGACAATGGAACAGTTTCACCAAATGTTTTGTGGGATGCTTGGAAAGCGGTAATAAGAGGACAACTTATAGCCTTCTCTGCTTATAGGAAAAAGAGGAAACAAAAACATCTACTAGAATTACAGACTAAAATGAAAGAATTAGAAATGAAACATTCTGCCCTGTTTCTAAGTCAATTAAAGCAGACCTTAATAGATGGACTGTACTACCTCTGGATATGTCTAATAGAATTGAAACTGTTAACATGGTTGAGCTCCCCAGGCTTTTCTACCTATTCCAGTCTCTTCCTGTTGCTATTCCCCCTACTGCCCTTAATGACTGGAATAAAATGATTTCAAGGTTTGTGTGGAATAGCAAAAGACCCCGGATTAAATTTCAAACCCTACAACTTCCCAAAGACAAGAGCGGTTTTGCCCTCCCTTGCCTAGAGGATTATTACACTGCCGCTCAACTAAGACCACTCGTCTGCTGGTGCAACCCAGAGTATTCAGCTAAATGGAAGGACTTAGAATTTAAGCTTTTTGAATCACCAGCACAGTCTATATTGGGTGACTATCAAAACCGAGGCACCTGCCTGTGTAAACTTAATCAGACAATCTCTTAGGGTGTGGTTCAAGACTTGCAAAAAACTCTGCCTTGTGAGGCATTCAAGAATATTGAAATGGGTGGCTTATGACTCTAGCTTTCTACCATCTAGCCTCGATAAGCAATTTAAACAGTGGGTCCACAAAGGTATAACTGCTTATTGTTCCTTAACCAATGGTTGTATTCTGGAGTCATTTAATCGTCTCTCAAATGTATTTGGCCTTGAAAAATGTGACTTCTTCAGGTATCTCCAGGTCAGGGACTATTTTAATAGAGAAATTAAACATCTAGCGGAAAGTGAATCTAAATTGATAAATATATTTACTGAGGCATACAAGGCCAAAGGTAGCAAACATTTAATCTCTCGGATATTTAAGGAACTGCAGAATTCTAAAGACCAGTCCACTGACCATGTCAGACCAAAATGGGAGAAGGAATCGGGCCTGGAGATAACTGAAGAAGAATGGAGTGATATTTGGGAAAACCAGGTTAAAACTACCAACTCAAGATCTTGGCGTGAATTTTCCTGGAAGAATACAATATGTTTCTTTGTGACTGATCATTTTCATATATTTTGGGACTGCTCTTTTATCCATCCATTTTGGGATGAGATTTCCAAAGAAATAAGTTCAATTTTTTGAATTAAAGTTGATAACTGGTTCTTACAATTCCAATGAATTATTTTAGCACCACGTATTGTTATCGATCTATGTGTTCTACTTTTCACAGTTTGTTGTGTTTGTTGACAGGATCAGACAGCAGAGACCAGCCTCACCTGTACCCAGCTGTGTGTCCATGAAGAGTGACAGGTCTATGGAACAACCTCCCAATATCAGTGATGGAGGAGGACCTTCTAATGAGAACGGGTATGTGTTGTTGTTTAAGATGACAAATAACATACATTTTAAAGTAGCAATCACATTCCCTGTGGTATTTATAACATCTTCTTAACCTAGAATCAAACTCATAGCCTGACTGATGTTCAGATCATGTGGTTGAGTGTTGAGGAAAGTTCCTTTAGAAGAAGCTGTTTGAGCACAAAGTTCAATTGGCGATTAGTTACAAATGTATTGAATGTACAGAAGATTATGACAGCGAACACACATACAACACAACAGAGTTCTGTGTCCTGTCTCACAGAACACACATACAACACAACAGAGTTCTGTGTCCTGTCTCACTGAACACACATACAACACAACAGAGCTCTGTGTCCTGTCTCACTGAACACACATACAACACAACAGAGCTCTGTGTCCTGTCTCACAGAACACACATACAACACAACAGAGCTCTGTGTCCTGTCTCACAGAACACACATACAACACAACAGAGCTCTGTGTCCTGTCTCACTGAACACACATACAACACAACAGAGTTCTGTGTCCTGTCTCACAGAATAACTGAATCCTTCTGAGAGAGAGACCCTAATATCTTCATTGCCACAGATTATATAATGCTCATATCAAACAGTGTCCCAGTATAGTTTCCAGACTTCACGTCTCCAAGTCAATCGATAGAGAAGCTCCAGGAGACATCTGCCCCAAAATGGTGTTTTGTTTTGGTTGGAGGGGTAAAATCATCCCCCCTCCCTGTCACCAGCTGAAATATTAGTTGTACATACATTGTTTGTTGTGTTTGTTGACAGGATCAGACAGCAGAGACCAGCCTCACCTGTACCCAGCTGTGTGTCCATGAAGAGTGACAGGTCTATGGAACAACCTCCCAATATCAGTGATGGAGGAGGACCTTCTAATGAGAAAGGGTATGTGTTGGTGTTTAAGATGACAAATAACATACATTTTAAAGTAGCAATCACATTCCCTGTGGTATTTATAACATCTTCTCAACCTAGAATCAAACTCATAGCCTGACTGATGTTCAGATCATGTGGTTGAGTGTTGAGGAAAGTTCCTTTAGAAGAAGCTGTTTGACCACAAAGTTCAATTGGCGATTAGTTACAAATGTATTGAATGTACAGAAGATTATGACAGCGAACACACATACAACACAACAGAGTTCTGTGTCCTGTCTCACAGAACACACATACAACACAACAGAGTTCTGTGTCCTGTCTCACAGAACACACATACAACACAACAGAGTTCTGTGTCCTGTCTCACTGAACACACATACAACACAACAGAGCTCTGTGTCCTGTCTCACAGAACACACATACAACACAACAGAGTTCTGTGTCCTGTCTCACTGAACACACATACAACACAACAGAGTTCTGTGTCCTGTCTCACTGAACACACATACAACACAACAGAGTTCTGTGTCCTGTCTCACAGAACACAAACACAACACAACAGAGCTCTGTGTCCTGTCTCATAGAACACACATACAACACAACAGAGTTCTGTGTCCTGTCTCACAGAATACACATACAACACAACAGAGTTCTGTGTCCTGTCTCACAGAACACACATACAACACAACAGAGTTCTGTGTGCTGTCTCACAGAACACACATACAACACAACAGAGCTCTGTGTCCTGTCTCACAGAACACACATACAACACAACAGAGTTCTGTGTCCTGTCTCACAGAACACACATACAACACAACAGAGCTCTGTGTCCTGTCTCACAGAACACACATACAACACAACAGAGCTCTGTGTCCTGTCTCAAGGAATAGTGCCTTGTAGTGGGATGGAAGATGGTTTACTGGTAGTGGTGGGATCACTCTTATACAGTGTGCCTGAGTGTATACATGAGTGGATACAGTTCAGTTTACCATTTGTGTTTATGTATGATAGTCTTCAGTAGATTATCAGACCTTGTACATGTGGGTCATGTGGTTAAGTAATGTCATCTCTTGTCCTCAGAGATCAACAGAAGTCTGAGTCAGACCACAGTCACCATGAGGACTTGTCCTCCATATTCACAGTGAGTTTGGTGTTCATCTAAAGTACAAACAAGACATCATCATTTGAATCATGTTGATCTTCTGTGTAGATCGTTCCTGTTTTATCTGATATCTTCTCTCTCTGTTTCAGGAGCTTGAGGAGAATGTCATCAGGTTTGTGAAGAAAGAGCTGAAGAGGATGAAGAGGATTCTGAGTTCAGATTTCCCAGAAGACTTAGAGAGTCAGAGGGAGGACCAGGAAGTGGTGGACCCTGAATATCAGAAGCAGGAGAGCAGGGCCAAAGAGGGAGCTGTGAAGATCACACTGCACGTCCTGAGGAACATGAATCAGAAGGAGCTGGCTGACACTCTGGAGAAAAGTAAGAGACTCCATATTTAGTCTTAGTTGACCCACTGATGATTTATGATGTAGGTTAGATAGAACGTTAGGAGATTCAGAGTAGCTCAAAGTTGTGTGACCATTCCTATGGTTCCTTGTACTACATGTGATTACAAGGTAATGAACTTTATAATTGTGTCCCTGGTGAATTGTCATATATTTTTGAAATTCCTACTCCATGAATAATCAAAACTATGTTTAACAAAAACACAAACTTAACATGTTGCTTTTTTGTTTAGATGAGCTTGCTGAGATTTGTCAACAGGAACTTAAATCTGAACTGAGGAAGAAGTTTGAAACTGTGTTTGAGGGCATAGCTAAACGAGGAAATAAAACTCTTCTCAATAAGATCTACACAGATCTTTACATCACAGAGGGTGAGAGTGGAGAGATCAATAAAGAACATGAGGTGAGACAGATTGAGACAGCATCCAGGAAATCAGCAAGAACAGAAACAGCCATCAAATGCAACAACATCTTTAAACCCTCAGCTGGACGAGACACACCTATCAGAATTGTTCTGACAGAAGGAGTTGCTGGCATTGGAAAAACTGTCTCTGTGCAGAAGTTCATCACAGACTGGGCTGAAGGACTAGCCAATCAGGAAATCCACTTCATCTTTCCTCTCCCATTTCGAGAGCTAAATTTGTTGGATGGAAAAGAGTTCAGTCTGATGGAACTTGTCAATCACTTCTTCTCAACAACCAGTAAATCTGGAATGTCCAACTACGACAAGTGCAACGTTCTGTTTGTCTTTGACGGTCTGGATGAGTGTCGACTGCCCTTAGCCTTCAAAGAGAACAAGAGCTGGTGTGATGTCACAGAGTCCACCTCAGTGGATGTGTTGCTGACCAACCTGATCAGAGGAAAGCTGCTTCCCTCTGCTCTCATCTGGATCACCACTCGACCTGCAGCAGCCAATCAGATCCCTCCTGGGTGTGTTGACCTGGTGACAGAGGTACGAGGGTTCAATGACCCACAGAAGGAGGAGTACATCATGAAGAGATGCAGTGATGAGATCCTGGCCAGGAGAATCATCTCACACATCAAGACATCAAGGATCCTCTACATCATGTGTCACATACCAGTCTTCTCTTGGATTACTTTTACAGTCCTTGAAGACATGCTGACAACAGAGAAGAACGAGAAGATGCCCACAACCCTGACTGAGATGTACATAGCCTTCCTGGTGTTGCAGACCAAACAGAAGAAGGTGAAGTATCATGAGAAAACTGAGACAGATCCACACTGGGATGAAGACAGCATTCAGAGTATTCTGTCACTGGGAAAACTGGCCTTCCACCAGCTGGACAAAGGCAACCTGCTTTTCTATGAGAAAGACCTGACAGAGTGTGGCATTGATGTCCGTGATGCCTCAGTGTACTCAGGAGTGTTCACACAGATCTTCAGACAGGATGGTAAAGTCTTCCAGGAGAAGGTGTTCTGCTTTGTCCATCTGAGCTTTCAGGAGTTTCTGGCTGCTGTGTTTGTGTTTGTCTCATTCATCAACAACAAGCAGAATCTGATGTCTCAGTCCACCTCAGACACATCTGAGGTCAACCTCTACAAGAGTGCTGTGGACAAGGCCTTGCAGAGTAAGAATGGAAGCCTGGACCTTTTCCTCCGCTTCCTCCTGGGCCTCTCACTGGAGTCCAATCAGATTGACTTACGAGGCCTACTGATTCAGACAGGAAGCAACACACAGAGCCATGAGGAAACAATCAGTTACATCAAGGAGAAGATCAGAGAGAATCCCTCTGCAGAGAGATGCATGAATCTGTTTCACTGTCTGAATGAACTGAATGACCATTCTCTGGTGGAGGAGATCCAACACTACCTGAACTCAGGAAGTCTCTCCAGTGAGGAGCTCTCATCTACACAGAGGTCAGCTCTGTTCTTCGTGTTGCTGACTTCAGAAGAGAAGATGGACGTGTTTGACCTGAAGAAATACTCCAGATCAGAGGAAGGACTTCTGAGGCTGCTGCCAGTGATCAAAGACTCCAAAACTGCTCTGTATGTATTAGGGTTAGATATTATATTTCATGATTGTATGATAAACATGACTCTGATGATGTATCATGTTCTCCTTATGTCATGTAGGCTGAATGACTGTAACCTCTCAGAACGGTGCTGTGAAGCGCTGGCCTCAGCTCTCTCCTCCTCAGATCTTACAGAGCTGGACTTGAGGAACAACAACCTGGGGGATTCAGGCATGAAGCTGCTCTCTGCTGGACTGGGGAATCCACTCTGTAAACTGGAGATACTGAGGTCTGTAGTCAAGCCTTTTACTGGGTTTCATGTTTGTTGTCATGGTTGAGCTTGTGCACCTTCTTTTTCCAATGTGGTTGTTAAAAATGGCAAACGGCTGAAAAAAATAAACTAAATGTTTAGTTTAATGTTCTACATGAAACATCTACAGATATAATCTCACACCACACACCCTAAATCGCGCGCTAGTCGTAAGTTTGTGGTCTATTAAAGTTACCAAAGGTTCGGCCAAAGAATAGTCAGGGAAGTCAAGGTTCATAATCAACAAGACATACAGGTAGGATGGACAGGACTGTGAGATAAAATAATCCTTAATTTGTCCCACAGTGGTAAAATTGAAGTTTTCAACAGCAAAATACAGTTCAGCACTCAAAATATACAAAGCACGAAATACAAAAGAAAATGTGATAATAAAGACAAGACTGCATTTGATATCGCAAATTATTCATTTTAGCAGATACTTTTATCCCCCCCAAAATAATCCCTTATTAGTCCCCTAATGGGGAAATTTCTGAGGGGCACACATGTATTCAATGCATTGGCCAGGATTCGAACTCCCACCGGGAAAGAAACCCAGGCCTTCTGCACATGGTAGGCAAGAATCCTACCACTGCCCCAAAGCAACTTACAGTAAGACTTTGTTACCGTGATGGTTACCGTGGTACAACAGTGTGTCAGCGGTGTTCGTGTAGTCATTTAGCAGTTGCTCTTATCCAGAGATACTTAAAGCAAGTACAGGGACATTCAGCCTGAGGCAAGTAGGGTGAAGTGCCTTGCCCAAGGACACAACATCATGTTGGCATGGTCAGGATTTAAACCAGGTACCTTCTGATTACTAGTCTGACTCCCTAACCGCTCAGCCACCTGACTCTCAAAAAGTAGACAAGACCAAAGGAAGTAGTGAAAAACACAAGAAAGGCTTCTGAAGGCTCGACAAACAAGAACAACAGACCCCAAACAGAGGAACACAGGTAGAAGTGAGGGTAGGAAGGAAGATGGGAGACACCTGGAGGGGGTGGAGACAAACATGAGATAGGTGAAACAGATCAGGGGGGGACAGGAATCTATTTTAAACATACTTCTTCATTCTATTATTTGTAGATTGACATAGCATTGTGTTTTGCATCTGTCCCTATGGTCAACAACACTATCCCTGCATCAAGGGTTGTGAGAAATATCCAGAACAGTGTGCTGTGTGGTATACTGACAGACCTGCTGTTGGATTTAGATGTTACAACGATGTAACTGGATGTACCATTTCTTGCATGCTCTTAAGATGGTGCGGTTCAGTTTGAGATGGATGGAAGTTAACTAACCAGGACAGAAAGTCATCTGACTGATTAAACCATCTGAAAGTTTAAGTGGAAAATAATCAGACTGATATTCTGTAATGATTCTGAATGAAAACCTTCTCCAGGCTGTCAGGCTGTCACATCACAGAAGAAGGCTGTGCTTCTCTGGGCTCAGTGTTAAAGTCAACCTCCTTCCTGAGACAACTGGATCTAAGTAACAATGATCTGAAGGATGCTGGTATGAAGCTGCTCTCTGCTGGACTGGGGAATCCACTCTGCAAACTGGACACACTGAGGTATGTAATCATGTTCAAAGGGAGACATCAGTAAAAATATATTAGAACAATATCTGTATGGTGAGAGTTGAGTGAGTGATTTTCTGATAGTCTTTATTTCCACCTCTAGAGATAGCAGTGTTTGTAATCCATATAATTAAAACCTTCTCCAGGCTGTCAGACTGTCACATCACAGAGGAAGGCTGTGCTTCTCTGGGCTCAGTGTTAAAGTCAACCTCCTTCCTGAGACAACTGGATCTAAGTAACAATGATCTGAAGGATGCTGGTATGAAGCTGCTCTCTGCTGGACTGGAAGATCCACTCTGCAAACTGGACACACTGAGGTAATAATGTTCAAAGGGAGACAACAACTAGTGATGAATGATATTTGAGGGTTTTCTCTGCTGTCCTGTTTGACCCTGAAGACAACACAAGGGTTAAGATTTACTATTCATCATACTATTGTACATTTACCCCGGCAGTGAGTTCAGCATCTGGAGGCTGTTGTCCCTGTAGTTGATGCCTCTTCCACTGCATGAAGGTTTCAAATTAGAAACAGCAAGAAAAGTGTGTTTGGTGTATCATACTACGGTATATACTGTGTGTATGGAACTGGCTATTCACATTTATTCTGACTCATTTTACTTCATAGGATGGTAGTATTCCATCTGAGATGCAGGGATAGTCAACCAAATGCTCCAGATCAAGTGAGATTTTAAACAGAAAAGTTGAGCACAGAATGTCAGTCTTTTATTGGTCATTTGTAAAAATCACAAAAGGTAACATTGGTCATCGAATTTCTTGAGGTTGGCCCTGCCTCATGTAATGCAACATTAAAGCATAAAGAGAACAGAATGCAGACACGACTGTTACAACAGTATGATTATTTTAAATAAGAATATACGATGTTGAAATAGGGTAAATACATGTGGGACACTTAAGCTTGATCTTAATATTTCAGGATAGATCAGTTACACAGACAGGGAGGAAGATGAGGACTGAGAAAGAGAAGATAAGGGCAGGGAACAAGAGAATGTTAAGTACAGAGTGCATCAAAGTACCCTCAGATGTGTATTTACAGTAAATAAGTTACGTGTTATACTCAATAGTGTTCCGCAATATCATAGAAAAACAACATTTAAAAGGAAAACTTACATTATTACCTTAAAAATAAATAGTTAATAATTCTTTGTTAAATATGAGCCTGTAACGCTCTTATTTTGATAAGCAATGTGTGTATACATGGTTCAGCCAATCAGTCACTTTCAGGTGATATACTGTGTGATGCATCCTGGTTCAGTTCAAGGAAGCATATCCTGGCTAGCGGTCATGCTCAAGTTTAATAAAGGAAAACTAACTGGGAACTTCGCTCCGCTTATTATTCACCACGCGAGTTAATTATGCGCAAGTCTGATACTTTAACAAACTTCCTCTGCCAGTTAGAAATGCAGCGTAATTTGTTTTTACTGATTAAGTGCCAATTAAGGAAATTAACCAATGAGCCGCTGTCAGTTCTTTATCGCCCGGACCGGAAATAAAATAACAATAAAAGTCGAGTCTCCACCGTCTTTCCCGCGTCTTTTGGACATTTCTCTGAGTGTGCACACGGCCCTGCCATCTCGTGCTCTTCTATGGGAATTAACAGGCCAGTAACCTATGCTGAATAGGAGCAACGAGGCACGAGCTTTCAACTGACGACATACTGGGATTCATCATTCCTGCACGTGAGAACAATTCCACTGTTTAGGAACACGTGAGGAATCACACGAGACTTTTCTCTGGAACTTTCTGAAGAACAAATGGAAGAAATAATTTAGGAACATATTGGTGAGACATTTATGAGTGATTTATGAGTTTATTTAGGCTTTTACAGTCATTTAGAAGCAGTTTAGCTCAGGATTACCTCAGGAAATGAGCAGTGTATAAACCAGGACATTTTCCACACTGAGGTGGGATACTGTGTGCTTCAATATGAATCCAACTCAGTGGAACAAGTTCTCCAGCTAGGCTGATATCTGACCACTTTCTAGATACCGTATTTTTCGGACTGTAGGGCGCACTTAAAAGCTTTTATTTTTCTCAAAAAACGACACTGCGCTTTATATTCCGAAGCGCTTTATACATGGATTAATTATTTTGTTTACTGACCTCTAAGCGATTTTGTGTGGTACAAGGCGCTCACGGCGCTAAGTCAAAATGTTTTAGTACGACTTTGGTAAACTACAAAGCCGCACCGCTTGCAGCATTACGGCTACCGTAGCCAGGAGCGTCGCGGAGTAATACATAGTGTGCTTCACCATAATATTATTCGACTGATTTATCTGACAGTTTTTTCCCGCTTAATGCGCCTTATTGTCCGGTGCGCTTTATATATATGAAAAAAGATGGAAAATAGACCATTCTTTGACAGTGCGCCTTATAATCCAGTGCGCCCTATAGTGCAAAAAATACGGTAGATAGAAATGTGGTTTTAGTTTCCGGAGGCAGGCTGGAGGAATGGGAGTTAGTTCCACATAGCTAAAGAGGCAGCAGCAGAGGCCTTTGTAGTCCTAGTCAGGGTTTCTCTAGGATTTTACTGAGCAGTCAGCAGCAGGGAAGAGATTTCCCAAAATGTCAGGTTAAAGAAGCCAGCACAGTAGTAGTAGCCTAGGTAGCTACTAGTGATATCTTCCAAACAAGGGTCTTTCTATCCTGGGAGACTCTTTCAACTGGTCTGAAAATCTCATGGTGAATGAAGCCAAAGCTATCTTCAGTGGTTTAGTGCAGTGCTTCTCAATTATTTTCTGTCGTGCCCCCCCTAGGAGACTGAATTTTTGTCGCGCCCCCCCTAAATTGAAATACTATTGAGAACCTGCTAATATGTATTTATTTATCTGTATAAGAGTTATATATGAGTTTGAGTTGCTAGCACCAGCATTCTGCATACAATCACCTTATTATTAAAATAGATTAATAAAATTTGCTGACATCTGCAACATCTTAAAACAATTTCCAAGTTTATTAACTCAATTTGTAACATTTAAACAAGACCGTTCAGTCTGTGTGAATCTCAAAACACAGAAACAAGAGCAAATGATTCACTGGGGTTTTCTTTTAATTAATACCATTTTTAAACAGTAAACATTGGTCATTTGCCAGTCAGCTTCATCAGCTTATTCCCTTTCAAATATATATATGACTTAAAAATAAATATTACTCTTTGTGTGCAACATTTGCAACAATATTTAATGTACAATTTGCAACTTGCCCTGAACATAACACAAGACCCTGAACTATTTGAAACTGGCAGCTACATCAGTTTGAGCTTTTTTAATATAACTAAATTCACCTTCACAATTATTTTGAACTTATTTCTCTATTTGTCTGTTTTATATGAACACATTCTGCTTATAATACACACAAATACAATTTGCTCTGTATTTTAGTGGCTGCAGTGAGCCCTCTTTGCAGTGCACATCATTCCAAATCTGGGCTTCAAACTTGATACTGCTACTCTTAACTCTTGCTCAATGTTAAGCTGGGACCTGTACTTTGTCTTGAGTGCAGCAACAGTGGAAAAGCCCATCTCACACAGATAGGATGTGGCAAAGGGTAATAAGATGTTGACAGCCTTCTGTCCAATGAGTGGATACTCCCTTTCCACACCCAGCCAGTACTCACTCAGTGTCTGCGATGCAAACTTCAGCCTCAGGGTGGAGTCACAAGACATGTCGATCAGCTGGTCCTCTTCTGCAGAGCTGAATTCAGCAGGAGCTGTCGCGCTGAATGGATCCCTCACCCAGTCATACTGAGAGCTGTCACCAGGGAAGTATTTTTTAAAGAATCCATTTAGGGATGAGATGTGTTGCCTCAGACATGGAATCACTGTAGTCACATCACAGTCATTAAGTCCAGCAAACTCACTCATGTTCTCAAATGGAGAAGTATTTCCCTGGTCAAGTCGCTTGCCCCACGTCTCCAGCTTGCGAGTGAAGGCACTGATTTTGTCTGTGAGGTCTGGGAGGTGTTTGTCTCTGCCTTGAAGTTGTAAGTTTAGCTCATTTAGCTTTCCAAAAATGTCACTCAGGTAGGCCAGTTTCAGCAGAAAGTCTTCTTCACCGAACTTGTTTTCCTCTTGATACGTGCGCTCCTGCTCCAAAAAAATCCTGATTTCGTCTCTGAGCTCATACACTCGTGACAAAACTTTGCCTCGCGACAGCCACCGTGCTTCGCAGTGAAATAGAACAGCTTTGTGGTCTGCACCCATGTCTTCACAGAGAGCAGAGAAGAGTCGTGCTTTCAGTGGTCTTGTTTTGATGAAGTTTACAACGCTGATGACGTGCGTTAAAACCTCATTTAGTTCGGGGCTGAGCTGCCGGGACGCAAGTGCCTCCCTGTGAATGACACAGTGTGTCCACTTCGCATTCGGCGATTCCCGCCTGATGAGGCCTTGCAGCCCGTTCCGCGTTCCCGCCATGGCCTGCGCTCCATCACTGCACACTCCGACACAGTTCTCCCACTTGAGCCCGTTCTCATTTAGGTGCTCATCCAGCAGCTTGAATAGCTCATCAGCTGTTGCTCTTGTTCGTACATATTTACAAAAGAGCAGGTCTTCATGCATTGACCCTGAAATGTCAAAACGGACATAAGCAATAAACAAACAGTCCCTATTGCTGTCAGTGGCTTCGTCCATTTGTATGGCAAAACGTTTGTCAGTTAGATGTTCTGTGAGTTGTTCTTGGAGGTCGTGTGAAATGTCAGATATACGTCTCCCAATCGTGTCATTGGAAAGAGGGATAGTTTTCAGTGTCCCAGCACTTTTCTCACTCGGCATGATTGTGACCATGTCCAATGCTGCCGGGAGTATAAGCTCCTCTGCGATCGTGTGAGGTTTTTTGCACCTTGCGATGTGGTAGGCAACTTTGTAAGAGGCAAATTGTGCATTTTTGTTGACTGATACTGCGCTCACAAAAGTACCGGCCTGTTGGCGATACTCATTGAGTTTTCGGTGAAAAAACTCCAGTGGCTTATCTATACAACTGGGATGTAAAGTCTCCAGGTGCCGCTTTAATTTGTTTGGTTTCATGCTCTCTGCTGACAGAGTTTTGAGACACAGTAAACACACAGGTCTGTCTTCATTTGCGACCGTTTTCACGGTAAATCCAAGGGCTAAATAGGCTTCATCGTATTTTCTGGTTTTATTGAGTTTTTGCCGGTTACCATCACTTTTTCCCCCCTCTGATGCCTCCACCGTTTTTCTTTTTCCTCCTGTCAGAAACTTCTCCATCTCTCCTCCTCTGTCAGCTCTGTTTCTTTAAAGGTCCGCTAGCATCACACCCACATTTCAGTGTAGGTATACTTCTTCTACTGGGTTTATTAGTTTGAGCCCTGCTGCCACCTAGTGACTGGAGACTTGTTCATCTTTCGAGCTTGAATAAAGAAACCGAGTCCTTCTGTCATGACTTTGTACGATCTAAATTCTGTTACACTTCTGACCCTTGGTATAATGTTTATTTAAAATATATATATATATATATATATATGAAAAAAAACACTAAATCCCCCCTGCCGCTCGCGACCCCCCTGAGACCCCACCGCGACCCCCCAGGGGGTCGCGCCCCACCATTTGAGAAGCACTGGTTTAGTGTGTTTCATCCAGGTAACTTCAGTGGAGTTGTCTCTAGTCTAGCTGTCTGGAGGAGCCTCCAGTCTAGTGCTGCTCTGCCAGGCTGAGCGGAGAGGACAAAGTGCTCTGCTGGACTGTCACTGTTGGTTAGGATCTTGTCATGACTTGGTGAGTGTTGACGTCCTCTCACTGTTCACTTACTCATCCTCCAAGCACAGGGAGCAGCACAACACCGTTTGTTTGTGTGTTTGATGAGCCAACACTTCTGCACAGTCCTACTGTAGAGACTATCAAATCATCCAGTGGTTAGTCTCTTCTGGGTGCAGGGATCCAGTTATAACAGGCTTGACAGACCAATGTCCAGTCTGCAGTCTTCATTTGAGGTGTTCCTGTTTATTGAATATGGCTCACATACTTCATTCTGTAGCAGGATGGATGCGGCTGAGCAGTAAAGGCCTGTAAATAACAGCAGTAACAACCATGTGACCTCCCGTCACCCTAGCCCAGTGATTCTCAACCCTGGTCCTCAGGGCCCACTGTCCTGCATGTTTTAGATGTTTCCCCCTTCCCACACACCTGATTCAAATAAAGGGTCATTATCAGGCTTCTGCTGAGCTTTATAAGGACCTAATCATTCGAATCAGATGTGTTGGAGCAGGGAAACATGCAGGACAATGGGCCCTGAGGACCAGGGTTGAGAACCACTGCCCTAGCCTCTTACACAGTGGAACCCGTGCCCTTATAAAGGTTTCAACCCCACCCAATATACAGTCACCTGTGCCCAATCCCAATCACCACCACCACAAACCACACCCACATAAGATGGAACCCCACCAACTCCCCAATTCAACTCCAAGGGCTCTTACACCTATTTTGCCATATTGTGATATTACAGAGAATTCTGAAGCAGCGGTGGCAATGATTTCTGCTCCATTGAGCTGTCCTAGTACTGGGTTTAGAGATAACTTAGAGAGTGGCTGTGAACATTGCTTTCTGTAGGATCATATGATCTATGTTCTTCCTCTGACTGCTTAAGAATAAGGTGCACCCACATTGACCTTGACTACTTGAACCTGGCTTGAATTAGTCAGATTACGTTATCTGGATTTGGCCTTATGGAACCACTATGACCCAGACTGAATTGTTCATTCAAATCAGGTTTGGGACTTTAATCCTAGTTTTTTTGTGTGCTTTATGGAACAGTCCACTAGTAAAGAGGTTCCATAGAAGTACGACCACCAAGGTGTTACCACCACACAAGCTTCCTGAACTGCGGGAAAGGGTCTCTCTGTCTAATGAGGGGGAGGTGCAGCTATGACAGCAGCTATAGTGTCCATAGTGCAGCTATGGAGGCCCAGATGGATTATGTCCCAATATTGATCCTCTTTCTCCAGGCTGTCGGGCTGTCTGGTCACAGAGGAAGGCTGTGCTTCTCTGGCCTCAGCTCTGAAGTCCAACCCCTTCCACCTGAGGGAACTGGACCTGAGCTACAATCATCCAGGAGAAAAAGGATTGAAGCTGCTCTCTGCTGGACTGGAGGATCCACACTGCACACTGGAGAAACTCAAGTAAGGACATGTTTGTTTTTATAGAATGCTGCTTAACACTGAATACACATTGTATTTTTGGGCCTTGCATTTCATGATGTTTCAATTAATAGAGGCATGTAAACTACAGTCTACAATATGGTGCAACTGTGATTTCTATTCCAGAAAGCAGGTTTAGTGAAATCTGAGTTTTTTTAACCCTGAGATGAGGGAAACTCTGGGTTTTTAGTTCCAGAAAGAGAGAGTGATAGACTTCCTGTGGGTTTGAGAGTTATATGACTTTGTCTTCTGGTTTTTGTGTCCATCCTTAAGGAACATCCTGAGACTTTGAAGAAATAAGTTAGGGCAACATGGGCAGGATAAAGGGGAATGTTTGACCTAAGGTGCTGAACCCCCTTGTAGGACAGTAGACCCTGGGGGATGGATGGAGCATCTTATACAGCCTTCTATCTAAGATTCTGGATACAGTCTAGATTTATGACCTAAGGGGGAGTTCTTCAAAGGGTCAGTTGGACACTTACAGTAAGTTGCTAATGAAGCAGCTGTTGAGACCTGTTGTAGTTTACAATCCATTGTGGAGAAGAGGGAGTTCCTTGTTTGTATTTATTATCAGTTGTTTAGAATGACCACGGGGGTATTGCACGAAAGTAGAATAAAGAAAGCCAGAATAACTGAGCAAGCGCGGCTTGACCTAGTCTGGCCGTCGTATCCTGGCTTAATTGGTTGCACGTTTGCCAAGCCAGGATGAAAAGGCGCGGCTATGTCAAGCCAGATGTAGGTAGTCAGGATTAATGCGTGTTCACGGCATTCTTAAATAGACCTCGCGATCGCTCACAGAATCACCGATCAGAACATGGAAAAGAGTTACGCAACATATTTCACGGCTGCAGAACAACAGCTCCTGATGGAGTTTTATGAGGAGGAGAAGGATATTAATTAAAAAGGACAATACTCAAGCCATAATAAAAGAAAGAGAATAAACCTGGCAGACAATAGCGGGCCGGATTAATGCGTTAGTATTCAAAAAGTGTACAATCCTCTGGAGCTGTCATAATTGGGCTACAATTAAGCATGTCCATAAGTTTAACTTTTTCTGCGAATGTTACGTAGGTGTACAGCCACAGTAAATTACAGTATTACAATATTACAGTAAACCGCAACTTTATTGATGCACAGGTAGAGAAGACGCGGAGAGACTGTTTATCCAATCAGAATGCAGAACACAATGCACATGGCAAATCCGTGAAGTTAACCGTGATATCGCGAGGATTCACTGTACTGAACCATGATATCGCGAGGGTTCACAGTACTGAACCGTGATATAGCGATGGTTTACTGTAATGCAATAAAACATATTTATGAAACCTCGACGGCAGTTTGACAAGCAGTCTTCATCAGCATATCAATATAACACTTGGCCAGAGTAATAATAATACCACGTAAATCAATATTAAAAGACTGTTGTAGATTTAATTGAAATGAGAAATGACAATATACTAAATATGTGTAAATGTTAAATGCATTATAATTAAAATGATGCAACATATTTAAAAAGATCATGGACATGCTGTAAAACACGTGAATTCCTCACAGGATTGACTGTGGAAATGCAGGTGAATCACAAGGATTAATCTTAGCCTGGCTGTTAGCCTGGTCCGGAGCAGGCTAGCTGTGGAGAATAAATCACCATGGTAACTTGGCCAGGCTAAGTTTTATCGGCTTTCGTGCAACCGACTTGAGGCTAAATTCAGCCAGGATAACCAACATAGCCCGGCTTAATCCCTTATCCTAGTTTTGTGCAATACCCCCCAGATGTTGTGAGTCTATGTTAGACTGGGGGTCCTGTCTTGCACCCAGCACAATAGACTCTGTACACCAACACATGTATCATTCCTATTTTGCACCAGATGCAAAGTGGATTTTCCCTTCCACAGACACACGTCAGTAAATTAGGGAATGAACTTGCGCTCCAGGGGGAGGCTTGGAGAAAAGTGTTTCTCCACCATCCAGGAAAAGGAGGTTAAAAGTCAGTGGCTCGTTATTCAAATGGTATTTTAAGAGCGCAGACTTGACCATAATGTAGCTTGTGCACAACAAATACTCTTTGCTTCTCATCTACACAGACGCAGCAGTTTCAATTCTGTCAAATATAATTACAAGGAAAAATATTACCAAACGAGGAAAATCATTTGAATAAATGTGTACGCCAGATTCATGCATTTTTCACAACTTAACTATATAAATCTAGTGCACACTCATCATTCAGCCTAGTTACAGTATAAATGAGGTTACCAGCAGTGGAAACAACTGTGACAGTTTCCTCCCACACCTGTTTAACAGCAGATCATTTGGGTGGGTTTCTCCCATCCCTGTACAGTGTGACTTCTCTTTCTTTTACAGCGATTAACGAGGATGTCGTTCTCCTCAGCTGTGAAGCGTTCTTGACAGGGCTGTGCAGAGACCTCTAAAGGGGCAGTCTAGTTTCAAGGTGAAACAGTCTTTGTTTCAATCTTTTCTTCATTAGGACCAAGATGACTGAACCTCGGAAAGCGACTGTATTATTTTCATGTCACCGATAGTCTTAACCAGACGCTGAGGCAGAGGCTGTAAACATTCAGGGCTCCAACCACAGATGTATTCAGTAGTTTAAGGTGTATAGGGACTTGAATATGTAATACATAGTTTTGGGGCCTTTATTTGAACTTATAATAGTTATTGATTTCCTGACGTGGAGATAAACTGCAGGGGGGAGGAGCTTTGGACATCAGGTTCTGAGGCTGTTTCAGCTTCATTATAAATATCCTAAGAGGGAGTTCATGATAGGAGGAGAATCTGACTTCTATTGCTGGATTGTTCCCAGATGTTGTGAGTTGATATAAGAGCAGATATGTGGTGGCATGGGGACTCTCTCTCCTGAATGGTGCTACGTCCTTCAGTAGACCAGGATCAACAGAGCGCTCTGTTCAATGTACTGTACAGAAGAAACAATGAGCATGAATCTGGCAGTCAGATCAATCCAGGTATACAGTGTGGTGGGAAAACTTCCTTGACAGGTGATAGGCTTGGATGAGCTCCCTCCAGGGATGCCTTCAGCCACTGGTCTGTCAGCGTTCTGGCTCAGAGCTCTTCTGCCTCTGTCAGAGGTGGTGCCCTCCTCTGCCTTCTGTCTGTTAGCACACTACAAGTCACATGTTCATCTACTAAGCAGGATATTAGCTGATGTGATAGGTGAGAATGGTACAATATGTCTCTAAAATAATCCTATTTGCTTTAATACAGTTATTAAATTCATGAAGTGAGTTCATGCTTAAACACAGTTAAAAAAGGTTTGCAATAAATATTAATTTACAGAAGTTTAAAAACAATTATTTTGTTTGAACTATTTCTGATACTGTCATCAGTGATCCTCTAGAAAGCCTGAATCTGTTTGCCGATATCGACTGGTAATGCCTGTTACCCACCACTAGGGGTTTCGCGCTGTTTCTCCTCATTGTAATAAACTCCTGCAAGAGAGAAACACATTTTAAATCACTCTCGTGATTCTTTCTCCCTGTGTTCAGGTAAAGGTTGTTAATGTTGTTTTGTTGTCATATAGATATTAGGGCTGTCAACGTTAACGAGTGTGATTAATCTGGAAACCTTAACGCATTATTTATTTTTTAACGCAAATTAATCACGTCACCAAATCTGACCACAATCTCCTGCCGTAGTCCTCGAGCGCGGACCTTTACCTCAGTGAAGTGAACCTGTAGTGAAGTGATGAGTGAGGAGATGGACCCAGCTGTGCTTAACGGCACATTTAGATTTAAAAAGCTTCTGAATGGGAGTTTAGATAAAACCAGAGTTGTTTGTAAATACTGCAGTGATAAACTGTCTTTCCGTCGTAGTACAACGAGTCTGAAGTATCATCTCCGTGCAAAGCACATCTTATTAAACACAGATGCTAAAACAGAGACGAGTTCAAGCAGTGCTCGTCAAACTAGGCTGGCGGAGTGCAGCAGTCAACACGACTACAACAGCTAAGATAACTAATGTTATAAGATCACTAATGTTATAAAATCACTAATGTTATAAGATCGTTATAGGATCACTAATGTTATAAGATAACTAATGTTATAAGATAACTAATGTTATAAGATCACTAATGTTATAAGATCACTAATGTTATAAGATCACTAATGTTATAAGATCACTAATGTTATAAGATCACTAATGTTATAAGATAACTAATGTTATAAGATCACTAAATGAGTCGCAACGGACTGCAGAGTCATTAACATCGTTGAAGACAAGGAAGACTCGTTATGGATGTTGTTAATGGAGGCGTGTTTACTACAGTGACACACAGGCGCCCTGATGAGCAGGTTAAAAAAAGACAAAAATATATTCTAATTGGCTGAGATGTAAAATAAAAGTTTTAGTTTTAAAAAACGCCCTAACCACTTTGTCATACATTTCTGTACTCAAACACTGTAAATAGTAGTATTTTAATTGTGTGATTAATCACAGCCTATAGACGTGATTAACTTGATTAATTTTTTAAATCGATTAACAGTCCTAATATATATATATACATATTGTTGAGACGTTTTGCAGTTGGTCCAACATGATAAATTAAGCTGAAGCTATTTTATTTTGTGTATTTTGAGATAACACGTTTTCTGTACATGTGAACTTGCGCTCCGCCATTTTGTACTAAGGTCGCAAACGTTTGCTTGTACAGTTATGTTCAATTAATGCAATTGTAATAAACTCCTGCAAGAGAGAAACACCTTTTAAATCACTGTGGTGATTCTTTCTCCCTGTATTCAGGGGTGCAACACTGACACCACATGGATTCTGTTAGGGATGAAAGCTACTACAGGTTATGGTTTAATGCTGTCAAATATGAAACATGTGGTTTAATGGCACATTAATATGCTGCTTTGAAATGTACTCTGTGACCAACTGTCTCTCTCTTGCTGTTACGGTTGTTGAGAATCTTTCAGAAAATGTCTTCACACTCGTCTGCACACAAGAGAATGTCTAATTCCAGTGAGTTAGAATTGAACTAAATCAGATGAGCTGTTCTGGAAGTGATAACTGGGAGCTTCCCATCTCAGGGTTCATCAAGTCAGAGTTCAGGGTTAGGCTCAGAGTTTGTCAGACCTGCTTTCTGGAATACACCTCTGATGATTAGAGAGAAACTACATGTTCACTTAGAAAGTCAGTTGCTAAGTCCCTTATCAACAGGTGAAGTGTATTTTCATCTTTCCTCTGCTTATCCCTGCAGTGTGGATCATGGTGGAGAGTGCTGGATCAAACCTGGCCTTAGGAAATGTGAGTATTGACTGCTACTTGGTTCTAGTTCACAAGATCATACAAGGGACAATACCATTAGTGATTTGGACACTGTAAGAAATGGACACGTGTGTGTGTGTGTGTGTGTGTGTGTGTGTTAGGGCTGTCAAAACTGCTCAAAATAGACGTTCGAATATTCGAATATTCCCCACACATGTATTTGGATATATTCGAGTTTCCTGGTTGCGCATTAGGCACGTCAATAACAGGACAAATTAATACGAGACATAACTAATTGTATAGGTAATATATTTAAGTTAATTTAACAACATATTACCTACACAAAAATAAGTAGATGAACTAATGGCCAAGACCGCAGACCTTGGCCTCTCGCTCGCACACACACACACTTTTTCTTTCTCTCTCTCCCGCACTGTCGCCCTCTCTGCGCATAGCCGTTTACAACAACAATAAACAAATGCTGAGTGTTGATCAAGAAATTTAAGATTGTGATTCTTGTCCCAAATATGGCAGTCTCAAACAGTTTCGCCTGCTGCCGCTGTTTTTTGGTGTGTTTTTTTAACATTCGAATATGAATTTTCACATTCGAAATTCGTTTTTTAAACACTATTCGAATATATATTCGAATGTAGAATATTCATTGACAGCCCTAGTGTGTGTGTGGCCTCCCCTTTCTCCTCCACCCTCCTCCTTCCCTCCCCTGTCCCCCCTCCCTCCCCTCTCTCCTCCACCCTCCTCCTTCCCTCCCCTGTCCCCCCTCCCTCCCCTTTCTTCTCCTCCTTCCCTCCCCTGTCCCTCCACCCTCCTCCTTCCCTCCCCTGTCCCCCCTCCCTCCCCTTTCTCCTCCTCCCTCCCTCCCCTCTCTCCTCCACCCTCCTTCCCTCCCCTGTCCCCCCCTCCCTTTTCTCCTTCACCCTCCTCCTTCCCTAAGCCTGTCCCCCCTCCCTCCCCTCTCTCCTCCACCCTCCCCTCTCTCCTCCACCCTCCCTCCCCTCTCTCCTCCACCCTCCTCCTTCCCTCCTCCTTCCCTCCCCTGTCCCCCCTCCTTCCCTCCCCTCTCTCCTCCACCCTCCTTCCCTCCCCTCCTCCACCCTCCTCCTTCCCTCCCCTGTCCCCCCTCCCTCCCCTCTCTCCTCCACCCTCCCCTCTCTCCTCCACCCTCCTTCCCTCCCCTCCTCCACCCTCCTCCTTCCATCCCCTGTCCCCCCTCCCTCCCCTCTCTCCTCCCCCCTCCCTCCCCTCTCTCCTCCACCCTCCCTCCCCTGTCCCCCCTCCCTCCCCTTTCTCCTCCACCCTCGTCCTTCCCTCCCCTGTCCCCCCTCCCTCCCCTTTCTCCTCCACCCTCCTTCCCTACCCTGTCCCCCCTCCCTCCCTCCCCTCTCTCCTCCCCTCTTCTCCACCCTCCCTTCTCCTCTCCCCTGTTTCCCCTGAGGGGGGAAAAGGAAGTGGGTGGAGAGAGTAGGTAAAGGTGGGGGGAAAGAGGGGTGGGGGAGAGAGTAGGTGAGGGTGGGGGGAGAGAGTACATGAAGGTGGGGGAAGAGAGGGGGGGAGAGATTTCATCTGGGTGGGGGTAAGAGAGTGGTGGAGGGAGAGGAGAGAGGGGGAGAGAGGAGGTGAGGGTGGGGGGGAGAGAGTACATGAAGGTGGGGGGGAGAGGAGGTGGGGGAGAGAGTAAGTGAAGGTGGTGGAGAGTAGGTGAGGGTGGAGAGATAGAGGTTAGGGAAAGATAGAGGGAGGGAGGGAGGGAGGGGAGGGGAGGGGAGAGAGTGAGAGAGAGAGGTTAGGGAGAGGGAGGGAGGGGGGAGAGAGTGAGAGAGGTTAGGGAGATGGGGGAGAGAGTGAGAGACGGAGGGAGGGTGGGGGGAGAGAGTGAGAGAGAGGTTAGAGAGAGGGAGGGAGGGTGAGAGAGTGAGAGAGAGAGAGGTTAGGGAGAGTCAGAGGGATGGAGGGAGGAGAGAGAGAGGTTAGGGAGAGACAGACAGAGGAAGGGAGGGAGGGAGGGGGGGAGAGAGTGAGAGAGAGGTTAGGGAGAGGGAGGGAGGGAGGGGGGAGAGAGTGAGAGAGAGGTTAGGGAGAGACGGAGGGAGGGAGGGAGGGGCGAGAGAGTGAGAGAGAGGTTAGGGAGAGACAGAGGGAGGGATGGGGAGAGAGTGAGAGAGAGGTTAGGGAGAGAGAGGGGGGGGGGGAGGGGGGGGGGTAGAGAGTGAGAGAGAGGTTAGGGAGAGACAGAGGGAGGGAGGAGAGAGTGAGCGAGAGGTTAGGGGGAGACGGACAGAGGGAGGGAGGGGGGAGAGAGTGAGAGAGAGGTTAGGGAGATGGAGGGAGGGGGGAGAGCGTGAGAGAGGTTAGGGGGAGGGAGGGAGGGGGGAGAAAGTGAGAGAGGTTAGGGAGAGACGGAGGGAGGGAGGGAGGGAGGGAGGGGGGAGAGAGTGAGAGAGAGGTTAGGGAGCGACAGGGAGGGAGGGAGGGAGGGAGGGGGGAGAGAGTGAGAGAGAGGTTAGGGAGATGGAGGGAGGGTGGAGAGCGTGAGAGAGGTTAGGGAGGGAGGGAGGGGGGAGAGCGTGAGAGAGAGGTTAGGGGGAGGGAGGAGAGAGAGAGAGAGAGGTTAGGGAGAGGGAGGGAGAGGGGGATAAAGTGAGAGAGAGGTTAGGGAGAGACGGAGGGAGGGTGAGAGAGTGAGAGAGAGAGAGGTTAGGGGGGAGAGAGTGAGAGAGAGGTTAGGGGGAGGGAGTGAGAGAGGTTAAGGAGAGGGAGGGAGGGAGGGAGGGGGGAGAGCATGAGAGAGAGGTTAGGGAGATGGAGGGAGGGGGGAGAAAGTGAGAGAGGGAGAGACGGAGGGAGGGAGGGAGGGGGGAGAGAGGTTAGGGAGAGGGGGGAGAGAGTGAGAGAGAGGTTAGGGAGAGACAGGGAGGGAGGGAGGGGGGAGAGAGTGAGAGAGAGAGAGGTTAGGGAAAGTCAGAGGGGGAGGGAGGGGGCAGAGAGTGAGAGAGGTTAGGGTGTGGGAGGGAGGGGGGAGAGAGTGAGAGAGAGAGGTTAGGGAGAGACGGAGGGAGGGATGGGGAGAGAGTGAGAGAGAGGTTAGGGAGAGGGAGGGAGGGGGGAGAAAGTGAGAGAGAGGTTAGGGAGAGACGGAGGGATGGAGGGAGGAGAGAGAGAGGTTAGCGGGAGGGAGTGAGAGAGAGGTTAGGGAGAGGGAGGGAGGGAGGGAGGTGGAGAGAGGGAGAGACAGAGGGAGGGAGGGGGGAGAGAGTGAGAGAGGTTAGGGAGAGGGAGGAGGGGAGGGATGGGGGAGAGAGTGTGAGAGAGAGAGGTTAGGGAGAGGGAGGGGGCAGAGAGTGAGAGAGGTTAGGGAGTGGGAGGGAGGGGGGAAACAGGTTAGGGAGAGTCAGAGGGAGGGAGGGGGGAGAGAGTGAGAGAGGTTAGGGAGAGGGAGGGAGGGGGGAGGGAGTGAGAGAGAGAGATAGAGAGGTTAGGGAGAGACGGAGGGAGGGAGGGAGGGAGGGGGGAGAGAGTGAGAGAGGTTAGGGAGAGGGAGGGAGGGGGGAGAAAGTGAGAGAGAGGTTAGGGAGAGGGAGGGAGGGGGGAGAAAGTGAGAGAGAGGTTAGGGAGAGACAAAGGGAGGGTGAGAGAGAGAGGTTAGGGAGAGTCAGAGGGATGGAGGGAGGAGAGAGAGAGGTTAGGGAGAGTCAGAGGGAGGGAGGGGAGTGAGAGAGAGAGAGGTTAGGGAGAGACAGAGGGAGGGGGGGAGAGAGTGAGAGAGGTTAGGGAGAGACGGAGGGAGGGAGGGGGGAGAGAGTGTGAGAGAGGTTAGGGAGAGACAGAGGGAGGGGGGAGAGAGTGAGAGAGAGGTTAGGGAGAGGGAGGGAGGGGGGAGGGAGTGAGAGAGAGGTTAGGGGGAGGGAGGAGAGATAGAGAGAGAGGTTAGGGAGAGACGGAGGGAGGGAGGGAGGGAGGGGGGAGAGAGTGAGAGAGGTTAGGGAGAGAGGGAGGGAGGGAGGGGGGGAGGGAGGGATGGGGGAGAGAGTGTGAGAGAGAGAGGTTAGGGAGAGGGAGGGGGCAGAGAGTGAGAGAGGTTAGGGAGTGGGAGGGAGGGGGGGAAACAGGTTAGGGAGAGTCAGAGGGAGGGAGGGGGGAGAGAGTGAGAGAGAGTTTAGGGAGAGACAGAGGGAGGGATGGGGGGAGAGAGTGAGAGAGAGGTTAGGGAGAGAGAGGGGGGGGGGGAGGGGGTAGAGAGTGAGAGAGAGGTTAGGTAGAGACAGAGGGAGGGAGGAGAGAGTGAAAGAGAGGTTAGGGGGAGACGGACGGAGGGAGGGGGGAGAGAGTGTGAGAGAGGTTAGGGAGAGACAGAGGGAGGGGGGAGAGAGTGAGAGAGAGGTTAGGGAGATGGAGGGAGGGGGGAGAGCGTGAGAGAGAGGTTAGGGGGAGGGAGGGAGGGGGGAGAGCGTGAGAGAGAGGTTAGGGAGATGAGGTTGGTTAAGGAGAGACGGGGGGAGGGGGAGAGAGTGAGAGAGAGGTTAGGGAGAGGGAGGGAGGGGGGAGAAAGTGAGAGAGAGGTTAGGGAGAGGGAGGGATGGGGGAGAGAGTGTGAGAGAGAGAGGTTAGGGAGAGGGAGGGGGCAGAGAGTGAGAGAGGTTAGGGAGTGGGAGGGAGGGGGGAAACAGGTTAGGGAGAGTCAGAGGGAGGGAGGGGGGAGAGAGTGAGAGAGAGGTTAGGGAGAGGGAGGGAGGGGGGAGGGAGTGAGAGAGAGAGATAGAGAGGTTAGGGAGAGACGGAGGGAGGGAGGGAGGGAGGGGGGAGAGAGTGAGAGAGGTTAGGGAGAGGGAGGGAGGGGGGAGAAAGTGAGAGAGAGGTTAGGGAGAGGGAGGGAGGGGGGAGAAAGTGAGAGAGAGGTTAGGGAGAGACGGAGGGAGGGTGAGAGAGAGGTTAGGGAGAGTCAGAGGGATGGAGGGAGGAGAGAGAGAGGTTAGGGAGAGTCAGAGGGAGGGAGGGGAGTGAGAGAGAGAGAGGTTAGGGAGAGACAGAGGGAGGGGGGAGAGAGTGAGAGAGAGGTTAGGGAGAGGGAGGGAGGGGGGAGGGAGTGAGAGAGAGGTTAGGGGGAGGGAGGAGAGATAGAGAGAGAGGTTAGGGAGAGGGAGGGAGGGGGGAGAGAGTGAGAGAGAGGTTAGGGAGAGGGAGGGAGGGGGGAGAGCGTGAGAGAGAGGTTAGGGAGAGACGGGGGGAGGGAGTGAGAGAGAGGTTAGGGAGAGACGGGGGGAGGGGGAGAGAGTGAGAGAGAGGTTAGGGAGAGGGAGGGAGGGGGGAGAAAGTGAGAGAGAGGTTAGGGAGAGACGGAGGGATGGAGGGAGGAGAGAGAGAGGTTAGCGGGAGGGAGTGAGAGAGAGGTTAGGGAGAGGGAGGGAGGTTAAGGAGAGACGGGGGGAGGGGGAGAGAGTGAGAGAGAGGTTAGGGAGAGGGAGGGAGGGGGGAGAAAGTGAGAGAGAGGTTAGGGAGAGACGGAGGGATGGAGGGAGGAGAGAGAGAGGTTAGCGGGAGGGAGTGAGAGAGAGGTTAGGGAGAGTCAGAGGGATGGAGGGAGGAGAGAGAGGTTAGGGGGAAGGAGTGAGAGAGAGGTTAGGGAGAGGGAGGGAGGGAGGTGGAGAGAGGGAGAGACAGAGGGAGGGAGGGAGGAGAGAGAGAGGTTAGGGAGAGTCAGAGGGAGGGAGGGGAGTGAGAGAGAGAGAGGTTAGGGAGAGACAGAGGGAGGGGGGAGAGAGTGAGAGAGAGGTTAGGGAGAGGGAGGGAGGGGGGAGGGAGTGAGAGAGAGGTTAGGGGGAGGGAGGAGAGATAGAGAGAGAGGTTAGGGAGAGGGAGGGAGGGGGGAGAGAGTGAGAGAGAGGTTAGGGAGAGGGAGGGAGGGGGGGAGAGCGTGAGAGAGAGGTTAGGGAGAGACGGGGGGAGGGAGTGAGAGAGAGGTTAGGGAGAGACGGGGGGAGGGGGAGAGAGTGAGAGAGAGGTTAGGGAGAGGGAGGGAGGGGGGAGAAAGTGAAAGAGAGAGAGAGGTTAGGGAGAGACGGAGGGATGGAGGGAGGAGAGAGAGAGGTTAGCGGGAGGGAGTGAGAGAGAGGTTAGGGAGAGGGAGGGAGGTTAAGGAGAGACGGGGGGAGGGGGAGAGAGTGAGAGAGAGGTTAGGGAGAGGGAGGGAGGGGGGAGAAAGTGAGAGAGAGGTTAGGGAGAGACGGAGGGATGGAGGGAGGAGAGAGAGAGGTTAGCGGGAGGGAGTGAGAGAGAGGTTAGGGAGAGTCAGAGGGATGGAGGGAGGAGAGAGAGGTTAGGGGGAAGGAGTGAGAGAGAGGTTAGGGAGAGGGAGGGAGGGAGGTGGAGAGAGGGAGAGACAGAGGGAGGGAGGGGGGAGAGAGTGAGAGAGGTTAGGGAGAGGGAGGGAGGGAGGGGGGGAGGGAGGGATGGGGGAGAGAGTGTGAGAGAGAGAGGTTAGGGAGAGGGAGGGGGCAGAGAGTGAGAGAGGTTAGGAGGAGGGAGGGGGGAAACAGGTTAGGGAGAGTCAGAGGGAGGGAGGGGGGAGAGAGTGAGAGAGAGGTTAGGGAGAGGGAGGGAGGGGGGAGGGAGTGAGAGAGAGAGATAGAGAGGTTAGGGAGAGACGGAGGGAGGGAGGGAGGGAGGGGGGAGAGAGTGAGAGAGGTTAGGGAGAGGGAGGGAGGGGGGAGAAAGTGAGAGAGAGGTTAGGGAGAGACGGAGGGAGGGTGAGAGAGAGAGGTTAGGGAGAGTCAGAGGGATGGAGGGAGGAGAGAGAGAGGTTAGGGAGAGGGAGGAAGGGAGAGAGGTTAGGGAGAGTCAGAGGGATGGAGGGAGGAGAGAGAGAGGTTAGGGGGAGGGAGTGAGAGAGAGGTTAGGGAGAGGGAGGGAGGGAGGGAGGTGGAGAGAGGGAGAGACAGAGGGAGGGAGGGGGGAGAGAGTGAGAGAGGTTAGGGAGAGTCAGAGGGATGGAGGGAGGAGAGAGAGAGGTTAGGGAGAGGGAGGAAGGGAGAGAGGTTAGGGAGAGTCAGAGGGATGGAGGGAGGAGAGAGAGAGGTTAGGGGGAGGGAGTGAGAGAGAGGTTAGGGAGAGGGAGGGAGGGAGGGAGGTGGAGAGAGGGAGAGACAGAGGGAGGGAGGGGGGAGAGAGTGAGAGAGGTTAGGGAGAGGGAGGGGGGGGAGGGAGGGATGGGGGAGAGAGTGTGAGAGAGAGAGGTTAGGGAGAGGGAGGGGGCAGAGAGTGAGAGAGGTTAGGGAGTGGGAGGGAGGGGGGAAACAGGTTAGGGAGAGTCAGAGGGAGGGAGGGGGGAGAGAGTGAGAGAGGTTAGGGAGAGGGAGGGAGGGGGGAGGGAGTGAGAGAGAGAGATCGAGAGGTTAGGGAGAGACGGAGGGAGGGAGGGGGGAGAGAGTGAGAGAGGTTAGGGAGAGGGAGGGAGGGGGGAGAAAGTGAGAGAGAGGTTAGGGAGAGGGAGGGAGGGTGAGAGAGAGAGGTTAGGGAGAGTCAGAGGGATGGAGGGAGGAGAGAGAGAGGTTAGGGGGAGGGAGTGAGGGGGGAGAGAGGTTAGGGAGAGTCAGAGGGAGGGAGGGGGGAGAGAGAGATAGAGAGGTTAGGGAGAGACGGAGGGAGGGGGGAGAGAGTGAGAGAGGTTAGGGAGATGGAGGGAGGGGGGAGGGAGTGAGAGAGAGGTTAGGGGGAGGGAGGGAGGGAGGGAGGGAGGGGGGAGAAAGTGAGAGAGGTTAGGGAGAGACAGGGAGGGGGGAGAGAGTGAGAGAGAGGTTAGGGAGAGGGAGGGAGGGGGGAGGGAGGGAGTGAGAGAGAGAGAGAGAGAGGTTAGGGAGAGACGGAGGGAGGGAGGGAGGAGAGAGTGAGAGAGAGGTTAGGGGGAGGGAGGGTGAGAGTGAGAGAGAGAGGTTAGGGAGAGGGAGGGGGCAGAGAGTGAGAGAGAGAGAGGTTATGGAGAGACGGAGGGAGGGAGGGAGGGGGGAGAGAGTGAGAGAGAGGTTAGGGAGAGCGGGGAGAGAGTGAGAGAGAGAGGTTAGGGAGAGGGAGGGGGCAGAGAGTGAGAGAGAGGTTACGGAAATGGAGGGAGGGGGGAGAGCGTGAGAGAGAGGTTAGGGGGAGGGAGGGAGGGAGGGAGGGGGGAGAAAGTGAGAGAGGTTAGGGAGAGATGGAGGGAGGGAGGGGGGAGAGAGTGAGAGAGAGGTTAGGGGAAGGGAGGAGAGAGAGAGAGGGGTTAGGGAGAGGGAGGGAGGGAGGGGGGAGAAAGTGAGAGAGAGGTTAGGGAGAGACGGAGGGAGGGTGAGAGAGTGAGAGAGGTTAGGGAGTGGGAGGGAGGGAGGAGAGAGGTTAGGGAGAGTCAGAGGGAGGGAGGGGGGAGAGAGTGTGAGAGAGGTAAGGGAGAGACAAAGGGAGGGGGGAGAGAGTGAGAGAGAGGTTAGGGGGAGGGAGGGTGAGAGTGAGAGAGAGAGGTTAGGGAGAGGGAGGGGGCAGAGAGTGAGAGAGAGAGAGGTTATGGAGAGACGGAGGGAGGGAGGGAGGGAGGGAGGGGGGAGAGAGTGAGAGAGAGGTTAGGGAGAGCGGGGAGAGAGTGAGAGAGAGAGGTTAGGGAGAGGGAGGGGGCAGAGAGTGAGAGAGGTTAGGGAGTGGGAGGGAGGGGGGAAACAGGTTAGGGAGAGTCAGAGGGAGGGAGGGGGGAGGGAGTGAGAGAGAGATAGAGAGGTTAGGGAGAGACGGAGGGAGGGAGGGAGGGAGGGGGGAGAGAGTGAGAGAGAGGTTAGGGAGATGGAGGGAGGGGGGGAGAGCGTGAGAGAGAGGTTAGTGAGAGACAAAGGGAGGGGGGAGGGAGTGAGAGAGGTTAGGGAGAGGGAGGGAGGGGGGAGAGCGTGAGAGAGAGGTTAGGGAGAGACGGAGGGAGGGAGGAGAGAGGTTACGGAAATGGAGGGAGGGGGGAGAGCGTGAGAGAGAGGTTAGGGGGAGGGGGGAGAGAGTGAGAGAGAGAGATAGAGAGGTTAGGGAGAGACGGAGGGAGGGAGTGAGAGAGAGGTTAGGGAGAGACAAAGGGAGGGGGAGGGAGTGAGAGAGAGGTTACGGAAATGGAGAGAGAGGTTAGGGGGAGGGAGGGAGGGAGGGGGAGGGGGGAGAAAGTGAGAGAGGTTAGGGAGAGATGGAGGGAGGGAGGGGGGAGAGAGTGAGAGAGAGGTTAGGGGGAGGGAGGAGAGAGAGAGAGAGAGAGGGGTTAGGGAGAGGGAGGGAGGGTGAGAGAGTGAGAGAGAGGTTAGGGAGTGGGAGGGAGGGAGGAGAGAGGTTAGGGAGAGTCAGAGGGAGGGGGGAGAGAGTGTGAGAGAGGTTAGGGAGAGGGAGGGAGGGAGGGAGGGGGGAGAGAGTGAGAGAGGTTAGGGGGAGGGAGGGTGAGAGAGAGAGAGAGGTTAGGGAGAGTCAGAGGGGGGAGGGAGGGGGCAGAGAGTGAGAGAGAGAGGTTATGGAGAGACGGAGGGAGGGAGGGAGGTTAGGGAGAGACAGAGGGAGGGAGGGGGGAGAGAGTGTGAGAGAGGTTAGGGAGAGACAGAGGGAGGGGGGAGAGAGTGAGAGAGAGGTAAGGGGGAGGGAGGGAGGGAGGGGGGAGAAAGTGAGAGAGGTTAGGGAGAGACGGAGGGAGGGAGGGAGGGGGGAGAGAGTGAGAGAGAGGTTAGGGGGAGGGAGGGTGAGAGAGAGAGAGAGGTTAGGGAGAGTCAGAGGGGGGAGGGAGGGGGCAGAGAGTGAGAGAGAGAGGTTATGGAGAGACGGAGGGAGGGAGGGAGGGAGTGAGGGAGGGAGGTTAGGGAGAGACAGAGTGAGGGAGGGGGGGGAGAGTGTGAGAGAGGTTAGGGAGAGACAGAGGGAGGGGGGAGAGAGTGAGAGAGAGGTAAGGGGGAGGGAGGGAGGGGGGAGAAAGTGAGAGAGGTTAGGGAGAGACGGAGGGAGGGAGGGAGAGGGTGAGAGAGAGGGAGGGAGGGAGGGAGGGAGGGAGAGAGGGAGGGAGGGAGGGGAGAGTGAGAGAGAGGGAGGGAGGGAGAGGGGAGAGAGTGGGAGGGAGGGAGGGAGGGAGAGGGGAGAGAGTGAGAGAGAGGGAGGGAGGGGGGAGAGAGTGAGAGAGAGGTTAGGGGGAGACAGACAGAGGGAGGGAGGGGGGAGAGAGTGAGAGAGAGGTTAGGGGGAGACAGACAGAGGGAGGGAGGGGGGAGAGAGTGAGAGAGAGGTTAGGGGGAGACAGACAGAGGGAGGGAGGGGGGAGAGAGTGAGAGGGAGGGGGGAGGGAGTGAGAGAGAGGTTACGGAAATGGAGGGGAGGGGGGGAGAGCGTGAGAGAGAGGTTAGGGGGAGGGAGGGAGGGAGGGAGGGAGGGAGGGGGGAGAAAGTGAGAGAGGTTAGGGAGAGATGGAGGGAGGGAGGGGGGAGAGAGTGAGAGAGAGGTTAGGGGGAGGGAGGAGAGAGAGAGAGAGAGGGGTTAGGGAGAGGGAGAGAGGGAGGGAGGGGGGAGAAAGTGAGAGAGAGGTTAGGGAGAGACGGAGGGAGGGTGAGAGAGGTTAGGGAGTGGGAGGGAGGGAGGAGAGAGGTTAGGGAGAGTCAGAGGGAGGGGGGAGAGAGTGTGAGAGAGGTTAGGGAGAGACAAAGGGAGGGGGGAGAGAGTGAGAGAGAGGTTAGGGAGAGGGAGGGAGGGGGGAGAAAGTGAGAGAGGTTAGGGAGAGACGGAGGGAGGGAGGGAGGGGGGAGAGAGTGAGAGAGGTTAGGGGGAGGGAGGGAGGGTGAGAGAGAGAGAGAGGTTAGGGAGAGTCAGAGGGGGGAGGGAGGGGGCAGAGAGTGAGAGAGAGGTTATGGAGAGACGGAGGGAGGGAGGGAGGTTAGGGAGAGACAGAGGGAGGGAGGGGGGAGAGAGTGTGAGAGAGGTTAGGGAGAGACAGAGGGAGGGGGGGAGAGAGTGAGAGAGAGGTAAGGGGGAGGGAGGGAGGGAGGGGGGAGAAAGTGAGAGAGGTTAGGGAGAGACGGAGGGAGGGAGGGAGGGAGGGAGGGGAGAGTGAGAGGGAGGGAGGGAGAGGGGAGAGAGTGAGAGAGAGGGAGGGAGGGAGAGGGGAGAGAGAGGGAGGGAGGGAGGGGGGAGAGAGTGTGAGAGAGGTTAGGGAGAGACAGAGGGAGGGGGGAGAGAGTGAGAGAGAGGTAAGGGGGAGGGAGGGAGGGGGGAGAAAGTGAGAGAGGTTAGGGAGAGACGGAGGGAGGGAGGGAGGGAGGGGAGAGTGAGAGAGAGGGAGGGAGGGAGAGGGGAGAGAGTGAGAGAGAGGGAGGGAGGGAGAGGGGAGAGAGAGGGAGGGAGGGAGGGGGGAGAGAGTGTGAGAGAGGTTAGGGAGAGACAGAGGGAGGGGGGAGAGAGTGAGAGAGAGGTTAGGGAGAGGGAGGGAGGGGGGAGAAAGTGAGAGAGAGGTTAGGGAGAGACGGAGGGAGGGTGAGAGAGAGGTTAGGGAGAGTCAGAGGGAGGGAGGGGGGAGAGAGTGTGAGAGAGGTAAGGGAGAGACAAAGGGAGGGGGGAGAGAGTGAGAGAGAGGTTAGGGAGAGGGAGGGAGGGGGGAGAGCGTGAGAGAGAGGTTAGGGAGAGACGGAGGGAGGGAGGGAGGAGAGAGTGAGAGAGAGGTTAGGGGGAGGGAGGGTGAGAGTGAGAGAGAGAGGTTAGGGAGAGGGAGGGGGCAGAGAGTGAGAGAGAGAGAGGTTATGGAGAGACGGAGGGAGGGAGGGAGGGGGGAGAGAGTGAGAGAGAGGTTAGGGAGAGCGGGGAGAGAGTGAGAGAGAGAGGTTAGGGAGAGGGAGGGGGCAGAGAGTGAGAGAGGTTAGGGAGTGGGAGGGAGGGGGGAAACAGGTTAGGGAGAGTCAGAGGGAGGGAGGGGGGAGGGAGTGAGAGAGAGATAGAGAGGTTAGGGAGAGACGGAGGGAGGGAGGGAGGGAGGGGGGAGAGAGTGAGAGAGAGGTTAGGGAGATGGAGGGAGGGGGGAGAGCGTGAGAGAGAGGTTAGTGAGAGACAAAGGGAGGGGGGAGGGAGTGAGAGAGGTTAGGGAGAGGGAGGGAGGGGGGGAGAGCGTGAGAGAGAGGTTAGGGAGAGACGGAGGGAGGGAGGAGAGAGGTTACGGAAATGGAGGGAGGGGGGAGAGCGTGAGAGAGAGGTTAGGGGGAGGGGGGAGAGAGTGAGAGAGAGAGATAGAGAGGTTAGGGAGAGACGGAGGGAGGGAGTGAGAGAGAGGTTAGGGAGAGACAAAGGGAGGGGGAGGGAGTGAGAGAGAGGTTACGGAAATGGAGAGAGAGGTTAGGGGGAGGGAGGGAGGGAGGGGGAGGGGGGAGAAAGTGAGAGAGGTTAGGGAGAGATGGAGGGAGGGAGGGGGGAGAGAGTGAGAGAGAGGTTAGGGGGAGGGAGGAGAGAGAGAGAGAGAGAGGGGTTAGGGAGAGGGAGGGAGGGTGAGAGAGTGAGAGAGAGGTTAGGGAGTGGGAGGGAGGGAGGAGAGAGGTTAGGGAGAGTCAGAGGGAGGGGGGGAGAGAGTGTGAGAGAGGTTAGGGAGAGGGAGGGAGGGAGGGAGGGGGGAGAGAGTGAGAGAGGTTAGGGGGAGGGAGGGTGAGAGAGAGAGAGAGGTTAGGGAGAGTCAGAGGGGGGAGGGAGGGGGCAGAGAGTGAGAGAGAGAGGTTATGGAGAGACGGAGGGAGGGAGGGAGGTTAGGGAGAGACAGAGGGAGGGAGGGGGGAGAGAGTGTGAGAGAGGTTAGGGAGAGACAGAGGGAGGGGGGAGAGAGTGAGAGAGAGGTAAGGGGGAGGGAGGGAGGGAGGGGGGAGAAAGTGAGAGAGGTTAGGGAGAGACGGAGGGAGGGAGGGAGGGGGGAGAGAGTGAGAGAGAGGTTAGGGGGAGGGAGGGTGAGAGAGAGAGAGAGGTTAGGGAGAGTCAGAGGGGGGAGGGAGGGGGCAGAGAGTGAGAGAGAGAGGTTATGGAGAGACGGAGGGAGGGAGGGAGGGAGTGAGGGAGGGAGGTTAGGGAGAGACAGAGTGAGGGAGGGGGGGGAGAGTGTGAGAGAGGTTAGGGAGAGACAGAGGGAGGGGGGAGAGAGTGAGAGAGAGGTAAGGGGGAGGGAGGGAGGGGGGAGAAAGTGAGAGAGGTTAGGGAGAGACGGAGGGAGGGAGGGAGAGGGTGAGAGAGAGGGAGGGAGGGAGGGAGGGAGGGAGAGAGGGAGGGAGGGAGGGGAGAGTGAGAGAGAGGGAGGGAGGGAGAGGGGAGAGAGTGGGAGGGAGGGAGGGAGGGAGAGGGGAGAGAGTGAGAGAGAGGGAGGGAGGGGGGAGAGAGTGAGAGAGAGGTTAGGGGGAGACAGACAGAGGGAGGGAGGGGGGAGAGAGTGAGAGAGAGGTTAGGGGGAGACAGACAGAGGGAGGGAGGGGGGAGAGAGTGAGAGAGAGGTTAGGGGGAGACAGACAGAGGGAGGGAGGGGGGAGAGAGTGAGAGGGAGGGGGGAGGGAGTGAGAGAGAGGTTACGGAAATGGAGGGAGGGGGGAGAGCGTGAGAGAGAGGTTAGGGGGAGGGAGGGAGGGAGGGAGGGAGGGAGGGGGGAGAAAGTGAGAGAGGTTAGGGAGAGATGGAGGGAGGGAGGGGGGAGAGAGTGAGAGAGAGGTTAGGGGGAGGGAGGAGAGAGAGAGAGAGAGGGGTTAGGGAGAGGGAGAGAGGGAGGGAGGGGGGAGAAAGTGAGAGAGAGGTTAGGGAGAGACGGAGGGAGGGTGAGAGAGGTTAGGGAGTGGGAGGGAGGGAGGAGAGAGGTTAGGGAGAGTCAGAGGGAGGGGGGGAGAGAGTGTGAGAGAGGTTAGGGAGAGACAAAGGGAGGGGGGAGAGAGTGAGAGAGAGGTTAGGGAGAGGGAGGGAGGGGGGAGAAAGTGAGAGAGGTTAGGGAGAGACGGAGGGAGGGAGGGAGGGGGGAGAGAGTGAGAGAGGTTAGGGGGAGGGAGGGAGGGTGAGAGAGAGAGAGAGGTTAGGGAGAGTCAGAGGGGGGAGGGAGGGGGCAGAGAGTGAGAGAGAGGTTATGGAGAGACGGAGGGAGGGAGGGAGGTTAGGGAGAGACAGAGGGAGGGAGGGGGGAGAGAGTGTGAGAGAGGTTAGGGAGAGACAGAGGGAGGGGGGAGAGAGTGAGAGAGAGGTAAGGGGGAGGGAGGGAGGGAGGGGGGAGAAAGTGAGAGAGGTTAGGGAGAGACGGAGGGAGGGAGGGAGGGAGGGAGGGGAGAGTGAGAGGGAGGGAGGGAGAGGGGAGAGAGTGAGAGAGAGGGAGGGAGGGAGAGGGGAGAGAGAGGGAGGGAGGGAGGGGGGAGAGAGTGTGAGAGAGGTTAGGGAGAGACAGAGGGAGGGGGGAGAGAGTGAGAGAGAGGTAAGGGGGAGGGAGGGAGGGGGGAGAAAGTGAGAGAGGTTAGGGAGAGACGGAGGGAGGGAGGGAGGGAGGGGAGAGTGAGAGAGAGGGAGGGAGGGAGAGGGGAGAGAGTGAGAGAGAGGGAGGGAGGGAGAGGGGAGAGAGAGGGAGGGAGGGAGGGGGGAGAGAGTGTGAGAGAGGTTAGGGAGAGACAGAGGGAGGGGGGAGAGAGTGAGAGAGAGGTAAGGGGGAGGGAGGGAGGGGGGAGAAAGTGAGAGAGGTTAGGGAGAGACGGAGGGAGGGAGGGAGGGAGGGGAGAGTGAGAGAGAGGGAGGGAGGGAGAGGGAGGGAGAGGGGAGAGAGAGGGAGAGAGGGAGGGAGGGGGGAGAGAGTGTGAGAGAGGTTAGGGAGAGACAGAGGGAGGGGGGAGAGAGTGAGAGAGAGGTAAGGGGGAGGGAGGGAGGGGAGAGAAAGTGAGAGAGGTTAGGGAGAGACGGAGGGAGGGAGGGAGAGGGAGGGAGGGGAGAGTGAGAGAGAGGGAGGGAGGGAGAGGGGAGAGAGTGAGAGGGAGGGAGGGAGGGAGGGAGAGGGGAGAGGGAGGGAGGGAGGGGGGAGAGAGTGAGAGAGAGGTTAGGGGGAGACAGACAGAGGGAGGGAGGGGGGAGAGAGTGAGAGAGAGGTTAGGGGGAGACAGACAGAGGGAGGGAGGGGGGAGAGTGAGAGAGAGGTTAGGGGGAGGGAGTGAGAGAGAGAGAGAGGTTAGGGGGAGGGAGGTTAGGGAGAGGGAGGGAGGGAGGGGGGAGAGGGAGGGAGGGAGACAGAGAGGTTAGGGAGGGAGGGGGGAGAGGGAGGGAGGGAGGGAGGGAGACAGAGAGGTTTGGGAGAGGGAGGGAGGGAGGGAGAGAGAGGGGGAGGGGGAGAGAGATGGGGAGAGAGAGAGAGAATGAAAGGGGGAGGCAGGAAGAGGGAGTCATTCTAATGTGAATGATGCTGATCAGTAATATATTGTGTCTTGGTCTCCCCCATCAGATGCCTGTGATCTCACACTGGACCCAAACACAGCACACAGAAACCTCTCTCTGTCTGAGGAGAACAGAAAGGTGACATGGAGAGAGGAGGAGCAGCCGTATCCTGATCACCCAGAGAGATTTGACTACTGGCCACAGGTGCTGTGTAGAGAGGGTCTGTCTGGACGCTGTTACTGGGAGGTAGAGTGGAGTGGAAGAGGGGGGGTTTATATAGCAGTGACATATAAAGGAATCAACAGGAGAGGAGAGGGTGATGACTGTTGGCTTGGATTCAATAACAAGTCCTGGAGTCTGTACTGTGATGATAACAGTTACTCTGCCAGACACAATAAGAAGAGCACTGTCATACCTGCCCCCCCCTCCCACAGAGTAGGAGTGTATCTGGACTGGCCGGCCGGCACTCTGTCCTTCTACACAGTCTCCTCTGACACACTGACCCACCTGCACACCTTCCACAGCACATTCACTGAGCCCCTCTATCCTGGGTTTGGGGTTTATGACTCCTCAGTGTCCCTGTGTCAGGTAGAATAGCCCACACACACTCTCACACACTGTGCTCACATAGATGCTACTGAACATTGAACTGTATTCTACTACTTGATAGTTCTTATTCATTCACTGGTCAAAGCGTGGCTCATAGGCAGCAACCAGTCTGTTTGCATTAGTCAAGTGCTAAAGGCGCCCTTGTTTTGTCTGTTCATGTATTCATTGTACTGATAACCTTTTAATGTGTATTATTATGTGTGGTATAGCATGCCCTACTGGACCTGATGATGATGTACCTGTTCTTCTCCATTTCTTTATTTTATTTAAGGTATGTACAGTATTTTAATCATGAAATATGTTTTATGCTTTTAAGTTTTTTACCAGGATACTTTATAAGAACTGGCAAAGGGACTACAGATGAAAACTAGCCTGCTAGGCTAACTCTGGCACATTTACAGTTCTACTGTCCATTAATGTGCATTGACCCTTTATAAATAAATGAATCTGAATCTGAACTGTACACACCTGGAATTGATCTCCCACAGTTTTTGTCAATATTGGTGTTTTGAATGTTTTATTGTAATTGTTGACAAACAACAATCCTGTGTTTGATGTCAGTTCCACTGAATGTGATGAACTAATTAGCTCGTATGCAACTTTATTAGCAGCTTCCTCTTAACATTGCACCAACAACAGAACATGTATAACATCAAAGTCTCTGTTAACATCCTCTGCCCCCTAAATAAATTATACAACAATACACGTGGAAAAATGAATAAAGAACAATAACCAGCAATTCCCAAAGACGTCTGTTTTTTACTCATTTTTCAAACTTGTGGCACTTTTTGGCGCTCAAGTGACCGAGATGTAAATAAAATATTATTCAGACTCAGATCAGTAATACAATGGAAATCATTCATTACTGTATTTCTTCGGTACCAATTGATCCATGGACTGGTATTGGTCCACGGCCCGGGGGGTTGGAGACCACTGTTCTACATTACATTCTACATTAAGCAGACGCTCTTATCCAGAGTGACTTACACATGACACATCAGAGGGAAGGAACACACACACACACACACCCTCTTCCACTGTGTCAAACACACATGACACATCGGAGGGAAGGAACACACACACACACACACACCCTCTTCCACTGTGTCAAACACACATGCCTCATCGGAGGGAAGGAACACACACACACACACACACACCCTCTTCCACTGTCAGACACACATGCCACATCAGAGGGAAGGAACACACACCTCCACCCTCTACAGCTGCAGTTACCTTGGCAGGTCAAAGGGGGGCGATATTGCACCGTTCTTTCTCAGACTCCAGAAAAAATGTTAGTAGAGTCTCAGGAAGTTTCAAGAAGCAACAATAAAGAAATAGATCCATCCTCATACATTTCTCTCTGCATGTTTCCTCTTAATAAACATTCAATATAGATCAGCTGGTGATGTAATATAGTGATCCACCCTGCATGGCTCCTGATTGGTTCTGAGACAATGGTCAGACTAGATGAGGATCAATGGATCAAACTCAGACCCTCTATATCAGGGGCGCTACAGGTCTATAATCACAAAATCTGTAATTTAAAAATAGCTTCTTTCCAACAGCTATACGGACTTTAAATGAATCACTGTCTTGATGTAACCTGTATAAATGTGTGCTTCTGTTGTTGTTTTTTCTGTTGCTGTTGATGGAACTTGACACATGAGAGATGTGAGCTTAACTGCTGTATCGAAAGCAAATTCCACCAACTCTGTTGTGTGGCCTTTAATAAATGATTGATTGATTTGATGAGGAGAAAGATGATAAGGCTTTCAGAGAGCTCAGTAGGCAGGTTACCACTTTCTAAACCCTGGATGACTGACTGACTGGATCACTGACTGACTGACTGGCTGATTGGATCACTGACTGACTGACTGACTGGCTGACTGACTGGCTGACTGGATCACTGACTGACTGGCTGACTGGATCACTGACTGACTGACTGACTGGCTGACTGACTGGCTGACTGGATCACTGACTGACTGACTGACTGGATCTCTGAATGGCTGACTGACTGACTGGATCTCTGAATGGCTGGCTGACTGGATGACTGGATCACTGACTGACTGACTGGCTGACTGACTGTATGGATGATGTATGGTTGCATTTGCTGCGCGATTAAGTTGTTTTTAGAAAAGAAAACCTGCAATTTCAATATGTTCAAGCATCTAGAATTATAGCCACATTAATAATGTTTGTAAGAAACCAAACCATTTGTAAATCAGTGTAGATTTCAGCAGGATCAGAGTATTAGTGTTTGTGTAGATTCCTCTCCCATTAGGTAGCACAGAGCTCACCAGACAGCTTGCCTGTGGTAAGATGGCTGCAGATGATGCTGTTTGAGACTCTGCTGTAACACATCTAGCCTTTCTATGGATATCTGTGGTCTCATGCACTGAGGTCACAGCAAGGACGTCACATGACCATCAGGGACACCCAGTAATCCTAGTGGCTGCTTCACAACATTGTAAACAGATTTGACTTCAGTCCAGGACATGATTTCAATGGTTCCTTCTTAAAGATCGTCTCCTTGGGCCAAAAGGCTGCAAATGTTTTCTCCACATTTGAAAAGATCAAAAACCATCTCTGAGCCAATCATATGATGTTCTGAAACTCAGACCCTCTATATCAGGGTCAGCAACCCTGGTCCTAGGGAGCCACTGTCCTGAAGATTTTAGATGTTTCCCTGCTCCAGCACAGCTGATTCTAATGGAGGGTAATTATGAGGCTTCCACAGAGCTTGATAACGACCCTCCATTAGAATCAGGTGTGCTGGAGCAGGGAGACATCTAAGGCCCTGTCCCAATACCTGCACTTCCACCCTTGTGCCCCTCAGTTGCCCTGTCCTCGCTGAGGGGTGCAAGTGTGCAGGGTGTCCCAATTCTCCAGTAAGGTCTTAAGCCCCGCCTTCTCTGCACCCTTGATCCTCACTTCCATGAAGTCTGCATCGAAGAGGACTTTGTGGAAGTGTATTACCCACAATTCATTGCTGCGAGTGACGTTTTCACAAAAAAGGGGAACATGGCGATATCTGGTGGTCGGCCCGATCATCTTGCGGCAAAGTGTCTTTTAAAATGTAAGTATTAAGTTACAATAACATTGTACATTGTGTTAAAACATAAAAAAGACCTTTGATTGTTTTTACGAAAATATGTTTATTGTATTTCTTTTTTTACAAACTTGTTATAGTTGAGTTGGTGTGGGGAAAAACAAAACTCTAACCCTGAACACGCCCATTTTTAACCATAAATGGTCAAAGCAAAGTAACTCATTAATGCTAATCTAGTATCATTCTCATGAACCTGGCAGGTGATTCTTCTTCACGGTGAATCAAGCCATACAAAAAAAAAATGTAGTGATTGCGCGGGAGCTTAACGACTGTATTTCCAGTTTTTGACATATGATGATATATGCACAGTATTAAATAAATATATTTAGTTATACACTCTGTTCTTTCTACAGTTATCTAAAAGTATATGCAATGTTATCCTGTATTCCATGCAATCAGTCTCTCCCCCTTCTACACGTGTTGGACAGTCTAATGGTTAGACAGCCCTGATTTGGATTGTACAAGATGCTAAAGAAACAATTATCACGCAGTTCAAGCTCAAATAACACTGATGTATTTAATCTTCATTATATTCATAATTGAGTCAAAAAATGTGTGTGAGGACAACAAAATACATACATTTTACGAGTAATTGCTTCTCCGACTTTTACTTTTTGCAGTATGACTACAGTACGGTCATCTGTGTCTCCAGTCCCCACTGTCTCCAAAAAGTGCGTAGGTTTACGGGAGGGTCATAGTTTGCGTGGAGGACCGCACATTCTACCGCCAAATAGTTTTTTATAAATCACTGACTTTGCGTGAAAACTGGCGTACGTTTTCAGCCCTGTTTTGTGCGTACGCAAGCTTTATAAATGAGACCCCAGAACTTTGTTCACTCTCTCTCCCTGGATATTTCTGTATGGGAGCCTAAAAGAGACACTCACCTGGACTGAGGAAGCAGACGGACACCAGAAGGCAGCAGCAGACCACTTCATGAGACCTGAGCAAAAGACAACCAGCTCAACATCTACAGGTAGGGGCCCTTCTGGCCAGCCTTACAAAACCTACGGCTGTCCAGTTTACCCCTCCAAACTGATTTGAGGTGAAATGTACCCGACAAGGGGTAAACCAACTGTGCGGTTGAGATATGGAGAACGCACTGCTCCCATTAGGAACTTTAGAACACCCCTTTTGAACCCACCACCACTCCTGAGCCTGCAGATCAGACCAGCACACAGGACCCTCCACCTATCACATTGGACATCCCACATACACCCACAGGCACCTCAGCCACACACTCCCTGGCACTACACACACCCACATTACACCCCACAGCACCCCACACCCACATACAACAGCCATCACTATCAGAACACTCACCTACATCATTCATACCCACACTACACACCACCACACAACATTCAGACACCCTACTACCCCACCAACATCCCCCCACATCCTAGTCAGACACCCTACTACCCCACCAACATCCCCCCACATCCTAGTCAGACACCCTACTACCCCACCTACATCCCCCCACATCCTAGTCAGACACCCTACTACCCCACCAACATCCCCCCACATCCTAGTCAGACACCCTACTACCCCACCAACATCCCCCCACATCCTAGTCAGACACCCTACTACCCCACCAACATCCCCCCCACATCCTAGTCAGACACCCTACTACCCCACCAACATCCCCCCCACATCCTAGTCAGACACCCTACTACCCCACCAACATCCCCCCACATCCTAGTCAGACACCCTACTACCCCACCAACATCCCCCCACATCCTAGTCAGACACCCTACTACCCCACCAACATCCCCCCACATCCTAGTCAGACACCCTACTACCCCACCAACATCCCCCCACATCCTAGTCAGACACCCTACTACCCCACCAACATCCCCCCACATCCTAGTCAGACACCCTACTACCCCACCAACATCCCCCCACATCCTAGTCAGACACCCTACTACCCCACCAACATCCCCCCACATCCTAGTCAGACACCCTACTACCCCACCAACATCCCCCCACATCCTAGTCAGACACCCTACTACCTCACCAACATCCCCCCACATCCTAGTCAGACACCCTACTACCCCACCAACATCCCCCCCACATCCTAGTCAGACACCCTACTACCCCACCAACATCCCCCCACATCCTAGTCAGACACCCTACTACCCCACCAACATCCCCCCACATCCTAGTCAGACACCCTACTACCCCACCAACATCCCCCCACATCCTAGTCAGACACCCTACTACCCCACCAACATCCCCCCCACATCCTAGTCAGACACCCTACTACCCCACCAACATCCCCCCCACATCCTAGTCAGACACCCTACTACCGCACCAACATCCCCCCACACCCTAGTCAGACACCCTACTACCCCACCAACATCCCCCCACATCCTAGTCAGACACCCTACTACCCCACCAACATCCCCCCACATCCTAGTCAGACACCCTACTACCCCACCAACATCCCCCCACATCCTAGTCAGACACCCTACTACCCCACCAACATCCCCCCACATCCTAGTCAGACACCCTACTACCCCACCAACATCCCCCCACATCCTAGTCAGACACCCTACTACCTCACCAACATCCCCCCACATCCTAGTCAGACACCCTACTACCCCACCAACATCCCCCCACATCCTAGTCAGACACCCTACTACCCCACCAACATCCCCCCACATCCTAGTCAGACACCCTACTACCCCACCAACATCCCCCCACATCCTAGTCAGACACCCTACTACCTCACCAACATCCCCCCACATCCTAGTCAGACACCCTACTACCCCACCAACATCCCCCCACATCCTAGTCAGACACCCTACTACCCCACCAACATCCCCCCACATCCTAGTCAGACACCCTACTACCCCACCAACATCCCCCCACATCCTAGTCAGACACCCTACTACCCCACCAACATCCCCCCACATCCTAGTCAGACACCACACACACGCACATACACCCACACACCCGACACCTACACACAAAACAACAGTCACATAGGGCAGACACCAGATAGTGCGACCAGGCAAACGGCTAACACATACTTCAAACTGATCCAGGCAGTACATCACAGAGAAATCATAGACTCATCCATCACAAACAACACCCCAGGGGCATGACTAGACAGATACAGAAGTTAACAGCATTCATCCGCCCATCTTCACCCACAGAAGCTACCACCACAGCCGTCACCAACAACACCACACAGTGGATGAACAATAATCTGTTAATCCTGCAAACACATTACAGCACCACCATCCACACATTCTCACTCTCACCACCATCGCTCAAAGACACATCACTACAGATCGCACTGGGTTGGGCACACAAGAGGTACACACACAGGCTAACTGATATCACCACAGTAGAAACACTCACACATAGCACCCCAGTCACACAACACATACAGACACACAACACCATCCCACACACTCACGCACCCCCCTCAACACAAACTACTACTTCCACACACATAGACAAACATAAAACATACGCGGATACACATAGGATGCAGACACATACAGCACCACCACCCCCTCCCAACAGCATTTCCATACAAGCAACCATACACACCCACCCCAACAGGATGACCATACAAGCAACCATACACACCCACCCCAACAGGATGACCATACAAGCAACCATACACACCCACCCCAACAGGATGACCATACAAGCAACCATACACACACCTCACACCACACTACACCCACTCACCCAACGACCACCACCAACACATAGAACGTCCACCATCACACCACAGGCGCCCAACTCAGAGGACGTTACACCACACAGAGACCAACAGGACACACACACACAGCACATACAGCTGACACTAACTCAACACTCCCCAACACTCAGCAGGCACCCACAACACTTGACCATGCATCACACACAACAGTCAACACAACACACACCATCAGAATACCTACACCCACGCCACACACCACGACATCACCCAAGGACAACACACCCATCTCTACCACATCCACACCTTCCTCACCCCTCAACATGCCATCCACGGACACCTTGGAAGAGAATACTCTGGCTCTGAAAGTCCAGTTTGCCACCAACACATTGACTCTCTCACCACAACCTCAGCTAGAAAACACACACATAGTCTCAGACACATCACCTCATAACAACAACACTTCACCCCCCATAACCTAGACCTATCCCCTGAATTCACACCCCTCCCTAGTAACCCACACTTCCATAAGTACACCCTATCCCTAGGTCCCCGAGCACCTCACATCCCCATCCTAGCCTCCCCACACATCACCACTAAGCCCAAGAAGCCCATCCCTACCCTCAGAGCCCCCCTATCACTCACCACTAGGCCCCTCACACAGGTCCACTTCAAAAAGCACACCCACTCCCTGGCCCACACACTCCCCCTTCCTTCAAGATCCGAACCGTCCTCCCCCATAGGCCCCTCCTGCACTCCTCACCCTGCCTCCCCCATCCCGCACACACTTAGCCTACTTCATTTCCCAACATTAACCCCCATTTGTCTCTCCCCCGTAGGTGGTGTTGGTGAGGGGAGCCTCAGACAAGACAGGCCCCTGACGGAGGAGGGCATGACAATGAAACACAGAAACAGGGAGAATCTTCCCACCATTATGCCTCCTCTGAGCCCTCCCCTGTCCACCCTATCCAGGGGCCTGTAGAGCGCTCCCCAAAATCCAACGCCACAGCACATAGACCCCCACTGACAACCTCAACCCCACACATTGCCCAGTCTCCCTCACCCCCTTCCCTCACCTCCCCTCCCCCTCCTCCCCTCCGGGGCACCTACACTATATAGACCCTTCATACACCTGCCATACCCTAACTGTAAGGTGGCGAACTGGACCATTAAGGGCCGGAGACCGCACCTGTTCCTGGGGGACTCCAACTTCATTCCCCTCCTTCAGCAATCCGGACATTCTGGTGGACGGCTACCCTGGGGCTACATTTGTCCACTTCCTCAAAGTAGTGGAGAAAACTGCCATTCACCTGGACACTGGGCACTGTGGTGCTCTCAGTGGGCATCAACAAATCCAGACTTCACAGAAACAACTGCAGGCCATGAACCATCAAGCCAAGACCACCTTCCCCAACGCCACCATCTACATCCTGGTCATCCATCACTCCCCCTTCCTCACCCCCACGTGGAAAAACAACATAAAGCACACGAATAAAGTCATCACCACCCAATTCAATCCCCTCCTTGAAATCCACCAGGACACTTTTCATACGTGCACGGATAACATACACTGGACTCCAGAAACAGGAAAAGCTATTTTCTCACATTGGTGTGCACAATTAAATGTATGATTTCTCCTACCCACATCCTGGACACTCCCCTCTCCATCACTAGACACCCCCCTTCACATCCTTACTCAGCCCTTTATTTACCCCTCATTACCTCCTTTCTCTGCCCCTTCCCTCCCAAACCAACCCAACTTCTTTCCCCCTTCTCACCTCCTTCCCCTCCCCCCCCTCCCCCTCCCTTCCCCTTTTTTTACTATTGACGTTGACAGCCTGTACACCAACATCAACACCCTGATGGGGTTGCAGGCTGTACACCAACATCAACACCCTGATGGGGTTGTAGCCTGTACACCAACATCAACACCCTGATGGCGTTGACAGCCTGTACACCAACATCAACACCCTGATGGGGTTGCAGGCTGTACACCAACATCAACACCCTGATGGGGTTGCAGCCTATACACCAACATCAACACCCTGATGGGGTTGACAGCCTGTACACCAACATCAACACCCTGATGGCGTTGACAGCCTGTACACCAACATCAACACCCTGATGAAGTTGCAGCCTGTACACCAACATCAACACCCTGATGGGGTTGCAGCCTGTACACCAACATCAACACCCTGATGGGGTTGCAGGCTGTACACCAACATCAACACCCTGATGGCATTGCAGGCTGTACACCAACATCAACACCCTGATGGCGTTGCAGGCTGTACACCAACATCAACACCCTGATGGGGTTGCAGCCTGTACACCAACATCAACACCCTGATGGGGTTGCAGGCTGTACACCAACATCAACACCCTGATGGGGTTGCAGGCTGTCAACGCCATCCTCCAGGAATACCCGGACCCCTCTAGACCCTCGGCTGATATTTTAAAACTATTACAGATCAGCCTTGATAACAATGACTTCATCTTCATTAACCAACACTATCTCCAGGTGCAGGGAACAGCAATGGGCCAAAAATGTGCCCCAGCCTATGCCAACATATACATGGCTGGGTGGGAGAAAGAAGCACTGGTCAAGTGCACCCTCAAACCATCAGTTTAGTACAGATACCTGGATGACATCATAGGAATTTGGCCACACAACATATCAGACTTCAACAATTTATCTTCAACAATTTATTTATCAACAATTTAACTATCACCTTCTCAGCGGCACGTATGAAACGCTGCAGTCTGCTCTTGTCCTTGGCAGTGGCAGCAGCGTACCAGACGGTGATGGAGGAGGTGAGGATGGACTCGATGATGGCCGTCGAGAATTGCACCATCATTGTCTTTGGCAGGCTGAATTTCTTCAGTTGCCGCAGGAGGTACATCCTCTGCTGGGCATTCTTTTTTACATGTAACGTGTAAATATTACTTAAATACAAGTAATGAATTAAACATTGACCTAATAGAACGTTTTAAGTTAAAGGCTTGTGTCACAGTCTGCTCCATTCTGCTACTGGAATCTTTCCCCTCACCTGTCTCTGCTCCATTCTGCCATCTACTGGTATCTTTCCCCTCACCTGTCTCTGCTCCATTCTGCCATCTACTGGTATCTTTCCCCTCACCTGTCTCTGCTCCATTCTGCCAGTCAGCCACACCCCCTCGTCAGGCCAACTCTCCACACCTGTGTCAGCCCTGGCTGCATATAAGCCTGCTCCTGTGTCTGCTTCAGGGCCAGATTGTTATAGTGTCATGTCTGACTTTCCAGTGTTTATTCCTGGACTGATCACCTGTTGTTGACCTCGTCTGTCGCTGACCTGCCAACTTTGTCTCTGCCCTGGATATTACCTCAGCCTTCTGTCTGCAACCACCAGTTCTGCCTGTCCCCTTCTGGTTACACACCTGCTCTGCAGCTACACAGCTCACCACTGGACCTATCTGCCTGTAATCCACCTGTTGCTAGCTTTGCCTTCAGTCTCAGTATAAACTGTGTAAGACTCCAGTACCAAATAAAACCATTACTGATTACTATCCAGTCTGCCTGTGCTGCTTCTGGGTCCTCACCATACCTGTGACAGCTTGATTGATAACTGCATCAGGTTATTGGATTTAATTTGCTGGTGCAATCCCTTAAATAGCCAGTAAGAGGCGCTCTATCACTCTGTTAGTTGGGAAACTCAGAGGGAACAAGAAATGGAAAGAAAGCAGCACATGCAGAACAGAAGTATAATTGTTGAGAAACAAATTGAACAGAAAATATTTATTTTATTCACAAACAGAAGAGTAACAGATGTTTTGGGAACTTCCATTCTCATAGTTTTCTTACTCGATATCTCTGGTTTCCTCGATATTCTCCAGTTCTTGAATTGATAGTGGAAGTGACCGTGCTGAAGCCCTGTCATCCTGTGGATGATACTCCTGTCAGCAGGTGGACTTTGAAGAAAATATCAGATAAGTTTGACCTTGGAGGATTTAGTGGACTGTCTTTATTTTTCTTTATTTTGTTTATGGAACACTGATCTATTGTTACTAAATCCCGGCAAAGTCAAAAATGTATATTAAAGACTGTATCATTCCTTCTAGAGATCAGCCAGTTGGTAACTGTAGGAATATAAAATAAAACATTACATTTGTGGTAAGCCAGCCAGGAGTAATGATACTAACTTGCTTCATTTAACTGTATTTTCAGTGTATATATCATCACTAGTTTTCGGGGAGTTCATTATGGAAGTGATGCCTCAGTGTTCTGGTGCTTGTGTCAGAGATAATGATTCAAACTCAGTGGATAGTAGTGAATCAGAAGATAGTGTGCATTCTACCCACAGTACAACCCCCTTAATCTGTAAACCATGCAGTAAAACTTAAAATGTATAAATCCTTTCAGTCATCCCCATCAAACGTAGTTCCTACAACTTAATTGCTACCTGATGATGTTCTGAACCTACCCGAAATACAGAGCATGTGTACTCGTGCCACAGGTAGACTACTGTCCGGCAGAGGCTCACCTTAAAACTTGGAAAATGTTCAGTTGAATTCTCTTATAGTTCTTCCCTTGGAATTTATTGACTCTCATGATGTAAGTTTTGTAATCTAGATGTTGAGGTCTATCACGCTGCTATGCTCAGTGACCGAAGCGCTTTTGTAAAGCTCTGTCTTGTAATTCCCTTTGGATAAAACCGTCTGCTAAATGAATAAATGTAAATAGTTGGACATGTAATAAAAAATAACAAAAATACCAGTCAAGGCCAATCAAAATGTTTGCGCACTTTCTCAGGAAAAATACCTAAGCCTCCAAGTGAATCAGACTTTGAAAACTGGTGTCTCCATGTTGAACTAATGTTTCAAGTGTCATGTCCTGTAGAGTCTCCTATACCCAGCTGCAGATGTAGTAAAACAATTGTGTCCCTATGCTCACCTAAAAGATTACATGAAGCTGCTTGAATCAGTCTATGGTGTTTTAGAGGATGGTGATGAGATTTTTGCAAGGTTCTTCAATACTAACCAAAACACTGGTGAAAAGGCATCAGGTTTGAAGTACTACTCACTTCTGCCCTAAAGAGAAATGGGGTAACCCCATCAGATGGTAGCAGACAGCTGTTTAAACAGTTCAAGGGGGGGCTGTTGGGATCACACCCTTGTCTTGGAACAGTTGGAACTAAAATCTCATGAAACCCCTGACTTTGCAGCGCTGATGTTACAATTGTGAACCGAAGAAGACAGAAGAGCTTCACAACTTGACCGTATGCAACTTGACTTTGGAAGTTCCAGACAGCAGCTGCTAACATGCATGTGGTGTCTGACATCACATCATACATGGTCCCTGACACAGAGGTTCTACAGGCATCTCTGAAACTGAAAGATGAAGTAAACATGATGCAGAGCTACAAACACAGTTCAGTACCAAGAAGCTCAAGGAAGGAAAGAAAACCAAGACCAAATCAGTTGAAGACATTGATCATCCTAGAGCTGAAGTAACAGTTCATTCTGTGACATCACATGAACCTAAAGCATGGTTCTGTTTCTGCACCAAGAGCTGAAGTAACAGTTCATTCTGTGACATCACATGAACCTAAAGCATGGTTCTGTTTCTGGAGTGGTGAAGATGGACACATGGCCAAATCATGCAAAAACTCAGTCAACAAAGCCGCTGTTGATTTGAAATACAAGCAGTTGTGTGCAAAACTAGATGAATGGAGAGTCAAACGAGGGTTTCCTTTAAACTAAATAGGGTTTCAGTAGGGGGACATATTGAGGCCATCAACAGTAAAGACAATCCCAAAGTAAAACAGAACTGTAGGAAAGCCAAGAACTACACTTACTCTGAACTAGACAAACTTATCAGTGATCTAACTGGGCCACAGTGTCACCATAGTCAGTGAAGGAAATCAGTGTAAATCCCTCCTTGATTCAAGGTTCCCAAGTTACAGCAGTTTCTCAGTCATTTTATAAGACCCATCTGTCTTCCAGACAAATCCTTTCACTGAACAGTATCTTACAGGTTAAAGGTGCTGGAGGTCAGATTGTGCCATACTTAGGTTACATACGAGTTGATATATTTTTCTCCAAATAACATAGCAGGGAGACCTGAAACAGTTAACACCTTAGCACTTGTAGTTTTGACTGTAAGTTAAAAAGAGGTCCCTGTTCTTGGTGGCACCAACACTCTAGACATATTATCTAGGACATGCACAGCTGAGAGAGGTGACAGGGTGTATTAGGACCTTGTGTGTTAACTCCTTTGGTCAAAAGTCTATGGACTAGATACAAAATGGAACAAAACGATGGCTAAGTTGGGAAAGTCAAACTGCAGGGCAAGCATGGTGTCACTGTTCCTGCAGGACACAAGATGGTTCTTACTGGAGACACAAGGGAAGTGCCTGTTGGAGCTGGAACCACACTGACAGTGAGGCTACCTTCCCAATCCAAGCTTCCTAGTGGTCTGCTATTCTGCAGCTGTGTCTGAGCTTGTCCAAGAAAAGCTTCCTCTAAAGTCCCAGTATTGCTAAAGAATGAGACGGCACATGACATAACAGTGCCAGCTCACCAGTTCATAGTAGAACTATCCATCCCTGTATCCATATCCCCTCTGCAGACACACTCAGAAGGGAACCACAGACTGTCATACAGACCCACTCTTGGGCATGAAAGAAAATCTTCCATGTCTACTACTCATGAGAACACTTTCACTTTGGACTTGATTAGAGGAGTGGAAGAGATAAGATAAGAGAAGACGAGATAAACCTTTATTTGTCCCCCAGGGGGGGAAATGGCAGTTCACAACAGCAGCAGGGTAAAGTACACAGAACACAGTACAGTGGGTTCTCTCTGGGTGGAGTCTGCATGTCCTCCCTGTGTTACTGTGGGTTCTCTCTGGGTGGAGTCTGCATGTCCTCCCTGTGTTACTGTGGGTTCTCTCTGTGTTACTGTGGGTTTTCTCTGGGGTCTCCAGCTTCCCCCCACAGTCCAATGTCATGCTTGTGGTTAATTGGACACTCTGGAAATGGCCCCTAGTGAATGATTGTGAGAGTGTATGGTTGTCTGTGTGATAGCCCTGTGACTTGCTGGCCCCAGTCCAGGGTGTACCCTGCCTAAGGCTCCAGTCCAGGGTGTACCCTGCCTAAGACCCCAGTCCAGGGTGTACCCTGCCTAAGGCTCCAGTCCAGGGTGTACCCTGCCTAAGACCCCAGTCCAGGGTGTACCCTGCCTAAGGCTCCATTCCAGGGTGTACCCTGCCTAAGGCTCCAGTCCAGGGTGTACCCTGCCTAAAGCCCCAGTCCAGGGTGTACCCTGCCTAAGGCTCCAGTCCAGGGTGTACCCTGCCTAAAGCCCCAGTCCAGGGTGTACCCTGCCTAAGGTCCCAAAGTAACTGGGATGGGCTCCAGTCACCTCTGACCCCAAACAGGAATAAGTGGCACCGCTAATCAGCGGTAGATAACGGATGAATTAATGAAATATACTGGGTCAGGGACAGACAACCAGTTTGACTTTGTGAATCAACCTCAACTATGTTGCGGTTAGGGATACTATTTTCGAACCAGAGCTCTGTAAACCTTTTTCAACTATTTTCATTGAAACCATATTAGACTCAAAGTACGCCACTCTCTATCTCTTAACTAATACGCTGGAAAAAAGCCTCACACATACTGGGATGTTTTGACAACTCAGAGGAAAGTAGGGTTAGGGAGCGGAGGAGATCTGTTATTGTACCCATAGAAATGGGACCTCCTGCACACAGCCATGACAACATGGATCTCAGTCCAGACTGCTGGATCAGCAGGCAGCAGGTGTCGGGAGAGTCCAGGCAGTGGAGAGGTGGATTATGGGACTTGTAGTCCTGTCCCAGTCCTGGTCCCATCCAGACCAACAACTAGCATCTATCGAAAACATTGGCTCAGTGATATTGTCTTTGTTCAGTTAGTCGTATGTCTGTAACTTGACTTCTGTCTCATGTTCTAATGTGAAAGTACACCCAGGGTCCTCCTACCTGAAAGATTAACATTGTTATCTCATAATGGTGTCTTTATCACTGGACTCTGACCAGTTATATTATACTGTTCAGAGTACCTGCTGCTAGAATGAATGATGCTGTCTATATGAGCAGACTTTGACCTGTTGTAATGTACTGAACCTGTAACTAGAATGTTCCAGAGACACTCCTCTTGAGGAAGCAGCACTAACAGCATCAACAGATTTCTTCTCCAGCATGAAGGACAATGCCTGCGTGACTTGAAGTTGTGTTTGTGAATTCAGACCAGCAGAAAGCAGAGGTAAGTCCCTCCAGGGATTATTGTCAGATCAGGTAGGAAGTAAGGATGATTCTAGTTGAACGCTCAGACCTACAATCCTCCTGAATAGAGGACCAGAGTGTGGTCAAGAGACACGGCTGAACCATTTAGACACGAGTGAATAACTATCTAGTAGAGAATGAGGAATTGTAATGGGTTAAATAGTAATGTTTGTCCTGTTACTGAAGGTACAGTACAGAACGCTGGTCGTTCCTGTTAATCATTGTCTATAGATCAGATTCACAGGAAAGATGTTCAATGTGGTCAAATCCTCTTTTTTTTTTAACTCCACGGCCACATCCCTCATGAAGGTTGATGGTTCCCACGCCATCATTTAATCATTGTTTATAGCCTATATAGCCTTTATAGCTACAGCCTGTAGCAATAGAACAACCTCACAACAGACTCACATATAAAATCTTACATATATATTTATAAGAGTGTGTTTGCCTTTGGCAAAAGAACAACCTATTTTAATCATATATATACTAGAGAGGGTACAATGTCTGGATGAATAAGATAATTGTCCCGCAGTGGGTAAATACAGTTTCAGCAGCAGGTTACAGTACAGCACTCAGAGTAACAGGTTCAAATATAAAAATGCAAAATAGAAGATGCAGGAAATCCTATCAAATATGGAGATATAAGAGTATGAAATAGCAACACTGTATGTAAGTGAGTGTGAGTTAAGTGTGAGTTAAGTCAGGTGGCTCCTGCCATAAATAAGTTGTGAGTGACTTACAACTCAAGTTATGGTGCGTAAATATTATTGCCCAAATATTGCACATAATAGTTAAAAACATCAACAAAACAACTATAACATAAAACATAATAACTGAACACAACTGCTTAATATTGTATAGATAATTCTGCACGTAGTAATGGTTATAGACAGGGTTCAGCAGCAGTGTTTGTTGAACAGTCTGACTGCAGCAGGAAGGAAGGACCTGCAGAATCTCTCCTTCACACACTGAGGGTGAATCAGCCAGTTGCTGAAGCTGCTCTCCAGAGCGGACAGTGAGTCCTGCAGGGGGTGTGACTCATGGTCCAGCATAGATGTCAGCATCTGAAAGTTATCTTATCATTTCCATAGATTAAAAGTTTAATCAAAAAAGTAAATTGGACCAACCGGTATAAAAATGGTCCTAACCTCTGTGACTTAAACGTGCCTTAAGTTGTTCTCTTCTTGTGATATTTTCAGAAATGTCGACTTTTCAACCCCTTAGTGTGAATCCTAGTGTCACAGCATTTTAGGTCAGTGACTCACTGGCAGCATCTTAATCACAATTCAAACAGTACAGCTACCATCTGCTAACTGAAAATATCACTCCCCCCAAACATAGATAAGCTTGACAATTATTTAGGGGTAAAACGCTCATTCCAAAAGGTTTTTTTATATAACTTTTTTACAAGCCTCTCACCACACATTTTTACACTTTCACCACGCATTGGTTGTTTGTCTATGTACCAGGAACTCATGGTGACCTTTCAGTTAACATCCTGTCTCTACAGTTTTAATTCCTCCTTAAGAGCATCTCTTGGTCCAACATTCTCCATGTACACCAAACTCACATACATAGGGCTTCCTGGTGACCTTTCAGTGAGCATCCTGTCCCTCTGCAAGCCTGCTTATTGAATGGAAACACTTGGTGTGTTTAAAGACTAAACCACACATGAAGGTATGTCTGGTGAGCTTCCAGAGACCATGTTGGGAAGTGTAAAACTAAATTAAAGCTTAGTTTTTAACTGTTTGAACTTTGTTACTAAGCACACAATTCACTCTCTACAGTGATCCACAATGGCCACAGTTAATAAAACACACCTGTTGGAAGTTCTGGAGGATCTAGTGGAAAAAGAGCTGAAGAAGTTCCAGTGGTACCTGCAGAATGAATTTCTGGTTGGGTTTAATCCCATCTCAAAGGCTAAATTGGAGAAAGCTGATGAAACAGATACAGTGGATAAGATGGTGGAGGCATACAAACTGGAAGGAGCTCTGAAGATCACTGTGGAGATCCTGAAGAAGATGAAGCGAAATGATCTTTCTGAGAAACTCAGGGGTAAGTGTTTTTAAAAATGAAATCAATCAAAACCAAAATGCAGTCATGGTGCATGTTGCACTGTCATAATGTGGAATAAATTGTATCTAGTATTTTGTTGTTTCCACTGCCAAAGATACAGTACAGAGGAAATGTTGCCCTCCTTTCAGTGTCTGCAGTGTTATTCTGCATGTGTATCTAACACTTAGGACTGCAGAGTGTCTGCAGTGTTATTCTGCATGTGTATCTAACACTTAGGACTGCAGAGTGTCTGCAGTGTTATTCTGCATGTGTATCTAACACTTAGGACTGCAGAGTGTCTGCAGTGTTATTCTGCATGTGTATCTAACACTTAGGACTGCAGACACTGTAAGAACGACTGACACACTTCTCAGAACTAAACAAGGTGACATCATGTTAGTGGTAGTCCAGCACGCTAACATCAACCCTAGTCCACACAGGACAGGAAACCCAGCGCAGACACAGGACATGCTCCTTACATGTCACCAACAGTGGAACACCTGAGAGCATGAGACAGCCCTGACTTCCTGTCTTCTCACTTTTCACAGGTGTCAGTGGTGCTGAGGAGGCTGGTGGGAACAGTTCAACTTCCTGTCTTCCTCAGGAAGCCCAGGGTTCCTGCAACACTGAAACTGCAGGCTGTGCTGCTGCCTCTGGTGGAAACCCCTCGGAGCATGGTAAAAACTGATTTAGGATCTATTTCAACCCTGATTACCATGTAGGCTCAGGACTAAACCATGTGATGTATTGTGTGTATTTATTGTTTCATTATCCAACAGTTATCACATTTAGCCATTTTACATTTAGTCTAATAATGATGAAATAGACTGTCATGGTTCATAAGAAATGATGATGATGATGATGATGATGATGATGATGATGAAATAGTCTCTCGTAGTTTATAAGAGAAAATAATGATAGAATAGACATAATGTATGATAATGATGAAACAGACTGTCATGGCTCATGACAAATTATAATGATTAAACTAGAAAAAAATTCCTAAATAAATTTTGAGTGTGCGTGACTCTGGCCCGGGACTCTCCCCCATACATCACTGACACTGTTGAGTAATTTTCAGAATATGACTTCTACCATTGCATAGGTATGTGACAGATCAAGCTTTCAACAGGTGTTCATATGCTGATGCACTAGCAGTAGCATAAACACTAATTTCAGCAGGATTAAAGACAGCTCCACTTGAGCACACTGCCACAGTTTAAGTGTAAGTAGTAAGCAAGCAGTAAACAATTGGTCACTCTGTGTCAGGTAGCACTTTACATTACAGTTCAGTAGCATAGTAATAGTTTGGTTCTAATTTGATAATAGTGATAAATGCTTTCAAAAACTTAGAGTGTAAAATGACCCAAATACATCCAATGCCAGAATTAGGCCATCAATGGCTTTGACTTTGGTATTAGAAATACACCTTTTATCAAAATGATACCGCATTATAAATATCAGATAACATTATAAAGTTATACAGCTGTGTTAAATGTCAAATCAATCCACATGCAATCAAACATGTCACAAATCAGGATTCAACAATAAGCTAGCATCAAAATTCACAAAAAGCACTAGGTCACACAGTTCTGATATCACACTAACAAAAACAGTGCTTTTTATCCAACATTAATTGAGAAAAACACACACACACACACACACACACACACACACACACAGATAGATAGATAGATAGATATGTGCAGACACACAGGCAGTCTGTACATTAATGACTTAATGATGAACTGTCAATCAAACCATTCAGTGCAATGAATCACTTAGTAGCAGACACACAGGTTCAATCATCTATAAACTACAGGACTACAGGACTCCCCATACAACACTAGCCAATAGTTTGCAAGGTCAACCAGTATCCAGACGATTATGAATGTTTTACAGCAAGCCCCCCCAACAATTTAAATAGCAATTCCTAAAAGACCTGTATTTAATCCCCACTGTTCTCTATGGAACTGCCGATCCCAACCACCCACACACCTCCCCAATACCTGGTTCGATTCGTCTGGACTCCACCACATTAACTCTGGCCTCAAACCCCTCCGAAATCGCCCCCCCCCGAGCCCCCTGCAACGTCACAATCTCCGCTTGAAAGTGCAAGTAAATTAATCGCGATTCTCAAACCTCTTCCCCAAATAGGCTCATAGCTCATCAACCCGACCTCCCACACACCTCCCCAATATCTTGTTAGATTCCTATGGACCCCACCACATGAACCCTGCCCTCAAACCCCCCCACACGAGCCCCCACGAACGCCGATCGCCCCCCCCCTCCGAAAACGACCCTAAACGGTCAAAATGCACACAAATAACCCCCCCCCACTACCCTCCCCACAACCCTCCACCACCGTCCTGACTGATAAGCACATGAATACATATAAGCCCAAATGTTAAAGAAGTCAAAAACCCACATCTTAGATAGCATGCTAGCGAAACATATGCTGATGCACTAGCAATTAGCTTAAGCGCTAATTTCAGCATTGGTCGCTAATGTTAGCAAACAGCATATCTTTACAGCTAGTTGGAATGTCAGTTGTAAATCCTGACTGATAAGCACATGAATACCTATGAGCCCAAATGTTAAAGAAGTCCTACATTTTAGATAGCATGCTAGCGAAAGAGTTGAAAAAGATGTTCGCTTACCTTAGAGACTTAGAGCCAGAGAGGAAGAGTTGATACATATGTGCACACAATGAGATTATGAAGCTTAGATGCATAGATCCATATGTATATGATGCTTAGAGAGTTACTACTGTTGTATATGTTCTCGTCATAATATGTTGGCCTGTTTATAACCAACTATAATATCATGACCATTGGGTTCATCATGGTTCATGCTGTCTTAGTACAGAGCCTCAGGCTAATATCCACACAGTACATAGACACAGTAGATACTGATAAGTAAACATGGTAGATATCTATATGATGTGATGTACTTCCATATTTGTCAGTCATTCATTACTCTGATGATACATGGTGGCATCTTCAGTCAAACAAGTTAAACAGCAACCTTTCTGTTTGTTTTAGAGGAAGCAGCCCAGATGAAACATGAAGGTGAGGGGGAGCCTGGATTTTGAACTTGCTTTCCTTTATGATTGTTTGAACTTGCCTTTCCAAAGCCATCAACCATCAGCTTGATAAAGAGTAACAGCTCAGCCCCTCATGCTCAACAGTACAAACCCTCCTTAGTCTCCCTGTTCATTACAGTCTTACATTAACATTAGTCTCAGGACTAAACCATATGATATACTGTTAGTGTGTGTCTATATTATAAAGCAGGTATCATATACTGTTTTATACTGTATGACATTCTCGTCTATATCACGTAGGAGATCGTTTTTTCAGGTAGAGACAAAAGCCTCCTTTATTTTATTACCAGGTCCCTACAGGGGCTCAGGAAGCTTGTGTACACTAATAAAGGAATACCCTTTATTTTATTCCATTACTATATATATATTCAAATGGATTAAACTGTTAAACTTACATGTCGTCATGTTCTTTCTGTCAATAAATATGCAGAAAATATCCAAATCAACAAAGGAAAACATCAACTACTACTGAAATCAAAGTATGAAGAAATAGTTGATGTGATGAAACCGCATGGTGTGAAAATCTCCCTGGACGACATCTTCACAGAGCTCTACATCACAGAGGCTGGAGGTGGAGAGATCAACGACCAACATGAAGTACTACAGATTGAGGGACAATACAGGAAGATTAGAGGGTCAGAAAAAATAATTAATTTTAATGACATCTTTAAATCTCAACATGAACAAAACAAACTGATCAGAACGGTTCTAACCAAGGGAATTGCTGGCATTGGCAAGACATTTTTGTCACAGAAGTTTGCTCTGGACTGGGCAAACAACAAAGAAAACCAAGACATAGATTTCATTTTCCCACTCTCTTTTCGAGAGCTGAATTTGTTGAAGCACGAAGCTCACACCTTGATTGATGTCATTGGAAATGTTTTCCAAAATATGGAGGAAGAGTTTCTTGCTGCCATTTTCACAAAGAGAGTAGCAAACAAGAGAGAAGTGAAAGTTCTGTTTATCTTGGATGGCCTTGATGAGTTCCAGATGCCCCTCAACATCAAAAAGTGTGAGAAACACCATGATGTAACAGAGCCAAAAACCATAGATGTGCTGCTGACCAACTTGATCAAAGGAAAGCTGCTTCCCTCTGCTCTCATCTGGATCACCACTCGACCTGCAGCAGCCAATCAGATCCCTTCTGGGTGTGTTAATTTGGTGACAGAGGTACGAGGGTTCAATGATGCTCAAAAGGATGAGTACTTCATGAAGAGATGCAGTGATGAGGACCTGGCCAGGAGAATCATCTCACACATCAAGACATCAAGGAGTCTCTACATTATGTGTCACATACCAGTCTTCTCTTGGATTACTTTTACAGTCCTTGAAGACATGCAGAAAACATGTCAGCATGACAGCGAGAAGATGCCCAATACCCTGACTGAGATGTACACAACCTTCCTCGTGTTGCAGACAAAACAGAAGAAGGTGAAGTATCATGAGAAAACTGAGACAGATCCACACTGGGATGAAGAAAGCATTCAGAGTATTCTGTCACTGGGAAAACTGGCCTTCCACCAGCTGGACAAAGGCAACCTGATTTTCTATGAGACAGACCTGACAGAGTGTGGCATTGATGTCCGTGATGCCTCAGTGTACTCAGGAGTGTTCACACAGATCTTCAGACAGGATGGTACAGTCTTCCAGGAGAAGGTGTTCTGCTTTGTCCATCTGAGCTTTCAGGAGTTTCTGGCTGCTGTGTTTGTGTTTGTCTCATTCATCAACAACAAGCAGAATCTGGTGTCTCAGTCCACCGAAGACACATCTGACAACGACCTCTACCAGAGTGCTGTGGACAAAGCCTTGCAGAGTGAGAATGGGCACTTGGACCTTTTCCTCCGCTTCCTCATGGGCCTCTCACTGGAGTCCAATCAGACTCACTTACGAGGCCTACTGACTCAGACAAGAAGCAACACAAAGAGCCATGAGGAAACAGTCAATTACATCCAGAATAAGATCAGAGAGGATCTTTCAGCAGAGAGATGCATGAATCTGTTCCACTGTCTGAATGAACTGAAAGACCGTACTCTGGTGGAGGAGATCCAACACTACCTCAACTCAGGAAGTATCTCCAGTGAGGAGCTCTCGTCTACACAGTTGTCAGCTCTGTTCTTCGTGTTGCTGACTTCAGAAGAGAAGATGGACGTGTTTGACCTGAAGATATACTCCAGATCAGAGGGAGGTCTTCTGAGGCTGCTGCCAGTGATCAAAGACTCCAAAACTGCTCTGTATGTATTAGGGTTAGATATTATATTTCACGATTGTATGATAAACATGACTCTGATGATGTCTCATGTTCTCCTTATGTCATGTAGGCTGAATGAATGTAACCTCTCAGAATGGTGCTGTGAAGCGCTGGCCTCAGCTCTCCCCTCCTCAGATCTTACAGAGCTGGACTTGAGTAACAACAACCTGGGGGATTCAGGCATGAAGCTGCTCTCTGCTGGACTGGAGAATCCACTCTGCAGACTGGAGATACTGAGGTCTGTAGTCAAGCCTTTTACTGGGTTTGATGTTTGTTGTCTTTTGTCATGGTTGAGCTTGTGCGCCATCTTTTTCCAGTGTGGTTGTTAAAAATTGAAAATGGGGAAATTAACTAAACTAAATGTTTAGTTTAATGTACAACATGAAAAATCTATAGTTATAATCTCACACTACACACTTAATCACACTCTGGTCTTATATTTGTGTTCTATTGAAGGCACAAAAGGTCCAGCCAAAGATTAGTCAGGGAAATCAAGGGTCGTAATCAACAAGTCATTCATTAGGATGGTCAGGACCATGAGATAAACTAATCCTTAATTTGTCCCGCAGTGGGAAAATTGCAGTTTGCAACAGCAAAGTACAGTTCAGCAAAATATACAAAGCACAAAATACATAAAAAGACAAGATTGTGTATGATATTGCTCAAATTGCATAAAGGTGCAGCTCTGGCAACAACATGTGCAGCGTGGCTCACTGAAAAATTGCATTATGGCAACACTTCTGCAATGTGTGACGTGATTGGCACACTAAAAACAGAGAGAGACTGAGAGCTGTTGAGGAAGAGCTTCTTGTGTGTTAATTGAAACAGGCCCAGGTTTCACACTAAGTGAGTAAAAAAAAAATCCTAAAGACATTTTGAGGGTGCGTGACTCTGGCCCGGGACTCTCCCCCATACATCATTGATACTGTTGAGTAATTTTCAGAATATGACTTCTACCATTGCTTAGGTATGTGACAGATCAAGCTTTCAACAGGTGTTCATACTGTAAACTGATGCACTAGCAATTAGCGTAAACACTAATTTACGCAGGATTAAAGACAGCTCCACACTGCCACAGTTTAAGTTTAAGTAGTAAGCTAGCAGTAAACAATGTAATTGGCCACTCAATACCACAAATCCCCCCCCCCCCCCCCCACCAACCGGACCCTTGCTCCTGACTGATAAGCATATAAATACCTATAAGCGCGAATGTTAAAGAAGTCAAAAACCCACACGTTTGATAGCATGCTAGCGAAATATATGCTGATGCACTAGCAATTAGCGTAAGCGTTAATGTTAGCAAACAGCATATCTTTACAGCTAGTTGGAATGTCAGTTGTAAATCCTGACTGATAAGCACATGAATAGCTAGGAGCCCAAATGTTAAAGAAGTCAAAAACCCACATTTTTGATAGCATGCTAGCGAAAGAGTTGAAAAAGACATTTGCTTATCCTCAGACTTGGAGCAAGAGAGGAAGAGTTGAGTTGGAGTACAGTTTATAAATCCACCCGAAACACAAAGAGCCAATTCAATTGCTCCAGTAAATATACTCCAATCAAAGTTATTAAATGTCAAGTTAATTACATCTCATAAAATGGCCACCATCTTTCCCTCTCCTCTTTCAAGCGCGCTGAGGTTGCTAAGCAACCAACTAATCAGTTGCACTTGGAACTGTCAATGGCATGTCAATTGCAGTTGGAAAAGACAGAGAGAAAATGCTTAGAGCACCCCTCGAACAGGAAGGATTTCTGGCCAAACCATATTTCCAATCATAAAACCAGGTTAACGTGAAGCAGGCTGAGCCCTTCCTGAACGTCTACATAGGCATTTTGTGTTGATAAGTGAAGAATTGTGCTCTTGGGAGCAATTCAAAAAAGTGTTAGTTTTGTTTTCTTCCAGAAAATGTCCCGCCACATTTAACATGGGAGTCTATGAGGTTGTTGATGGTTGCAGCGGCCGAATCTTCGCATATCAACCTAAAACGATATATCAGACAGATAAATTAAGCAAATGTGAACTAGACTACAAATTTTCCTATGTTTCTATGTATAAATGGTGTCTGTAGTGGTGCATTTGAGGCCATGGTAGTCGAATACGTTTTATTTTTTCACCGATTTGTCTCTCTCCTCTCCAGTCTAGCGATGACATCACACACTCTAGCTCTCAAACATTCTCTCCATAGTCTTAGATAAGGCATAGCACACATGTTGCGGCTGAGCCACACGTTTTGATACCACTTTTGTGTATATGCGTCAAAAACTCTGGTAGGTGTTGTGAGACAAAAAAATGGCGTAAGAATAATAAGTAAAACTGGGATTAACATAGTGTGCGCCTTGCACCACGCACACAATAATAAACGCTAGTAATAACATAGTGTGCGCCTTGCACCACGCACACAATAATAATAAACGCTAGTAATAACATAGTGTGCGCCTTGCAGCATGCACACAATAATAAACGCTAGTAATAACATAGTGTGCGCCTTGCAGCACGCACACAATAATAATAAACGCTAGTAATAACATAGTGTGCGCCTTGCAGCACGCACACAATAAATGCTAGTAATAACATAGTGTGCGCCTTGAGGCACGCACACAATAAGCAAAATAAATGCTAGTAATAACATAGTGTGCACCTTGCAGCACGCACACAATAATAAACGCTAGTTATAACATAGTGTGCGCCTTGCGGCACGCACACAATTATATGTGTTATATGTACTGTGTTAAAATGTAATTTTGGTGGTGTGCCATAGGATTTTGTAAATTAAAAAAATGTGCAGCAGCTCAAAACAGGTTGAAAATCACTGCCCTAACTGCTCAGCCACCTGACTCCCTGAAAGTAGACAAGACCAAAGGAAGTAGTGAAAAACACAAGAAAGGTTTCTGAAGGCTCGACAAACAAGAATAACAGACCCCAAACAGAAAACACAGGTAGAAGTGAGGGTAGGAAGGAAGATGGGAGACACCTGGAGGGGGGGGAGACAAACATGAGACAGGTGAAACAGATCAGGGGGGGACAGGAATCTATTTCAAACATACTTCTTCATTCTATTATTTGTAGATTGACATGGCATTGTGTTTTGCATCTGTCCCTATGGTCAACAACACTATCCCTGCATCAAGGGTTGTGGGTCAGAAATATCCAGAACAGTGTGCTGTGTGGTATACTGACAGACGTGCTGTTGGATTTAGATTGTACTATGATGTAACTGGATGTACCATTTCTGACATACTCTTAAGATGGTGAGGTTCAATTTGAGATGGATGGAAGTTAACTAACCAGGACAGAAAGTCATCTGACTGATTAAACCATCTGGAAGTTTAAGAGGAAAACAATCAGACTGATATTCTGTAATGATTCTGAATGAAAACCTTCTCCAGGCTGTCACATCACAGAGGAAGGCTGTGCTTCTCTGGGCTCAGTGTTAAAGTCAACCTCCTTCCTGAGACAACTGGATCTAAGTAACAATGATCTGAAGAATGCTGGTGTGAAGCTGCTCTCTGCTGGACTGGGGAATCCACTCTGCAAACTGGACACACTGAGGTATGTAATCATGTTCAAAGGGAGACATCAGAAAAAAATATATTAGAACAATATCTGCATGGTGAGAGTTGAGTGAGGGATTTTCTGATAGCCTTTATTTCCACCTCTAGAAGATAGTAGTGTTTGTAATCCATATCATGAAAACCTTCTCCAGGCTGTCATACTGTCACATCACAGACGAAGGCTGTGCTTCTCTGGGCTCAGTGTTAAAGTCAACCTCCTTCCTGAGACAACTGGATCTATGTAACAATGATCTGAAGGATGCTGGTATGAAACTGCTCTCTGCTGGAATGGGGAATCCACTCTGCAAACTGGAGACACTGAGGTATGTAATCATGTTCAAAGGGAGACAACAACTAGTGATGAATGATACGGTCACTAGGAAAAGTAAGACATTTGAAGAAATGTCTATTTGAGGGTTTTCTCTGCTGTTAAATATAATAGCAGTCCTGTATGACTCTGAAGACAACACAAGGGTTAAGATTTACTATTCATCATATTATTGTACATTTACCTGGGCAGTGAGTTCAGCATGTGGAGGCTGTTATCCCTGTGGTTGAGGCGGCCCTCACCCAGTGTTCAGTAAGAAAAAAGCCAAAAAGTGTGTCAGCAAATTACCAGTATGCCAGATGGCCAGTCCAGTTATAAAGCTCTGGACAGACCAATGTCCAGACTGCAACCTTTGTAGAGGCTTGTTCTTATTTGAGCTTGAGTTCTTCAGTTAACATACTGTAAAAGTTTGCAAATAAAAATTGAACTTTAGTCTTTGTTTTCCAGAGGTTTACAAAAATCACATGAATTAACTAAACTAGACAAAAAATAAAAAAGAAGTTCTAAACGTATGCCAGAGATAGTCAGTCAGTCAGCCAGGTAAGAAACATTGTATGCTTGTATACTCACACTCAGCTACTTTGTAACTCAAAGACACGCGCCAAACCCCCACTTAAGGAAACAGAGATGGCCAATTCTTAAAGTGACAGTACACATTCTGCCTAGTCTCCGTAATACAGATAAACTAAAAGTGTGAAGTCTAATTCTTTTAACTTTCCTAAATAATATTAAACATTTTAAGCATTAAATATTCCTATTTACAAAATCATAAATTCGAAATTACTAATATTAAATTATTTATCATTTTAACATAAATTATACTTTGGCCACTACAACCTTCATTTGGGGTGTTCCTGTTTATTGAATATGGCTCACAGACGTCATTCTGCAGCAGGATGGATGTGGCTGAGCAGTGGATTAAAGGCCTGTGAATAATAGCAGTAATACCTAAATTTACATTTATTCATTTAGCAGACTCTTTTATCCAAAGCGGCTTACAAGAGAGCTTTACAAAAGAGCTTCAGTTACTGAGCATAGCAACTTGATAGACCCCAACATAGCGGGCATCTAGGTTACAAAACATACATCATGAGAACCAATAAGTGCCAAGGGAAGAACTATAAGAGCATTCCCCTGAACATTTTACAAGTTTTAAGGTGAGCCTCCGCCAGGCAGTAGTCCACCAGTGGTGCGAGTCATAACACAACAAGTGTGCCATACTAATTCTAATGTTTCTAAGTGCCATAAAATTCTCGCAATAAGTTGGTTTTGAGCCTTTTCTTGAAGGTGAGGAGACTTCTGTGTTTCTGATGGGGGTAGGGAGTTGATTCCACCATTGAGGAGCCAGACAGTGGAAGAGTTTGTGCTGGGCTCTGGTGCTCTTAAGGGGGGGGGGACCACTAGGCGGTTGTCAGAAGAGGACCGTAGGTGGCGGGCAGGGGTGTAAGGCTGGAGGAGAGAGTTAATATAACTTGGGGCAGTCCCATTCACTGCTCGGAAGGTCAGCACCAGGGTCTTGAATCTGATACGGGCGATGATGGGAAGCCAGTGGAGGGTGATGAGGAGTGGGGTGACATGGCAGCATCTGGGTAGATTGAAAACCAGGCGAGCTGCTGCATTTTGGATTCTCTGAAGGGGGCGGATTGCACATCCTAGTTTCCTACACAGTGGAACCTGTGCCCCTATAAAGATTCCAATCCCAGCAATGACCTTGTCTACTACGACCAATTAACTCTCTCTAGAGATATGATTGTTTAGCCTGTGTTCTGCTCCTCACTTTCACCAATCGTCCCTGGAGGAGGGGATCCCTCACTGAATTGCATTTCGCCATGAGTTTTTCTGGGCTTTTTCCTTGTCTTCCTTGAGGGTTTAGGTTGGTTGAGGGACAGTTCTATGGGCATGTGTGAAGTCCTCTGTGACATTGCTTGTAAAAAGGACTATGCAAATAAATATGGGTTTGATTTGATGTTGACTTGAACCTGGCTTGAATTTGGGTTACGTCAGATCTAGAATGGGCCTTTACTGAACTGCTATGACGCAGACTGATTTGTTCATTCAAATCAGGTTTGGGACTTTAATCCCGTAAAACTAGGTTCCGTAAAACTACGACCACCAAACTGAACACAAACACAAGCTTCCTGAACTGGGGGAAAGGGTCACTCTGTCTAATGAGGGGGAGGTGCAGCGATGACAGCACCTGCCACATAAACCCCTCTGTGCTGACTCACTGTGGAGGGAGGCCCAGATGGATTGTGTCCCAATATTGATCCTCTTTCTCCAGGCTGTCAGGCTGTCTGGTCACAGAGGAAGGCTGTGCTTCTCTGGCCTCAGCTCTGAAGTCCAACCCGATCCACCTGAGGGAACTGGACCTGAGCTACAATCATCCAGGAGAAAAAGGATTGAAGCTGCTCTCTGCTGGACTGGAGGATCCACACTGCACACTGGAGAAACTAAAGTAAGGACACGTTTGTTTTTATAAAACATTGCTTAACACTGAATACACATCATATTGGTTTAATAGGCCTTGCATTTCATGATGTTTCAGTTAATACGGCATGGAAACTGGACAGTCTACAATATGGTGCAACTGTGATTGTAGCTACAATCCTAATTGTATTTCCTCGGTCTATTCCAGAAAGCAGGTTTAGTGAATCTGAGTTTTTTAACCCTGAGATGAGGGAAACTCTGGGTTTTTAGTGGAGAAGAGATAGTTCATTGTTTGTATTTATTATCAGTTGTTTATCAGGTACGAAACAGGAGAACCAAGTGAGTGTCATGAACACAAGTTGATTTATTGATAAAGGAGAAAGGGGATGATGAGAGTGAGAGTCAGAGTGAAGGCTGCGGCTGAGTGGGCAGGAGGGTCTGTGGTGGCAGTGATTAAGGGCCCAGAGCAGGAGAGCTTCCTGACTGGTTAGAGGGAGGTGTGGAGGAATACTACCCAACTATAAAAAATATTAAAAAATCCTAAAGAAATTTTGAGTGTGCGTGACTCTGGCCCGAGACACTCCCCCATACATCACTGACACTGTTGAGTAATTTTCAGAATATGACTTCTACCATTGCTTAGGTATGTGACAGCTCAAGCTTTCAACAGGTGTTCATATGCTGATGCACTAGTAGTAGCGTAAACACTAATTTCAGCAGGAATAAAGACAGCTCCACTTGAGCACACTGCCACAGTTTAAGTTTAAGTAGTAAGCAAGCAGTAAACAATTGGACACTCTGTGTCAGGTAGCACTTTATATTACAGCTCAGTTATCATAGTAACAGTTTGGTTATAATTTGATAATAGTGATAAATGCTTTCAAAAACTTAGAGTGTAAAATCACCCAAATACATCCAATGCAAGAATTAGGCCATTATCGGCTCTGACTTTGGTATTAGAAATACACCTATTATCAACATACTACCGCAGTAGAAATATCAGATAACATCATAAACTTATATAGCTGTTTCCGTGTTAAATGTCAAATCAATCCACATGCAATCAAACATCCAAACAAATTAGGACTTAGCAAGAAGCTAGCATCAAAATTCACAAAAAGCACTAGGCCATAAATCATATCATCTATAAACTACAGGACTAAAGGACTCCCCATACAACACTAGCCAATAGTTTGCAAGGTCAACCAGCATCCAGACGATTATGAATGTTTTACAGAGTGTTTATGTTCATGAAATGTTAATTATTAGGGACCTCAACTTTGAGAAAAAGTCATAAAACGGTGCGCCTTGCAGCACGCACACAGATATTACCAAACGAGGGAAATCATCATGATATTTGATGTTATAAACATTAGCTATCATTTGAGTAAATGCGTTTGTTAGATTTATGCATTTTTCAATTCACAATGCATATATCTAGCGTACACATAGGCTAGATGCAGTATAGATAGGGTTACCAACAGTGGAAACATTCGGGGCTCCAACCACAGATGTGGTTGACGTTAAATAGGGACTTGAATATGTAATGCAAGTGCGTTTTGGGGGCCTTTATTTGAGTGAAAAATTGTTCGTGATTTCCTGACTTGGAGATGAACTGCAGGGGGGAGGAGCTTTGGACATCAGGTTCTGAGGCTGTTTCAGCTTCATTATAAATGATTGATGTAAAATAAATGATCAATTATTTTGATGGATTGTTCCCAGATGTTGTGAGTTGATATAAGAGCAGATAGGTGGTGGCATGGGGACTCTCTCTCCTGAATGGTGCTACGTCCTTCAGTAGACCAGGATCAACAGAGCGCCCTGTTCAATTTACTGTACAGAAAAAACATTGAGCATGAATCTGGCAATCAGATCAATCCAGGTATACAGTGTGGTGGGAAAACTTCCTTGACAGGTGATAGGCTTGGATGAGCTCCCTCCAGGGATGCCTTCAGCCACTGGTCTGTCAGCGTTCTGGCTCAGAGCTCTTCTGCCTCTGTCAGAGGTGGTGCCCTCCTCTGCCTTCTGTCTGTTAGCCCACTACAAGTCACATGTTCATCTACTAAGCAGGATATTAGCTGACACCACATGGATTCTGTTGGGGATGAAAGCTACTACAGGTTGACAGCTTCTGAATATCTACTTGGTTTAATGCTGCCAAATATGATTGAAACAATCATGTTTGTTGGTATAAGCAAGATCAGTCTGAAGTGTTTTTAGACTTCTTCAACTGTAGTAAGACATGTGGTTTCATGTCAAATTAATACGCTGCTTTGAAATGTACTCAGTGACTAAGTGTCTCTCTCTTGCTGTCATGGTTGTTGAGTATCTTTCAGAAAATGTCTTCACACTCCTCTGCACACGAGAGAATGTCTAATTCCAGTCAGTTAGAATTGAACTAAATCAGATGAGCTGTTCTGGAAGTGATAACTGGGAGCTTCCCATCTCAGGGTTCATCAAGTCAGGGTTCAGGGTTAGGCTCAGAGTTTGTCAAACCTGCTTTCTGGAATACACCAATGATGATTAGAGAGAAACTACATGTTTACTTAGAAAGTCAGTTGCTAAGTTCCTTATCAACAGGTGAAGTGTATTTTCATCCTTCCTCTGCTTCTCCCTGCAGTGTGGATCATGGTGGAGAGTGCTGGATCAAACCTGGCCTTAGGAAATGTGAGTATTGACTGCTACTTGGTTCTAGTTCACACAATCATTCAAGGACAATACTGTTAGTGCCTTGGACACTGTCAGAAATGGACACGTGTGTGTGTTTGCCCTCCACTCCCCTATCCCCTCCACCCTCCTGTCTCTTCTCCCCTCTCTCTCCTCGCTTCTCCCCTCCCCTGTGTCCCCTCCCTCCCCTCCTTCCTCCATTCTCTGCAAATGTAATGATGATGAACAAATACCAGAATTTATGTAAGTTAGAAATTAGCTAGTCACAGTTACTTTGTTCGTTGATGAGTTGATCTTCCTTAGTGGTAGTTGTCTAAGAAAGGCACGAAAACTTTCCTTAAGTTCTGGCAGTGTTTGGTGTAGTCTTTTGGTTGTTTGCTCAGTATGACAGATAAATCCAAGGTCGCATTCCTCAGATTCCCGTCTCCTCCCCCTTCCCTTCTCCCCTCCCCTGTACCCCTCTCTCCCCATCCCTCTCTCCTCCACCTTCCCTTTTCCCCTCTCCTGTTCCCCCTCCCCTTGTTCCTCCTCCCCCCCTCTCCTCTGCTCCTGTCCTCCCTGCTCTTCTCTTTGCACCTCTCCTCCTTCCCTCTCTTCTGCCCTCTTCTCCTGTCTCCCCACCGCACCTCAGATAGAAGAGGAGGTGGGGTAGAAAGTAGGTGAGGATGAATGAAAGGATGAATTCAGTATTTTTTATATATATATATATATATATACAGTGCATCCGGAAAGTATTCACAGCGCTTCACTTTTTCCACCTTTTGTTATGTTACAGCCTTATTCCAAAATGGATTTCGTTCATTTTTTTCCTCAAAATTCTACACACAACACCCCATAATGACAATGTGATTTTTTTTTGTACATTTTTGCAAATGTATTAAAAAATAAAAAAAATAAGAAACCACATGTACATAAGTATTCACAGCCTGTCCTCAATAATTTGTTGATGCACCTTTCGCAGCAATTACAGCCTCAAGACTTTTTGAATATGACGCCACAAGCTTGGCACACCTCACTTTGGGCAGTTTTGCCCATTCTTCTTTTCAGCTCCTCTCAAGGTCCATCAAGTTGGATGGTAGGCGTCGGTGCACAGACATTTTCAGATCCTTCCAGAGATGTTCAATAGGATTCAAGTCTGGGCTCTGGCTGGGCCACTCCAGGACATTCACAGAGTTGTCCTGAAGCCACTCCTTAGATATCTTGGCTGTGTGCTTAGGGTCGTTGTCCTGCTGAAAGATGAAGCGTCGTCCCAGTCTGAGGTCACGAGCGCTCTGGAGCAGGTTTTCATCCAGGATGTCTCTGTACATTGCTGCATTCATCTTTCCTCTTATCCCGACCAGTCTTCCAGTTCCTGCCGCTGAAAAACATCCCCACAGCACAATGCTGCCACCACCATGCTTCACTGTGGGGATGGTATTGGCCTGGTGATGAGTGGTGCCTGGTTTCCTCCAAACATGACGCCTGACATTCATGCCAAAGAGTTCAATCTTTGTCTCATCAGACCAGAGAATTTTGTTTCTCATGGTCTGAGAGTACTTCAGGAGCCTTTTGGCAAATTCCAGGCGGGCTGCCATGTGCCTTTTACTAAGGAGTGGCTTCCGTCTGGCCACTCTACCATACAGGCCTGCTCGGTGGATTGCTGCAGAGATGGTTGTTCTTCTGGAAGGTTCTCCTCTCTCCACAGAGGAACGCTGGAGCTCTGACAGAGTGACCATCGGGTTCTTAGTCACCTCCCTGACTTATGGCGCTTTTCCACTCCATGGTATTAGCTCGACTCGACTCGCATTTTTGGCGTTTCCACCGCAGTTCCATGGTACCTGGTACCTGGTAGCGGGTACTTTTTTTAGTACCACCTCGCTCTAGGGACTAAGCGAACTGAGTCGAGCTAAAAGGTGACGTCGGCAGACGGCCGGCCACTGATTGGCCAGAGAGTGTGACGAAGTCACGAGAGCGATTTAAAGCAACAGCGCCGCAGCCAATATCTTCTAGTTTGTCAACATGTCAGCTAAAATTATTAATAGGTCTTCGCCGTGGTCCACTTCTAAGGTGCAGACGCTTCTGTGTCTGTCCATGTGTGGGTTGCGTTGGTGTTATTTACGTTGCGTACAAAACTACGTCACGGCCCTTTCGCCGACGACCAGGAGGTACTATTTGTGGTACTATTTGCGGTGGAAAACCACCCGTATTACAACCAAACTGAGTTGAGTTGAGTCGGGCTACATTTGCGGTGGAAAAGCGCCATAAGGCTCTTCTCCCCCGATCGCTCAGTTTAGATGGCCGGCCAGCTCTAGGTAGAGTCCTGGTGGTTCCAAACTTCTTCCATTTACGGATGATGGAGGCCACTGTGCTCATTGGGACCTTCAAAGCAGCAGACATTTTTCTGTACCCATCCCCAGATTTGTGCCTCGACACAATCCTGTCTTGGAGGTCTACAGACAATTCCTTTGACTTCATCCTTGGTTTGTGCTCTGACAAGCACTGTCAACTGTGGAACCTTATATAGACAGGTGTGTGCCTTTCCAAATCATGTCTAATTAACTGGATTTAGCACAGGTGGACTCCAATTAAGCTGTAGAAACATCTCAAGGATGATCAGTGGAAACAGGATGCACTTGAGCTCAATTTTGAGCTTCATGGCAAAGGCTGTGAATACTTATATACATGTGGTTTCTTGTTTTTTTATTTTTAATAACTTTGCAAAAATTTCAAAAAAACACATTGTCATTATGGGGTGTTGTGTGTAGAATTTAGAGGGAAAAAATGAACTAAATCCATTTTGGAATAAGGCTGTAACATAAAAGGTGGAAAAAGTGAAGCGCTGTGAATACTTTCCGGATGCACTGTATATACACACACATACATATATACACACATATATATATATATACATACACAAACAGAATATAGTAAATTACATTTACTACTATATTGGTTGCAACCAAAAAAGATTGGACTGAAGCAACTTGCTTATATAAGCCCATCCTAAAAAATTGCACAAATGATTACTCAACAACATAACAATATCAAAGATAATTTATCAGTGTTCTAAAGTTTTCCTCATTTATAAGTCTTTTAGTTCACAACAACAATGTATATGTGTTAATAATTTAATGTTTTATAGTTTTATTTTATTTAGTAGTACTTAAGTATTTATTAACTTAAATTAATCACTGAGATCATTCCAAAGTTTGATTCCTAAAACAGACACACATCTTTGCCTAGTCTTACTTTTTAAAATTCAGATTGGAGTTAACCTCGGAGGTTATAACAACTATTTCTTAATTTAAAGAAAGACTGAATCCCTATAGGAAGGTCCTTGCTCACAACACAAAACAAAATGTCCAATATTTTTAACTTAACTATGTCCATAAACTTTAATATATTTGATTTTCTAAAAAGTTCATTGGTGGGATCACAAAATCCAGCTTTATTAGTTATTCTTATTGCCCTTTTTTGTCATTTAATTATTGGATCTAAATATGTTTTACAGACATTTCCCCAGATTTCTGAGCAGTAAAATAGATAGGGAAGCACAAGTGATGAATATAATGTATGCAGACATTTCTTATTTTAAAAAGGTTTTGTTTACCAACTGTTTTACATATTTTGTCAATGGTCAGTAATCACTCCCAGAAACCTGGGGCCTCATGTACAAAGGTTGCGTACGCACAAAAACGTGGCGTACGTACTTTCCCACGCTCACGTTCAGATGTATCAAACGTGAAATGACCGTGGAAATGTGCGGTGCCCCACGCCAACTTCATAGCTGTCGTACGCACGTTTCTACAGCTATTGTTCCTTTGGCGACACTTACAGGTGATGCTGGGAAACTGGTAATAATGTGAAAACGGTCATCAGAGTGATGTGCACATCAGAGACACCGTTGTGAACAATTTACACACCCAGGCGTTTGTAATCATAAAGGTGAATATAAAAGCATGCGCAATGTGATGAAGAAAATTGTATTAACAATGGCAGCGTTAGTGTTGTTTGAGGACCTTGCAAATGGTGCAATCCGACGTGAGCGAGCTTTTAGGGAACGCGAGGATTTACTTGAAAACAATAAGTGGCTCATAAGCTGATGTCAGTTACCAAGGCCAGTGTTACTGGAGTTGTGCACGGAGCTGCAGCCGGCCCTAGAGCGCAACACGGCGAGGAGCCAGGGGTTGTCTGTGCCCAGACAGGTGCTGAGCACGCTGGGGTTCCTGGCAACAGGAGTGGAGTCAGGAGTGTGTCAGTCAATCCTGAGCCGAGCTATGCCAGCTGTGTGGGACAGAATCATCCCATCATCATATTTGTGCGTACGACAGTTTCTGGGTTTTGGCGTACGGCAAGTTTCAGTAGGAAATCCACGCAAGTCTTTGTACATGAGGCCCTAGGTGAGGGTGGTGGGAGAGAGGAGGTGAGGGGGGGGGAGAGGAGGTGGGGAGAGAGTATGTGAGGGTGGGGGAGAGGAGATAGGGGAAAGAGTAGGTGAGGATGGGGGAAGAGGAGGTGGGGGAGAGAGTAGGTGAGGATGGGGGAGAGGTAAATAAGGGGCAAGTGAGGTAGATGAGATGTTGATGAGAGAGAAGGACTAACTGCATACAGAAGTTAGTCTGACTGCCGTTCTTGGCCGATCACAAGAGCAAGTGGCTTTTGTCTTTCTAATAGGCCGATCAAGACTTGTTGCTTGGATTGATTACACAGAGTATTATTCGAATTAGGACAATTTGAGAGTTGATTACAGTGTTATTCTAAATAGGACAATTGAGAGTAGACCAAAAAAAAAAATTGAGTCGAGCCTTTAGGAATAGACCTCTCTGTCAAGATGTGCTTTCTGAGCATCCCTGTGCGCTACACCACCCGGAGGCACAGGCACTACAGTGCTAAACACACACGGTGCACCGCTAACCTTGTCCTCATACCAGCATCCCCCCCCCTTCCCTCTCCATAGGGCTTTGGAACTGCCAGTCTGCTGTAAAAATGACTTCATCCCAGCACTTGCCTCCCAGGCCTCTCTTCATGCACTTGCACTAACTGAGACCTGGATCCGCCCAGAAAATAGTTCCCTACCAGCTTCCCTATCAGTGAACCATGCCTTCTCCCACTCCTCACGCCTCACTGGAAGAGGAGGGGGCACCAGCCCCACTCATCAAATAGACACCCACACTGCCAAAGCATTTGAGTATCATCATATGACACTACGAGATCCTATCAAAGCTGAACTAGTGGTCCTCTATCGCCCACATGCACCCCTAGCCGACTTTGTAGACAAACTGGACATGCTTCTCAGCACTTTCACCGATGATGGAACTCCACTGATAATCCTTGGTGACTTCAACATCCACCTAGAAGGATCTCAGGCCGCTGACTTCCTGTCCCTTCCGTCCTTGTTCGGTCTGGCGCTACTGGACACTCCAGCAACCCACAGGGCAGGAAAACAGCTGGATCTTATCCTGACACGAGACTGCATTGCTGACCTAATATCAGTAACCTCACTACACATCTCTGAACACTTCCTGATCCGACTGTCAGTCTCCCTGCCTCCAACCTCACCTCCCCTTGTAATCTTTCGTTGCAACCTTCACAGTCTGTCTCTCTCTCACTTCTCCTCTGTGGTAACTTCATTCCTTGCTCTCATTGATAAATTCAAGTCACATCCAACGGACGCGGCCACGGATTCTCTGCTGTCACCGCTAACCACGTCTCTCGACACCCTCTGCCTCCTGTCGGAAAGGACATGGCTCAAGTCCAAGGATGATTAAGACCTTGACAAGTATCACTTCCTCCTCCTCCGCTCCTCCACCATCACGCTCAACACAGGTGTACCACAGGGCTGTGTGCTCAGCCCGTTCCTCTACTCTCTCTTCACCCATGACTGCAAGCCGATGTATGGATCTAACTCCATCATCAAGTTTGCTGACGACACCACGGTGATCGGCCTCATCACCAACAACAATGTGACAGCCTACAGAGAGGAAGTGCAGCACCTGGCCATGTGGTGTGGTGACAATAACCTGCTCCTCAACGCCACAAAGACCAAGGAGCTTATCGTGGACTTCAGGAGGAAGAGGGGAGACACGCACGACCCCATTCAAATCAACGGGATGGCCGTTGAGCGTGTCTCCAGCTATAAGTTCCTGGGGATCCACATCTCGGATGACCTGTCCTGGATTACTAACACCTCCGGCCTGATCAAGAAGGCTCACCAGCGTCTCTTTTTCTTGAGAACATTGAGGAAACACCACCTGTCCTCAGCTGTCATGGTGAACTTCTACCGCTGTGCGATCGAGTGCATCCTAACAAACTGTGTTACAGTGTGGTACGGGAACTGCACAGTCGCTGAGCGCAAGTGAAAACTGCCCAACGCATCACTGGGACTATTCTTCCGACCATTGAGGACATCCAGAGGAAGCGCTGTCTACGTAGAGCTCACAGCATCCGAAGAGATTCCTCACACCCCGCCCATAAACTGTTTGCCCCCCTGCCCTCCGGCAGGCGCCTCAGGAGTCTCCGGTCTAGAACCAGCAGACTGAGGAACAGCTTCTTCCCCAGAACTGTGTCACTCCTGAACTCCACTACACCCCTGCCCCCCCATAGAACCCCACCCCCTATATAACCCCTGCCCCCCCATAGAACCCCCCCTTCCTATATTTGCACATTCTGTTTGTACATTTGCACCACTTGCATATGTGAATTGTTATTTGCACTATCTGTCCATTTTGCACATCTGCACATCTGTTACTGCACCACCTGCACATTTTGTTCACATTTTGTCCACTTTGCACATCTGTTCTTTTTGTTCAATCGCATCATTTGCACTACCTGTATATACATGCTACCCGGTAATTTCTGCTTGTCTAATTTGAATCTGTACATACCCTGATTGAATCTGTACATACCCTGTATATTCTGTCTATACTGTTCATAATATGTATATTCTGAGTATATCCATATTATTATATTCTGTTGTTAATAACTGTTTTGCACTTCTGGTTGGATGCTAACTGTATTTCGTTGCCCTGGACTTGTACCTGTGTAATGACAATAAAGTTGAATCTAATCTAATCTAATATAATCAAGCACATGGATGGCTCTCATCCTACCTAAAGGGAAGGTACTACTGGGTCTCCTGGGAAGGAAAAACGTCAGATCCTCGTCAGCTCTCCACCGGAGTACCACAGGGGTCCACCCTAGGTCCCCTCCTATTCTCCCTGTACACAACCTCACTTGGACCAATCATCTCCTCCCATGGCTTCTCTTATAACTGCTACGCTGACGACACATAGCTATATCTATCCTTCCCCCCAACCGATCCAGGGATCTCAACTAGAATCGAGACCTGCCTCTCCGATATCTCGGCCTGGATGACCAGACACCACCTCCAGCTGAAACCTCACCAAAACAGAACTTCTTATCATTCCAGCCAAACCGTCAATCACCCATGACCTTTCTATCACTCTGGGATCTGCAACAGTGACCCCTTCATCCTCTGCCAGGAACCTGGGGGTCACCTTGGATGACAAGCTCTCTCTCACAACTCACATCGCCGCAGTCTCTCAGTCATGTAGATTCAGCCTCTACAACATCCGGAAAATCAGAAGTCTGGCTCCTCAATGGTGGAATAAACTCCCCACCCCTATCAGAAACACAGACTGTCTCCTCATGTTCAAGAAAAAGCTAAAAACCCACTTATTCCAAGAATTGAATGGCACTTAGAAACATTAGAATTAGTATGGCACTCAGAAATATCACTTGTTATACCTGTAGTTCAGAAACCCACTATTGTTGTGTTGTTGCTGTATGACTCGCGGCACTCGCGACTACTGCCTGGCGAGGCTCACCTTAAAACTTGTAAAATGTTCAGCTGAATGCTCTTATAGTTCTTCTTTTGGCACTTATCGGTCCTCATGATGTATGTTTTGTAACCTAGATGCCTGCTATGTTGGGGTTTATCAAGTTGCTATGCTCAGTGACCAAAGCTCATTTGTAAAGCTCTCTCTTTTAAGTCGCTTTGGATAAAAGTGTCTGCTAAATGAATAAATGTAAATGTAAATGAATGAAAGAGAGGGCAGGAAGAGGGAGCCATTCTAATGTGAATGATGCTGATCAGTAATATATTGTGTCTTGGTCTCCCCCCATCAGATGCCTGTGATCTCACACTGGACCCAAATACAGCACACAGAATGCTCTCTCTGTCTGAGGAGAACAGAAATGTGACATGGAGAGAGGAGAAGCAGCCGTATCCTGATCACCCAGAGAGATTTGACTGGTGGGAACAGGTGCTGTGTAGAGAGGGTCTGTCTGGACGCTGTTACTGGGAGGTAGAGTGGAGTGGATGGAGGGTTTCTATAGCAGTGACATATAAAGGAATCAGCAGGAGAGGAAGGGGTGAGGACTGTCTGCTTGGAACCAATGACAAGTCCTGGATTCTGAGCGGTGATCATTTAAGCTACTCTGCCAGACACAATAAGACGGTCACAAAAATACCTGTCCCCTCCTCCAGACCCCACAGAGTAGGAGTGTATCTGGACTGGCCGGCCGGCACTCTGTCCTTCTACACAGTCTCCTCTGACACACTGACCCACCTGCACACCTTCAACAGCACATTCACTGAGCCCCTCTATCCTGGGTTCAGGATTCATAACTCTGACACCTCAGTGTCCCTCTGTCAGGTAGAATAGCCCACACTCACACACTCACATAGATGCTAGTGAATAGTGAACTGTATACAGTTGGAATTGATCTCCCACTGTTTGTCAATTTTGGTGTGTTGAATGTTTGTTTTATTTGAAATGTTGACAAACAACAATCCTGTCTTTGATGTCAGCTCTCAGATGGCTCAACAGGTTATGGCGTTGGCCTCATGAATGGAAAGTTGTGAGTTTGAATCCTGGCTCTGTTATGATGTGTCCTTGGGCAAGGCACTTCACCCTACTTGCGTCAGGGAGAATGTCCCCATACTTGCTGTAGGTTGCTTTGGATAAAAGTGTCTGCTAAATGAATAAATGTAATGTCAGTTCCACTGAATGTAATGAACTAAGTAGTGTCTTCCTGACTAAATAAGGAGAAATAAAGATGTTTATTACAGGATGATAGATGACATGCTGTGTTTGGTGACCCCTTTCCTCATCCCCCTGCATGTGATGATGCACCAATCATGGGCCCAAGCCCAGTGGCCTCCTAAACTGACTTTGTGCTACCTCAGACCCAAGTTGAGCATTGAGTATTGATGTTTCAACAATTTATTAACTCTCTCTAGAGATATGATTGTTTAGCCTGTGTTCTGCTCCTCACTTTCAACAACCATCCCTGGAGGAGGGGATCCCTCGCTGAACTCCTCTAAAGGTTTCTTTCATTGAGTTTTTCTGGGAGTTTTTCCCTCGTCTTCCTTGAGGTTTTAGGTTGGCTGAGGGGCAGTTCTATGGGCATATGTGAAGCCCTTTGTGTCATTGCTTGTAAAAAGGTCTGTACAAATAAATTTAAATTTGATTTGACCCAGTGGCCCTTTAGACACACACACAATGTAAAGTGTATTCTACATTTAGCAGACGCTCTTATCCAGAGCAACTTACACATGCCACATCAGAGGGAAGGAACACACGCAAGGCAAGTTTATTTATATAGCACATTTCATACACAGTGGCCATTCAAAGTGCTTCACATTTAACAGAATAAAAATATATAGAACATTTAAAAATAGAAATAACAATTGACATCAAAAGTAAAAATACATTAAAATTTAAATAAAAACAGGAAAAATAATGAAAAGATAATAAGTATAAAATAAAGTGCAAACAGTTCGACATAGTGTTCAATCAGCAAATGCTTTGATAAAAAGATGTGTTTTGAGCCTGGATTTGAAGTTCTTACTGTCGGAGCATACCTGATCTCTTCTGGAAGCTGGTTCCAGCTGCGGCTGGCGGAGCAGCTAAAAGCAGACTCTCCTTGCTTAGAGTGAACCCTCTGTATTTATAAAAGACTTGACCCTGCTGATCTGAGTGACCTGTTATTCTATGAGCATATCTATAATGTACTGAGGTCCTAGGCCATTGAGTGTAACAAGTAACAGTGTTTTAAAATTCTAAGTGCAACTGGAAGCCAGTGCAAGGACCTGAGGACTGGTGTGATGTGTTCATGTTTTCAGGTTCTGCTCAGAAACCTGGCAGCAGCGTTCTGTACTAGCTGCAGCTGTCTTATGGTCTTTTTGGGAAGACCAGTGAGGAGCCCATTACAATAATCTACCCGGCTGGTGAAGTTTTGACTGGAGACAAAGCATCTAATTCTATAAATATATTTTAGATGGTAATATGCTGATTTAGTTACTGTCTTCACATGGCTACTGAAACTCAGGTCTGACTTCAAAATCAAACCAAGACTTGATTTTTAGTTGTCTGACCCCTGGAGTGAAGGTCCATGTTCACTTTGAGAATGTAATCTTTGTTTCCAAACACAATGATTTCAGTTTTGTCTTTGTTTAACTGCTTTGGATAAAAGTGTCTGCTAAATGAATAAATGTACATGTAAATGTAAATAACTCACTGGACAGACCAATGTCCAGACTTCAGTGTAAGACCAGATCTTCGTTTGCGTCGTTCCTGTTTATTGAATATGGCTCACATACTTTATTCTGCAGCAAGATGGATGTGGCTGAGCAGAGGATTAAATGTCTGTAAATAATAGTGGTAACAACTGTGTGACTTCCCATCACCCTAGCCTCCTACACAGTGGAACCCGTGCCCCTTTAAAGGGTCCAACCCCACCTATGGCCGAGGCCAATATAAGTCAACAGTGCCCAATCACAATCACCACCAACACAAACCACACCCACATAAAATGGAACCCCACCAACTCCCTAATTCAAGTCTAAGGGCTCTTACACCTATTTTGCGATATTGTAATATTACAGAGAATTCTGAAGCAGCGGAGGCAATGATTTCTGCTCCATCGAGCTGTTCTAGTACTGGGTTTAGAGAGAACTTAGAGAGTGGTTGTGAACATTGCTTTCTGTAGGATCATATGATCCATGTTCTTCCTCTGACTGCTTAAGAATACAGTGCACCTGCAATGACCTTGTCTACTTGAACCTGGCTTGAATTTCTCCGATTACGTTATCAAGAATTGGCCTTTACGGAACCGCTATGACCCAGACTGAATTGTTAATTCAAATCAGGTTTGGGACTTTAATCCTAGCTTTTGGTGGGCTTTATGGAAGCTTCCTGAACTGGGGGAAATGATGACTCTGTCTAATGAGGGGGAGGTGCAGCTATGACAGCACCTGCCACATGAACCCCTCTCTGCTGACTCACTGTGGAGGGAGGCCCAGATGGATTCTGTCCCAATATTGATCCTCTTTCTCCAGGCTGTCAGGCTGTCTGGTCAAGTCAGGGGGAGAGAGTGGAGGACTGGGCTCCCAGAGGAGGGGGGAAGGAAAGGGGAGAGTGAGGGACAGAGGGGAACAGGAGTCCAGGGGGGACCTTGTTCTTCTGCAGCCAGCACCCCCACAGCCTCCCTCCTGCATCCTCCTCCATCCCCCTCTCACAGGGGGAGATGCTGCCTTTCAAGCCCCAGCAGGGTCATGCTAAGTCAGGCAGCCAGTCCAGCCTCCCTGATACAATAATTGGTTCATAGTCTGGATTGGACCATGTTGTCCACCAATGGAACACCTCAAAACACACAGATCAACAGTAGTAAGTAGTAAGTAAGGCCTCAGCCTTTGTGGTGCCATAAGGGGCCCCTTAGGAGGATTATGACTCACAGCGATTGCAAATCTAAATTTCAGGATCTCTGATTGAATATTGTGAAAAGGTCAATATTGCAGTCATGATGTCCCATTCTAATCGGTTGATGAACAAAGACAAAAACTGCAAATGTTTCCTGAGCTTTTGAGAGTTTTCTTTAGGCAGGACAATTATTGGGAAGATTGCTGACCTAGCAGCTGTCCAGGAGACAGTCATTGACACCCTCCACAAGAGCGGAAGTCACAAAAGATCATTGCCAAAGATGCTGGCTGTTCCCAGAGTTCCGTGTCCAAACATATTCATAGAAAGTTGAGTGGAAAGAAAAAGTGGTAAAAAAAGGTGCCCAAACAGGGCTGATGGCAGTCTGTGGTTTGTGAACACATTAATTTATAGACAAGTAGAGCTGTGAAAACAACGGCCATTCAAGTATCTGAGGGAGATTCCCAAGGAAGGGACTGAGGCTGACGTGCATCAGAAGCTCCCTCAGTCAGGATGGACAAACATACAGTTTAGACTAGTTTTAGTCTCAAATTGTCAGGTTCTCTAGTCTAATTAAACCTGTCTGTTGCATTAATCTGGGGTAGGACAGTTAGTCACATCTCCCCCTGACAAAAGTTTGCAGTAATTGTTTAGCTGCTTTGCTAATGATTTGTTAGTAAGCTACGTCCTGAACTTAGCATAATTTATTACAAAAGAACTTATTGAGTGAGTAGATGACAACATAACTCGATTGTCGTTAGCTGGAGCCATCTGTGCTTGTTGAGTTGTTGATAAATGGAAGTAGCGTTAGGGTTCAATTAAGAAACTTAAAAAACACTATTTGTTGATAAGACCATTTCTTCAATATTGCCCGCCTTCTCCAGGACATGTTTGCTCACTTCTTTCCGTTGACAAGCTTAATGGAGATTCTGGTTTCATTCTGATTTTCATTCAAGATTTTGTCACCTGTCCACACTTATAAGTACCTGAACCTTGTTAAATGACCATGGTATCACTGTGCTTGATGTGTCAATGAAGACATATTTAATATTACCCAGTTGAGATGAAAAGAGAGGAGGGAGAGATGAAGAGAGGAGGGAGAGATGGAGAGAGGGGAGGGAGAGATGGAGAGAGAGGAGGGAGAGATGAAGAGAGAGGGGGGAGAAATGAAGAGAGAGACGAGGGAGAGACAGAGAGGGGAGTGAGAGATGGAGAGAGAGGAGGGGGAGATGAAGAGAGGAGGGAGAGATGAAGAGAGAGAAAGGAAAGAGATGGAGAGAGAGGATACAGGATGCTTCATTGCCATTTATGTAAACACATATAAGAACGCAGCATTACAGTGAAGTGTTTTAAAACATGCAGTAGAACAGGCATATGCAATGATATTACTGATAATAATAATGATAATATAGACATCGAGGTAGTCCAATAAAGTAAAGTGCATGCAGTTGAAATGGGACAGTGGTGGCAGTTATAGGGGTGGGGGGAGGGGGGGGAGGGTCCAGAGTTGTTGACCAGCCTGATGGCTGCGGGGAAGAAGCAGCAGCGGTGGAGGGACTTTGTGGTTCTTGGTCAGCGGTCGGCAACCCTGGTCCTGGGGAGCCACTGTCCTTGAGCTGTTTCCCTGCTCCAGCACACCTGATTCTAATGGAGGGTCGTTATCAAGCTCTGTGGAAACCTCATAATTACCCTCAATTAGTATCAGGTGTGCTAAAGCAGGGAAACATCTAAAATGTTTAACCCTGTCTGAATCAGGCCACTTCTTCACATCAGCAACCACAGGTTAGCAGCAACCTCACCACCACTTACCCCAGACACACCAGAATTCAGACCAAGTCCAGCCGGAGGGAGCTTCCCCTCCTGGATCAACTGTTCTTCAGCCCCTTCCGAATAATTATTGGGATTTTTATTTATTTATTATTATTATGAAACAATTTTTTACACATGGACAAGTTATTTCTAACATGCTACATATGTGAGTGAATTTCTGGTTTGTATGTTTTCTCCCCCTTCAAATTACAATCCAATAGCCTCTCATCATACTTCACAGTAATACCAGGGCACTAGGACCTTGGGGAGTCTTCATTGCTGCTGCTCTGGCTTTCTCACTCTGCCAGGTGTCTCTCATCAAGACAGCAGGATTACAGCCAAGGAGTTTAGCTCATAGTAAGTGATGCACGCAGGGAAATTGTAAGTACAGCTAATTACTACAACTAGTAATTTGGAGTAGTTGTTAACGATTGTTACCTGCTTAGATTTAGGTTTACTTGAGGCAAATGAAAGGGAATATTGTAATGAACTATGTATAACACTAAGCTTGCTAGCTAGCTATTTTGTTAGACAATGTCTCCAGTAAGCAAGGGTTAGAGAGAGTTGAACGAGCAAATTTGAAATGTAAGAAATAAGTATCGACAGCTCTCTATTCTTTGAATTAATATCTATCTCTAGTATTTTAAAACAATAACATCAGTGCCTATATAATGTTGTTGTTTATAATCAGCTAATGCTAATGAAAACTAAATGTCATAGTGTCCCTCATAACGCCATTGTACCGGTATATCATCCAATTCATTAACCAGATGGATATAAGAAGATTTTTTAGCAGAGGTGATAGTCAGATGAGAGATGAGATAGAGAACATGACAGAGAGAAGATGACAGAGAGAAAATGACAGAGAAGATGAAAGAGAAGATTAGAGAGATTAGAGAGAAGATGAGAAGATGAGAGAGAAGATGAGAGAGAGAAGATGAGAGAAGATGAGAGAAGATGAGAGTGAAGATGAGAGAAGATGAGAGAGAAGATGAGAGTGAAGATGAGAGAGAGAAGATGAGAGAAGATGAGAGAAGATGAGAGAGAAGATGAGAGTAAAGATGAGAGAGAGACGATGAGAGAGAGAAGATGAGAGAGAAGATGAGAGAGAAGATGACAGAGAGAAGATGACAGAAAAGATGACAGAGCGAAGATGAGAAAGAGAAGATGAGAGAGAAGATGAGAGAGAAGATTAGAGAGAAGATGAGAGAGAGAAGATGAGAGAGAAGATGAGAGAGAGAGAAGATGAGAGAGAAGATGAGCGAGAAGATGAGAGAGAAGATGAGAGAGAAGATGAGCGAGAAGATGAGAGAGAAGATGAGAGAGAAGATTAGAGAGAAGATGAGAGAGAGAAGATGAGAGAGAAGATGAGAGAGAGAGAAGATGAGCGAGAAGATGAGAGAGAAGATGAGCGAGAAGATGAGAGAGAAGATTAGAGAGAGAAGATAAGAGAGAAGATGAGAGAGAAGATGAGAGAGAGAAGATGAGACAGACGATGAGAGAGAAGATGAGAGAGATAAGATGAGAGAGAGAAGATGACAGAGAGAAGAATAGAGATAAGATGAGAGAGAAGATGAGAGAGAAGATGAGAGAGAAGATAAGAGAGAGATGACAGAGAGAAGATGACGGGGAAGATGACAGAGAGAAGATGAAAGATAAGATGACAGAGAGAAGATTAGAGAGAGAAGATTAGAGATGAGATGAGAGAGAAGATGAGAGATAGAAGATGAGAGAGAGAAGATGACAGAGAAGATGAGAGAGAAGATGACAGAGAGAAGATGACAGAGAGAAGATGAGAGAAGATGGCAGAGAGAAGATGACAGAGAAAATGACAGAGAGAAGATTAAAGAGAGAGAAGATTAGAGAGAAGATGACAGAGAGAAGATGAGAGAGTTGTTCTTGTTCACCTTCCCCAGGGGCCCACCTCTGGCCATCCCTCCAGACAGGATCGATCCCCCGTCCTCCAGCTGGTCGTCCATGCGAGCCACCACAGTGATTGGCGGAAAGCCCCCATCATCCTCCACCTGCCCCTCGTTCTGCCGTGATACTTCCTGCAGCCAGTGCCTGTACGATCCGGGTAGAGCTTGCAGTACTCCCTCCAGCACTTTCTGTAGCAGCAGGAGAGACCTGACCCCCATGGCCTCCGCAATCTCCTCCACCGATCTCCACCCGGCCACCGTCACCAAGTCCCCCAGCTTTGTAAATCCTGCAGCCACAAAGCTTGCCCTTACACTCTTTGACTGGAACAGTCCTACCCTGAGCAGAGGGTTGTGGAACAGAGGCTCCTGCCACACCCATGCCCCCGGTGAAGACAGTTCCCTGGAAACTGTAAGTTCTGTCTGCCACACCAAATTGGTCACCACCTTGTCCTTGGCTTGTTGTTAGGAAAGCACCGCACCTTTTTAATGGGGACGATGCTCTCCACGCAGAACTTGATGTAGTCTGTGACGCAGTCTACAAGACCATCTATGTCTTCCTCGTGGACTCTCTGGAACATCCCCCAGTCGGTGGTCTCAAAACACGCCCTCAACTCCTCCTCCACATCCTCTGACCATCCTCCTGGTGCTGACAGGCAGCCTTTTTACTATAGGGATGTATGCTGGTTCCATCCAGACCATGAGGAAGGCCTCACTCTTCACCCAGTTGGCCTTTGCCGAGGACCCCCTTCCATACCTCTCCATTCCCTCCTTGACCACCTCTGCATCCCTCTGGCTTCTGAGCAGCACACACACATCGTCTGCATATGTGGACAGTGCTATCCTCTCCCCCTAGTACAGTGGTTCCCAAACTTTTTCTGCAGGGCCCCCCTTTCTGAAGATTAGAATATTTTCGAGCCCCCCCACACTGACACAAACATACAAATCCTTTGTTTCTAAACTCCACTGGACTTTACTTAACATTGTAAGTCATACAAAATAGCAACTTCTTACTGAACAAAACTAAAAAAAAAAAGACAAATCACCTTTACAATTATTAAAAGTGACACTGCATCATGTATCATAAAATTTTACCATGTCATAGTGTTCATGGCTATCAACACATCTTCTTATAAACTCCATTCCTGCATGAAAGTGGCCTTTTACACTTTACCAGCTCTTTGAAGAAAATAACAAAATCCTGAACATTTAACTCTGCAAAAACTGCACCTTTAATGTCCACATCTTTTCAGTGACTGGTGTGGGCTTGCTTCATGCTGCAGATCTTCTCAAATCGGGGCTGCTGCTGTGAGACTGCTACTCTTAGTTCATTTTCAATGTTCAGCTTTGATCTATATTTAGTCTTGATGGAGGCCACAGCAGAAAAACCTCACATAGGTAAGACGTGGCAAATGGAAGGAGTGTGGCCAGAGCTCTTTTACCTAGCAGAGGGAAATCTTTCTCCATTCCAATCCAAAATGCAGATAGTGTCTTAGACTTAAACTCCAGCCTCATTGTTGAATCAGAGGTGACATCAATGAACTGTTCATTCTCTGTAGTGCTGAATTCGGCAGGTGGTGTTGCACTGAAGGGGTCTCGGATCCAGTCATATTGTGTAGGATCCTGCACTGGGAAATACCTCTGGAAATGCTTTTGGAGAGCAGAGATGTGAGCTTTCATGCATGGGATCACTGTGTTCTGCAGCTTGTTGACCTCAATGAATGACTTCAGGTTCTCAAACGAGTCTATATTTCCCTCTGTAACTCGCTGCTCCCACATCTCAAGCTTTCTTGTGAATGATGTGATTTTATCTGCCAGATGTGGAAGGTGTGTGTTGCTGCCCTGCATCTGCAGATTTAGCTCATTGAGTTTTTGAAACATGTCACTGAGGTACGCAAGTTTCATGAGGAACTTGTTATTGTTAAACTTGTGGGCAAGTTCATTTTCCTCCTCTTTCAAAAAGATGCGGATCTCATCCCGCAGTTCAAAGACCCTGGATAAAACCTTCCCACGTGACAGCCATCGGGACTCGCTGTGAAACAGAACAGCTGTGTGGTCGGAGCCCATTTCCTCACACAGTGCAGAGAAAATATGTGCTTTGACAGGTCGTGTTTTAATGTAGTTCACTGTAGTGATGACATCCGTCATAACATCATGGGCTCTCTCACACATCATTCGAGATGCCAAGATGGCGGCGCCCTGTGAGCTACGGTAAAACTAGCTGACAAATAGCTGGCAAATAGCACTTAGCTGACTAAAGTAAGGAATGCGGTGTAAATACACAAAGAAAACTACTTAAAACTAAAAAAACTGTTGGCGATGCCCCCGAAGAAAAACTTAAAGATGGAGAACGACATAGAGGAGATTCGTAAGTCGCTGAACTTTATGTCAGGGGATATGGCCAGAGTATCTCAACAGCTGAGTAAACTAACAGAACTCGTCGATGAAGTTAAGTTGCTGAAAGAAGCTATCAGGGAAAAAGACAAAACTATCCTTGAGTTGGAAAAAAGAGTCGACAGTCTGGAACAGTACACAAGAATGGAGAATGTTATCATTACCGGTCTAAACGTCAAACCTCGCTCCTACGCCAGAGCTGCAGCGACGGGAAGGAATGTCGGGGAGGACGCGGAGACGGAGGATTTGCTAACGCTGGAAGGGCAAGTCCTAAAGTTTATGAAAGAAAAGCACATCAGTCTGGACGCAAGTGACATCTCAGTGTGCCACACTCTACCGCAAAAGGATAAAACAAAACCTGCAATCATTCTGCGTCTCGTGAACAGAAAGCGCAAAACAGAGCTACTTCGTCAAGGAAAAAAGTTGAAAGGAACGGACGTGTACATGAATGAACATCTAACCAAGAAAACGGCTGACATCGCTAGAGAAGCTTGCATCCTGAGGAAAAACAACAAAATCAAAGCTACGTGGACAAGAAATTGTAAAATCTTCATACAACTCAATGGAGCCACCTCGGAGCAAGCAAAAGTTATACTGGTAAGGGAACATAAAGACCTTGACCAGTTCAGATAATGTTAATCCCTCTACAATTGTTTTTCGAGTGCTCTAATGAGTACCGTAATACAAAGTTACATTGCTTTTGGATTATAAACAATGCTGTTATGAAATTGAAATGGAACTTTCATTTACTTTTCTTGGACATTATATCCAAAAAAAAAGAGAACAAGAGAGAGCAATGTGGACACTGTGGACTTGGGACAAAAAAAGACTTGGGATACAGTGGATATGGTCATTTGGGAGACTGAGGACAAAAGACTCAAAGGAAGAGGGACACAACTTGGTACACTTGGGAAACGGAGGACTTGGGACATAATGGACTTGGGACACATTAGAACATGTATGGGCCGAAGAAAAATAAACAAATTAAACTATATACGAGGAAGATCTGGAAGATCATATGAAGATCTGGATAATTTAAATAAGACTAAAAGATGGCTTGGAAAAATGACCTAACAGACTTAAAGCCTTTTGAATGCCAGGAGTTCAAGTCATATGACTTAGAAACTAGCATTGATCCCAATGGATATTTCTCAGAGAATTTACATTTGGACTGTCGATATTACTCCGAAGATGACATTAAAGCATCAACTGAACAGTTATCCATGATCCACTTTAACAGCAGGAGCCTCTACAAAAACATGCCCAAAATGAAGGATTACTTAAAGAACTTCATGTTCAAATTCAGTGTAGTTGTCAGGTACGAGGCAGGACAACCAAATGCGAGTCACGAACACCAAGTGTTCCTTTATTGAAGGGAAAAGGGGAGGGGAGAAGAGTTCTGGGTTCAGAGTTCTGGGTTTGGGGTGTGTCAGGGGTTACCGGGGTTCCAGGGGTTCCAGGGGAAGTTCTGGGTTCAGGGTGTGTCAGGGGTTACCGGGGTTCCAGGGGGATCCAGGGAGTTCCAGGGGTTCCAGGTTATGAGTGTGGGTTCCCCCAGGAGTAGAGCACGATCAGGAGGGCTGGAGGTTCCGTGGAGTCCGGGAGTAAGACGTAGTTGAAGAATCGCTGGACGAAGACAGGTCAAGGTCCGGGGCAGGAGAGAATTTGTTGTCAGGTCAGGCAAGGTTCAGAAACAGGGATCAGTCTACAAAATAGTCGGCAAGCAGGAACGGTGTTGCTTCACAGACGAACTGACACTGAGTGTGTGTGAGGCTGGAGAATATATACTGGTTGGGTGAGCTGATTGGTGAGTGAGAGCAGGTGTGTGATTAGTGAGTGAGGGCAGGTGTGTGTTCAGTGACTGAGAGTGGTGAGAGCAGGGCCGTGGAAAAGTACTGAGTCCATGGCTGGAGCAGAGTGTGACAGTAGTAGCAGTTTCAGAGACTTGGTTATGTGACGATAAAGAGCTGGACAATGAATTAGAAGGATATGAGCTTTTTAATCAAAATAGGAAAAATAAAAAGGGAGGAGGGGTTGCCCTCTTTATAAAAAGTGGTATCAAATGTAATATAATTGAAGAAATGACCATGTCTGTTGATGAATTGTTTGAGTGTGTTACTGTTGAAATTGAGAATGAAGTACTAAAAGGAAGTACATTAATTAGCTGTATATACAGGACTCCAGGATCATGCATTTATGAATTTAATAAGAAAATCTCTGAGTTATATTCCAAACAAAAAAGTAAGGGCCTTTTGGTATGCGGGGATTTTAATATTGATTTGTTGAAATCATGTGAACACACAAAAACAGCAGATTTTGTAGATAGTATGTTTAGTTTGGGTTTGTATCCTTTAATATCAAAACCTAGTAGAATAACTAAAGATAGCGCTACTTTGATTGATAATATTTTTGTTAATATAATAGATAGAAAGGTTAATAGTGGATTATTATTGTCAGACATAAGTGATCATCTGCCGGTTTTTGTGACGTTTGACGTTAAGTTAAAGACAAAAAAATCAGTTGCACATAAATTACAGAGAATGAGACAGCCAGAGGCAATTGAGGCTCTTAAAGCCGAATTTAGTAATCATGACTGGAACAAGGTCTATGTTGAAGATGTAAATTATTCTTATAATGCATTTCTTGACACATTTATGGCACTTTATGATTATTATTGTCCAGTGAGGGAAGTTGAATATAAAAGTAGACAAAATCCATGGATGACAAGTGGCCTTGAAAAATCATGTCGAAAGAAAAATCAGCTATACAAAAAATTTATAAAACATCCTATAAAGGAAAACGAAGAACGGTACAAGCAGTACAGAAATAGATTGACAACCATTATAAGAGAACAGAAGCAGAATTATTATAGTATGCAATTACAAAAGTACAAAACAAACATCAAGGCAACCTGGAATGTAATTAAGGAAGTCATTGACCAGCATCACTCCAAACAATCAGTAACACAGATAATGAAAAATGATGGTAGAGTAACTGATCATGCACAAGAAATTGCAAATGAATTCAATACTTTCTTTACTAATGTGGGCCCGGACTTAGCTAAACAAATACAACAAACACACCTTGGAGATAAAAAATTGGACATTGACATTAATCAAAATTCAATGTTCGTCGGGGCAGTTTGCAAGAGTGACATATTAGAGGTTGTCAGACACTGTAAAATTAAGACATCTACAGATTGTAACAATATTGACATGTTAGTGATCAAGGAGGTGATAAATTGTTTGGTTAAGCCTTTGACTCACATTTGTAACAGATCTTTTGCAATGGGAATATTTCCTGAGAAAATGAAGCTGGCCAAAGTGCTCCCAATATATAAAGGTGGTGAAAAGCAACTACTAACTAACTACAGGCCTATCTCATTATTGGATCAATTTTCAAAAATACTAGAGAAACTGTTTGTTAAACAACTGGACAGTTTTCTCGAAAAATACAGTATATTATGTGACCAACAATATGGGTTTCGTGGGAAAAGATCAACATCCCTGGCAGTGATGGATTTTGTGGAGAATGTTACATCAGCCCTTGACAACAAAGACAATACAATAGGTATATTCATAGATCTGCGTAAAGCATTTGACACTATTGATCATAATCTACTATTACAAAAGTGTGATTGTTACGGAATCAGAGGTGTGGGTAACAGTTGGATAAAGAGCTACTTGATTAATAGACTCCAATATGTAGACATCAATGGAACCATCTCACAACAAAATACATTATCCTGTGGTATACCACAAGGCTCTGTTTTGGGGCCAAAATTATTTATTCTTTATTTGAACGATATTTGTAGAGTATCTAAAATATTGAAGATGGTCATCTTTGCAGATGATACTACTTTATTTTGTTCAGGACATGATATTAAGCAGTTAATCTCACAAGTTGAGACAGAGTTAATACTATTTAAAAAATGGTTTGATCTGAATAAGTTATCGCTGAATGTAAATAAAACCAAATTTATGATTTTTGGGTATGGTAAGGCAAATTCAAATGTAAAATTGTGTTGGAATGGTTCTGACATACAACGAGTTTACGAGACCAGGTTCCTGGGAGTGATTATTGACCATCAGATTTGTTGGAAACCACATATACAGTACATCAAGAGTAAAATATCTAAAACAGTTGGTATACTTTATAAAACAAAACCGTTTTTAAATAAGAAATGTCTGCATATATTATATTCATCACTTGTGCATCCTTATCTATTTTATTGCTCAGAAATCTGGGGAAATGCCTGTAAAACATACTTAGAAAAAAAGGGCAATAAGAATAATTAATAAAGCTGGATTTTGTGCCCCCACCAGTAAACTTTTTATAAAATCAAATATATTAAGATTTACGGACATAGTTAAGTTAAAAATATTGGAAATTTTGTTTCGTGCTGTGAGAAATGACCTTCCCATAGGGATTCAGTCCTTCTTCAAATTAAGAAACACCTACTATAACCTCCGAGGTTTACTCCAGTTTGAAATAAAAAAGGTAAGAATCAATCCTAGGCAAAGATGTGTGTCTGTTTTAGGAATCAAACTCTGGAATGATCTCAATGATGAATTTAAGTTAATACATACTCTGTCAAAATTCAAAAAAACTTTAAAACATGAAATTATTAACACTTACAAATTGCTATTATAAACTACAGGACCATGAACGACGGAAAATATTTATGCTTTTGGGACGATAATGAATAATAATGCATATCTTTATGTTGTTGTTTTGAGTATTGATTTATGTAGTATGTCAGGATGGGCTTATATAAGCAAGCTGCTTCAGCCCATTCCTTTTTGGTTGCAACCATACATTAACAAAAGTAATTTATGTATGTATATATGTAAATATACAAAAATTAATATATGTTAAGTCTGTAAATATGTGTATGTATATATATGTATTTGTATAATGGTATTTGTATGGACAACCAAATAAACGTATTAATTAATTCATTCATTCATTCATTCATTCATTCATTCATTCAAACATCGTGCAGGTCGGGACTCAGCTGTTTAGACGCCAGCGCCTCTCGGTGTATCATACAGTGTGTCCACTGCACGTTAGGGGAGACGCGCTTGATGAGCGCTTGCAGCCCCCCTCTTTTCCCAGCCATGGCCTGAGCCCCGTCTGTGCAGATCCCCACACAGTCCTCCCATTTCAGATCGGCCTCTCTCAAGTAAGTGTCAGTTATTTTAAACAGTTCGTTTGCAGTGGCTCTGCTCATCACTTGTTTGCAGAAAAGCAAATCCTCCCTCAAATCCTCCCTCAAATCATCGGCATCAATGAATCTGACGTATGTTATCAATAAGCAGTCTTTATTACTGTCAGTCGCCTCATTCATCTGCAGAGCAAAGCGTCGGTCCCGTATCTTGTCATTTAGCTGCTCTTCTATGTCTTTTGACATATCATAAATACGCCTTGAGATAGTATTGTTTGAGAGAGGAATGGCCTTTAGCTTGCTGGCAGTGGCTTCGTCGATCATAGTTGAGACCATGTCGATCGCAGAGGGAAGTATTAATTCCTCGGCTATAGTGTGTGGCTTTTTACACTGAGCAACTCTGTAGGCAACTTTGTAGGAGGCGAGCTGAGCATTTGCAGGCAGGGATGCTGCTTTAGTAAAGCGACTCTGCTGTGCACGGCAGTGTGTGAGTTTTTTTCTGAAGAACTCCACCGGCTTGTCTTTGTGCTCGGGATGTGTTGTCTCCAAGTGGCGTTTTAATTTGTTCGACTTCAGACTGTCGCAAGCTAGTATTTTTAGACACACAACACACTGTGGTCTTTCCTTCTTACCCACTGTTGTGCTGGTGAAGCCGAGTGCGAGATATGCCTCGTCATATTTTCTTGTCTTTGCTTTTGAAGTTGCTACATTTGGTGGAGATTCATCATCTGGTTTGCGTTTAGCTGGGAGCGCTGTCACAAACTTGTCCATGCTGTTATGCTAGCATTGTAAATAACTAGTCATTCATTTAGCCGTAGCCTTGCCGCGCCCCCCCTGCAATACCTCCGCGCCCCCCTTACGGCACCCTTACCCTTTCGGATGTTTGCTACTATCTTCTTTATCCTAAAACTGTTCTGCTTGGAGAATTCAACATAGCTGTGCTTCCTCAACAGAATACCCACTGATGCCACAAACTTTTCCGCATAAGGAAAGTGTTCCAGAACAGTCACACTTTTCCCAAAGGTCTCGTCCAGAAAGTTATTAAAGTCCTCAACCTTGTACAGCGCTTGCTCAGGAGCCTGGCTCCCAATGTCAGATATACTTGACCCAGAGATATCTGAGGCATTATCCTCCCCCTCCATCAACTCTATCTCGCTAGCCTCCATAGAAACCGCAGCTTCCCCGGACCCAACCAGGGCTTCAACAGGCAGCCTGCTCGGCCGTGCCTCCTCCTCCCTTTCCTGTCCGACCTCAGGCTCCCCCCCGGCCCCACCAGCTCCCTCTGCGGCATCTTCAAACTCCACTGGAGGTTCCTCAGTCCCCTCTTCCACCTCCCCCTCCTCTCTCACTACCTCCACCTGGGCGCTACTCGAAGCCATGCTACCTGCACCCTCTTCCTCAGGAGCCTCACTGTCTGCGAGCTCCACTTTAGCGACCTGCTGCACCCCCTGCTCCGGCTGGGCCTGTAACACCCCCACTGACATCTGAGCTGCTCCGTCATCTTGCCCCACTGTGGGCACCACGTCCTCATTATTATCTATGCTCAGCTGTTGGCACCACATTCTCACAGTTAAACAGGGGGACACTTTGCTCTACTGTCTGCATGCTGTTACCTGCTCTTCCCTCTGCAGAGGTAGCTGCCCTAGCTCCCCAAGGTTGATTGCGCTGTCTGGGTGAACGGGACCTCCGCCTGTTCGCTGAGCCTCTTCTACCTGGGGACACCCCTGACTGATTAGCTTGTTCTGCCGCTTGCTTATGCGGGCAAGTGAAACGTTTATGCCCTAGGTCTCCACACTCGAAACAACGCAAACTGCCGGTTGATGCATACACCATGAACCATCTTGTTCCATCTCTTACCCTAAAGGAAATATGCAGTGTTTGATTCGGTGATTCAAGAATCATAAAAACTTGTAGTCTAAACGACATTACATGTTGTAGCCTCCTTCTCTTACACCCTAGCGGGATCCTCCTCATTGCGCTGGCGAACTTTCCAAACCGGGACAGTTCCCATAACAGGTCACTGTCCCTAATGAACGGTGGTACATTGGACACTACAACTTTAGTCGCAAGGGGAAAAAAAGAGGAGTAAACGTAAAGTTCATTTACCCATATGCTGCTTTCCACTAGCCCATTCACTAGCTTATCGTTGCTTAAAAACACTACCACGGCCTTGTTCATCCAGCCGCAGGTACACACCTGAACCCATGGCTCATTGACAGGACGCACTCCTCCTCGTCGCCACCTCCACCTTCGTCGGGAAAAGATGTCGTCTTTTTCAGACTGCCAACCCTATCCCGTGTCCACCCAGTACCAAGTTCCAAGCACCCAATACCCAATACCGTGACACTAACCAATAAACTTAGAAAAAGTGCTTTAGAACAGGGAAGGAAAAGAGAGAAAAACACCCAAAACCTTCTGCCCGACCAAACACCACCAGCAAAGATGAGAGAGAGAAGATGAGAGAGAATATGACAGAGAGAAGATGAGAGAGAAGATGACAGAGAGAAGATGAGAGAGAAGATGAGAGAGAAGATGAGAGAGAAGATGAGAGAGAATATGACAAAGAGAAGATGAGAGAGAAGATGAGAGAGAAGATGAGAGAGAATATGACAAAGAGAAGATGAGAGAGAAGATGAGAGAGAAGATGACAGAGAGAAGATGAGAGAGAAGATGACAGAGAGAAGATGAAAGAGAAGATGACAGAGAGAAGATGAGAGAGAAGATGAGAGAGAAGATGAGAGAGAAGATGAGAGAGAATATGACAAAGAGAAGATGAGAGAGAAGATGAGAGAGAAGATGAGAGAGAATATGACAAAGAGAAGATGAGAGAGAAGATGAGAGAGAAGATGACAGAGAGAAGATGAGAGAGAAGATGACAGAGAGAAGATGAGAGAGAAGATGAGAGAGAAGATGAGAGAGAGAAGATGACAGAGAAGATGACAGAGAGAAGATGAGAGAGAAGATGAGAGAGAAGATGAGAGAGAGAAGATGACAGAGAGAAGATGAGAGAGAAGATGAGAGAGAAGATGAGAGAGAAGATGACAGAGAGAAGCAGGAAACTGATGTGGTGTGATGGAGGTTAGTTGTCTACTGGTCTAGAAGGAAACGAGTGGAGTTTTTTTAAATTTTCTTCTACTGTGATCCATGATTTCTTTACTGCAATCTGAAGCTGAAATGAATTTTTAAAAGTTGTTGAAAATGTGGACATTTCAAATGGCTTTGCTGAAAAAGGGTTGATGCCAAAAAGCCAAGATCTGTACTGCGAAACAAAACATGATAGTTGAATTTCAAGAGGCAGTGTGGAAACTGAACTGCATCATCTAACAATGCTAAGAGCTGAAAGCTCTTTAAACGGAAGAAGAGGTAGGCAAGTCGTAAGTATTAGTAGTTAGTAAAAGAGATATTAGAATCTCTGCAGAATCAGTACTTGTAGTAGTGGCATAAGATCTAGTAGTAGTATCAGTAGTGGTAGTAGTTGTGGTGCTTTTAGTCTGTTAATGAGTCAGTTGACTGAATAGCTGTCTTGTGACTCCACTAATCAGCTAATACCAATCACCTGTGGAAGAGACTGAGTGGTGTGTCTGTTGTTGCCATGGTGATGGTGCAGCTATGAGTGCTAACGTGCTGGGGGCAAGAGAATGACATACATTTACCTAACATCCACACCTCAAACAAGTTAACTTAGATGCAAAACTATCAATCAAACATCAAACAATCAAAATATTACAGATCTTTTCAGAAACCCAAGACACTGCCGAAACCAAAGATGTCCATTATATGTCTGTGCGGTCAGAAATAGACTATACCAGCAGTTTCAAAATCTTGTTCTTTTTGTTTTGTCACCATATTTGCATTGATTAATTGAGTAATTAGCACGCCGATTAGATTGGATAGTCAGCAAACCAGAAGCAGCAGGAGTTGTTACCAAGGCGATTGATTGCTTTGTCAGCAAAAGCTTCCGGATAAAGCTCAAAGTTTTTTCAAAGTCCTGCTGACAAATCAACTAAGCAGTAAGTAATTCTGATGCTCTTCTGTTTATTCACCTACTGTCTGTGTCCAGCTACAGAAGTTAGGGTGTCTGATGTTATCTGTAGTTAATTAATTTTGAACAGATGTTAGTCTGAATGCCGTTCTTGGCCAATCACAAGCGACTTTTGTCTTTCTAATAGTAGGGTGGACAGACCAAGAATTTATTGAATGTTTTGCTTTTTATGCCAGATTTGTGAAAAGTTCCACCACTTCAACTTGATTCTCTTTTAGCCACATTCAGGCTAATGATGACGTCAGAGACGATCTATTCAATGTGTTTTCTACCTGCGCTCTGGAATCACTTGACAGTTGGTTAGCTTGGCAAGGAAAGACAAGTTCTATTGTGCGTTCTATTGTCCACCCTATTAAAACTGCAGAAACACAGACTGTCTCCTCACTTTGTTATGCTCAGTGACCAAAGCTGTTTTTTAAAGCTCTCTCTCGTAAGTCGCTGTGGATAAAAGCGTCTGCTAAACGAATAAATGTAAAACTTGTTGTTTACATTATACTAGTTATCTGAATAACCTTTAGAGAAGGTAAATTATACAAATTATTCAAGAATTTGAATGCGGCTCCCACGGCGCAAATACAAGCTAACTAGCCTTGTCTACAACTAAATCGAAGGTGGTGTTTTTGAACAAAAATTAAGATTAAACATTACATACGGCATGCATATTATTAGTTTGAGCAGAGCTAAGTTACTGAAACGATGGGCCTGCCAGCTGGGATCTGGAAGGTTGACAGGCCACCAAGGTGGGTTCTTAGTCCTGGGTTTTGTACTTTGTATTTTTATATTTTAAACTGTTACTCTGAGTGCTGTATTGTACCCTACTGCTGCTGTAAACTGCAATTTCCCCATCGTGGGACAAATAAAGGTTCAAGAACCTGATAGATTTCTGCGGCCATGGTGAGACAAAGGAGCTCCTCGGGTGTGTGACAGTACTGAGGTATCCTGGAAGTAATACTTAGGATCCATGATGACAACAGCAGATCCTTTGTCAGACGGTTTGATGACTAGATGTGTGTCCGGGCACGAACTTCCTCCTCTGTGAGGTTTTGGGTGTCATTGCTGATGCCAGGGAGAAACTCCATGGACCTAAGTTCAACTGTGACCCGTCTGTGGATCACAGGGAGTAACTGGTGGTCCCTAGGTCCAAGAGTACTTATGGAGGAAGTGTGGATGCTCTGTAGGGTCTGTCCATTCCCTGCCTTTGATAGAGAACAGACCCCCACCTAAACAGTTCTGCTTTGCAGGTGTGGCACCCTGGACATATTTTTTATAAAAAGACACCCCCCAACAACTTTTAATATTGTAATTTTCTGCTGACTATATTTTGGGTGCTTTGTTTGTGGCACTTATGTTTACCTTTGGATAATTGTTCAGTTCCTGATGTAATGCTACATTACACCACTAAGTGTCAGTAATGGCACAGCAAACAGAGACTGACTGCTTTGCTTTATGCAGAAGCAGCACAGTTCTGTCTGAAGCTGCTGCAGCCAGTAAAGATGAACAGTTATTCACAGTTATTCCCTTTTTAGGGATGGGAATGATGGCTGAGACCTTGTGGCATGCTGGGACATGACACAGCTGAAGGGAGGTGTTGAAGATGTAAGTGAACACTGGAGTCACTGCGCCCTGACTCTTGAACAGCCCTCTCACCTGACACTCGATGACAGAGAAGGGGGGTGAGGCGGGAGGGGTGGAGGGGGGAGAGGAGCAGAGGGGAGCAGGTAGGGCCTGTGAATGAGACCCAGGGGGGTGGGGAGGTGGTGGCACCTTTTTGAACCTGCAGTAGAACTCATTGAGCTCAGTAGCGAGAGGCAGGCTATCAGGCGCCCGGGGGGACTCTGTAGTTGGTGATCTTCTTTAGGCCTTTCCAAACAGAGGCAGGTTTCCCCTCTGACAGCTGCAGCTGTAGTCTCTCTGCGTAGCGTTGTTCTACCTCCTTCACTGCTTTACTGAACTTGTACTTAGCCTGTTTCAGCAGACCACAGTCCCCGCTGCGCCTGGCTGCATCCTTCTCTCTCCTCAATCTCCTGAGCTGGGGTGAAAACCAGGGCTTGTCGTTGTTATAAGACTTCCTGGAGTGGAGGGGGACACATGCTTCCTCACAATAGCCAACGAACAAAGCCACAGTATCTGTGTATTCATCAAAGTTGTTTCCAGCCACTGGCTCCGCCCAATTAACCTGCTTTCTCCAGCCAGAGGCGGAGCCTCTCACATGCATCACTGGACCACACTCTGAAGCCACTTATGACAGGTGATGATGAGCGTCTCCACACTCTGTTTAGTGAAGGGGAGTCCACTGTCAATGATGGACCAATTACCAAGAGAGTTTCTAATGATCCAAACGACTTAGAAGAGTTAACACAAAATCACTTGCTTCTTATGAAAAGAAAACCAGCATTGCCACCTGGTGTCTTCCAGAAAGAGGACTTGTATTCAAAGAGACGGTGGTGGCAAATTCAATACTTGTCAGATATTTTTGGGAAATGTTGGACCAAAGAGTATCTTCCAATTTTACAACAGAGGCAGAAGTGGTTTAATGCAAAGAGAAACCTGAAACCTGGTGACATTGTTCTTATAGTTGATAATAGTGCACCAAGAGGTTCATGGGTAATGGCAAAAGTTGAAAAATCTATCTTTGATTCTAAAAGTCACGTAAGAAGAGTTGGTCAAACTAAAAGTAGTGTTTTGGAATGACCTGTTGACAAATTGTGTCTGTTGCTTGAAATTGATTAAATATTTCTTTGAGTTACTTTATGGCCAAAGATATTGTTACTGATTATTGTTAATTACTAAAAGATATTGTTTAAAAATGGTTACAATGTTTTTGTTTATAGAAAGAAGAAAATGTTGCTTTTGGTATATTAATTGTTATGCCCCAGCACTAACAATTAGAGGCTGGAATGTAAGCGCCATTTTGTGAGCTTTATATGTGCATTGTTAATTTGCAATTAGCAATAATTAATTAGTGTTTCTGTTTAAACTGCAATGTCAATAAGTCAGTCATTGTTTGTTCTTTTGGAAATGAATTATTATGGAATACACAACATGGACCCTAGGGGGCGCAGTATTGCTTTTGTCCTGTTTTGTTCATGCATATATACAGTTGTGGTCAAAAGTTTACATACACTAGTGAAGATCATGTATGCCATGGCAATATAGGGTTTTCAATAAACTCTACAACTCTTATTTTTCTGTGATGGAATGATAAGGAGCACATATTTCTTTGTCACAGAAAACATTCATGAAAAATGGTCCTTTTACGAATTTATTATGGGTCTTTTGAAAATGTGTCAAAATCTTTTGGGTCAAAAATATACATACAGCACCTTGAATTACCAATTTGGTGATGTAGAAAAAGTTGTTTCAATCCAATTTGCTTTTTGGCATGGCCTCCTAACTTCTTACGAGTGATTATGATTGACTCCAGCTGGTGACTTCTTTCAGTCCATGTAAATAGGGCTTGTTTGACACATTCACTAGACTCAGCCAGAAATACTACAATGGGAAAGTCTAAGGAGCTCAGCACGGATCTGAAAAAGCGCATCATTGACTTGAACAAGTCAGGAAAGTCCCTTGGAGCCATTTCAAAGCAGTTGCAGGTCCCAAGATCAACTGTGCAAACAATTGTTTGTAAGTATAAAGTGCATGGCACAGTTGTATCATTGCCACGATCAGGAAGAAAACGCAAGCTATCACTTGCTGCTGAGAGAAAATTGGTCAGGTTGGTCAAGAGTCAACCAAGAACCACCAAAAAGCAAGTCTGCAATGAGTTGGAGGCTGCTGGAACACATGTGTCAGTGTCCACAGTCAAGCGTGTTCTACATCGCCATGGGCTGAGAGGCTGCCGTGCAAGAAGGAAGCCATTACTCCAGAAGCGGCACCTTACGGCTCGACTGAAGTTTGCTGCTGATCACATGGACAAAGACAAGGCCTTCTGGAGGAAAGTTCTGTGGTCAGACGAAACTAAAATTGAGCTTTTTGGCCACAATGACCAGAAATATGTTTGGAGGAGAAAAGGTGAGGCCTTTCACCCCAAGAACACCATACCTACCGTCAAACATGGTGGTGGTAGTATTATGCTGTGGGCCTGTTTTGCTGGCAGTGGAACTGGTGCTTTACAGAAAGTAAATGGAATAATGAAGAAGGAAGACTACCTCCAAATTCTGCAGGAAAACCTAAAATCATCAGCCAGAAAGTTGGGTCTTGGACGTAGTTGGGTGTTCCAACAGGACAATGACCCCAAACATACATCAAAAGTGGTGAAGGAATGGCTAAATCAAGCTAGAATTAAGGTCTTAGAGTGGCCTTCCCAAAGTCCTGACTTAAACCCCATAGAGAATATGTGGACTGTGCTGAAGAGACAAGTCCGACTCAGAAAACCAACAAATTTAGTTGAACTGCACCGATTCTGTCAGGAGGAGTGGTCAAAGATTCAACCAGAAGCTTGCCAGAAGCTTGTGGATGTCTACCGAAAGCGCCTAATTGAGGTGAAAATAGCCAAGGGACATTTAACCAAATATTAACATTGCTGTATGTATATTTTTGACCCAGCAGATTTTGTCACATTTTCAAAAGACCCATAATAAATTCATAAAAGAAAAAATTTTCATGAATGTTTTTTGTGACAAAGAAATATGTGCTCCTTATCATTCCATCACAGAAAAATAAGAGTTGTAGAGTTTATTGAAAACCCTATATTGCCATGGCATACATGATCTTCACTAGTGTATGTAAACTTTTGACCACAACTGTATGTGGAGAGTCCAGGCAGCGGAGAGGTGGATTATGGGACTTGTAGTCCTCAACATTGATCAACATTGTTATCTCATAATGGTGTCTTTATCACTAGACTCTGACCAGTTATATTATACTATTCAGAGTACCTGCTGCTAGAATGATTGATGCTGTCAATATGAGCGGACTTTGACCCGTTGTAATGTACTGAACCTGTAACTAGAATGTTCCAGAGACACTCCTCTTGAGGAAGCAGCGCTAACAGCAGATTTCTTGTCCAGCATGAAGGACAATGCCTGCGTGACTTGAAGTTGTGTTTGTGAATTCAGACCAGCAGAAAGCAGAGGTAAGTCCCTCCAGGGATTATTGTCAGGTCAGGTAGGAAGTGAGGATGATTCTAGTTGAACGCTCAGACCTACAATCCTCCTGAATGGAGGACCAGAGTGTGGTCAAGAGACACGACTGAACCATTTAGACACGAGTGAATAACTGTATCTATTAGAGAATGGCCACATTGGTGTAACTTTTGAAGGTTCCCACACCATCATTTAATCAGTGTTTATAGCCTATATAGCCTTTATAGCTACAGCCTGTAGCAATAGAACAACCTCACAACAGACTCACATATATAATCTCACATATATATTTATTAGAGTGTGTTTGCCTTTGGCAAAAGCACAACCTATTTTAATCATATATATACTAGAGAGGGTACAATTTCTGGATGAATAAGATAAGATATTTGTCCCACATTGGGTAAATGCAGTTTCAGCAGCAGGTTACAGTACAGCACTCAGAGTAACAGGTTAAAATATCAAAATACAAAGTACAAGATGCAGGGAATCCTATCAAATATGGAGATACGGATCTAAGAGTATGAAATAGCAACACTGTATGTAAGTAAGTGAGAGATAAGAGTGAGTTAAACGAGGTGGATCCTGCCATGAATAAGTAGTGAGTGACATACAGCTCAAGTTATGGCTCGTAAATATTATTGTCCAAATATTGCACGTAATAGTTAAAAACACAACATAACTACAACATAAAACATATTGAACATAATAATTTAACACAACTGCTTCATATTGTGTGGTGGCAGTTTTCTGAGAATCAATCCGCTCGACTAAAGTTGGGTGAAGTAACTTGTTAATGTTTATTACAAGTAGCAAAACAGGAAAACATATGAGAAATATTCAAGCAACGTTACACACATATTCACACAGAATGCACAAACACATGAAAGTTACACAAAAACAATACCATACTGTTCCATCTAGCATTCTAGCATGGAAACCTGGTCTACATTTCCAAAACCTTGGAGAGGTCCAGGGACCACCAGCACTACGCAACTGATTGCCCTGAACCCCCAAACATACTTTCAACAGACCATTTTATAGTCTCAGAAGTCATTGATCTATCTCAGACATGCAGTTTGTCCAATGTCTGTTCTCTGATTGGTTAACTCTCAACACACAATAGAGTAAGTTGAATCCACATTATCTGCAGACTTCACATCTCCATGTTAAATGCTTCAGGAGGTATCTGACCAAAATGCTGTATTGTCTGGTTGGTAGGAAGGATCACAACCTCCCTCCTGACAAAAGCAACATTTACATTATTCAATCAGCAGAGCTTCACAAAAGAGTATCGTCACTCATCAGAGCAAATGGCTCTTAAAGAATGTAGGAGACCTCTTGTTCAAGAAATGTTAATTGTACAAACATTGGTCAAATATTTTGTTGACAATTGTATAAATAGTTCTGCACGTAGTAATGGTCAGTAATGGTGGACAGTGAGTCCTGCAGGGGGTATGACTCCTGGTCCAGCAGACTGGACAGTGAGTCCTGCAGGGGGTGTGACTCATGGTCCAGCATAGATGTCAGCTTTGCCAGGACCTGTCTGTCACCCACCTTCTGTCCAGAGGACAGCCCAGGACTGAGCTGGACTTCTTGATGACCTTGTCCAGTTGTGGGTCTGTACTCACATACGGTACATAGGGCTTCATGGTGACCTTTCAGTGAGCATCCTGTCCCTCTGCAAGCCTGCTTATTGAATGGAAACACTTGGTGTGTTTAAAGACTAAACCACACTTGAACGTATGTCTGGTGAGCTTCCTGTGACCATGTTGGGACGTGTGAATTAAATAAAAGTTTAAGTACTTAAATTAAAGCCCAGTTTTTAACAACTGTTTGAACTTTATGTTACTAAGCACACAATTCACTCTCTACAGTGATCCACAATGGCCAGAGTTAATGAAACGCACCTGTTGGAAGTTCTGGAGGATCTAACGCAAGAAGAGCTGAAGAAGTTCCAATGGTACCTGCGGCGTAAAGTTCTGGATGGGTTTAAACCCATCTCAAAAGCTGCATTGGATAATAGAACAGATACAGTGGATAAGATGGTGGGGGCATACAAACTTGAAGGAGCTCTGAAGATTACTGTGGAGATCCTGAAGAAGATGAACCGAAATGATCTTTCTGAGAAACGGAGGAGTAAGTGTTCTTAAAAATGATGTCAATCTAAATCAAATCAAAATGTAGTCATGGTGCATGTTGCACTGTCATAATGTGGAATACATTGTATCTAGTATTTTATTGTTTTCACTGCCAAAGATACAGTACAGAGGAAACTGTAAGAATGACTGACGCACTTCTCAGAACTAAACAAGGTGACATCATGTTAGTGGTAGTCCAGCACGCCAACATTAACCCCAGTCCACACAGGACAGGAAACCCAGCACAGACACAGGACATGCTCCTTACATGTCACCCACAGTGGAACACCTGAGAGCATGAGACAGCCCTGACTTCCTGTCTTCTCTCTCTTCACAGCTGTCAGTGGTGCTGAGGAGTCTAGTGGGAACAATTCAACTTCCTGTCTTCTTCAGGAAGCCTCAGAGCATGGTAAAAACTAATTTAGGATCTATTTCAACCCTGATTACCATGTAGGCTCAGGACTAAACCATATGATGTATTGTTTGTGTGTCTATCATGTCATTATACGGCAGGTATCACATTTAGCCATTTTACATTTACATTCTTAGTTTTCACTGTCTTACATATTGCAAAAGTTAAAGTATTGCAGTCTAGAGAAGTTGGTGCCTTCCTTTCAGTGTCTACAGCAGGGGTGGGCAATCCTGGTCCTCTGTCCTGAAGGTTTTATATATTCCCTGCTCTAGCACACTTGATTATAATTATCAGGCTTCCACAGAGCTTGATAATGAACTGTTCATTTGAATCAGGTGTGCTAGAGCAGGGAAACGTGGAAAAGCTTCAGGACAGTGGCCCTCGAAGACCAGGATTGCCCATCCCTGGTCTACAGTTTCACTCTGCATGTGTGTCGATCACTTAGAACTGCAGATGACTGACACACTTTATGATATAATAGACTGGCATGGTACATAAGACATGATTATGATGAAACAGACTGTCATGGCTCATAAGAAATGATAATGAAACGAATGAAATACGATGATGAAGCTTAGATGCATAGAGCCATATGTAGATGATGCTTAGAAAGTTACTACTGTTGTACATGTTCATGTCATAATGTGTTTGCATGTTTATAACCAACGATATTATGACAATTTTGTTCATTAGGGTTCATGCTGTCTTAGTACAGAGCCTCAGGCAAATAACCACACAGTACATAGACACAGTAGATACTGATAAGTAGATATCTATATGATGTGATATACTTCCTTCCATTTGTAAGTCATTCATTACTCTGATGATACATGATGGCATCTTCAGTCAAACAAGTTAAACACCAACCTTTCTGTTTGTTTTAGAGGAAGCAGCCCAGAGGAAACATGAAGGTGAGGGGAAGCCTGGATTTTGAACTTGCTTTCCTTTATGATTGTTTGAACTTGCCTATCTAAAGCAATCAGCCATCAGCTTGATAAAGAGTAACAGCTCAGCCCCTCATGCTCAACAGTACAAACCGTTCTTTGTCTCCCTATTCATTACAGTCGTAGATTAACATTAGTCTCAGGACTAAACCACATGATGTACTGTTAGTGTATGTCTATATTATACAGCAGGTATCATATATTGTCTTATACTGTATGACATTGTAGTCTATATTATGTAGGAGATCATATTTTCAGGTGGAGACAAAAGTCTCCTTTATTTTTTTCCAGGTCCCTTCAGGATTAAACAGTTAAGATCACATGTCGTCATGTTCTTTCTGTCAATACATTTGCAGAAAACATCCAAATCAACAAAGGAAAACATAAATTACTACTGAAATCCAAGTATGAAGAAATAGTTGATGGGATGAAACAGCATAGTGTGAAAATCTCCCTGGACGACATCTACACAGAGCTCTACATCACAGAGGCTGGAGGTGGAGAGATCAATGACCAACATGAAGTACGACAGATTGAGGGAGAATACAGGAAGATTAGAGGGTCAGAAAAAATAATTGACTTCAACAGCATCTTTAAATCCCAACATGAACAAAACAAACTGATCAGAACGGTTCTAACCAAGGGAATTGCTGGCATTGGCAAAACATTTTTGTCACAGAAGTTTGCTCTGGACTGGGCAAACAATAAAGAAAACCAAGACATAGATTTCATTTTCCCACTCACTTTTCGAGAGCTGAATTTGTTGAAGCACGAAGCTCACACCTTGATAGATGTCATTCACATTTTTTTCAAAAATATGGAGAAAGAGTTTCTTGCTGCCATTTTCACAAAGAGAGAACTGAAAGTTCTGTTTATCTTGGAAGGCCTTGATGAGTTCCAGATGCCCCTCAACAACAAGAAGATCAAGAAACACCAGGATGTAACAGAGCCAAAAACCATAGATATGCTGCTAACCAACTTGATCAAAGGAAAGCTGCTTCCCTCTGCTCTCATCTGGATCACCACTCAACCTGCAGCAGCCAATCAGATCCCTCCTGGGTGTGTTGACCTGGTGACAGAGGTACGAGGGTTCAATGATGCTCAGAAGGAGGAGTACATCATGAAAAGATGCAGTGATGAGATCCTGGCCAGGAGAATCATCTCATACATCAAGTCATCAAGGATCCTCTACATCATGTGTTACATACCAGTCTTCTCTTGGATTACTTTTACAGTCCTTGAAGACATGCTGAAAACAGAGAAGAACGAAAAGATACCCAAAACCCTGACTGAGATGTACACAACCTTCCTGGTGTTGCAGACCAAACAGAAGAAGGTGAAGTATCATGAGAAAACTGAGACAGATCTACACTGGGATGAAGACAGCATTCAGAGTATTCTGGCACTGGGAAAACTGGCCTTCCACCAGCTGGACAAAGGCAACTTGCTTTTCTATGAGAAAGACCTGACAGAGTGTGGCATCAATGTCTGTGATGCCTCAGTGTACTCAGGAGTGTTCACACAGATCTTCAGTCAAAGTGAAGTCTTCCAGGAGAAGGTGTTCTGCTTTGTCCATTTGAGCTTTCAGGAGTTTCTGGCTGCTGTGTTTGTGTTTGTCTCATTCATCAACAACAAGCAGGATCTGATGTCAGAGACTCCATCAGCTTCCAGCGTCAACAAACTGTTGGATATTTTCAGAGAGGAACCAGCAGTCCGATTCTACAAGAGTGCTGTGGACAAGGCCTTGCAGAGTAAGAATGGACACCTGGACCTTTTCCTCCGCTTCCTCCTGGGCCTCTCATTGGAGTCCAATCAGACTGACTTACAAGGCCTACTGACTCAGACAAGAAGCAACACACAGAGCCATGAGGAAACGGTCAGTTACATCAAGGAGAAGATCAGAGAGAATCCCTCTGCAGAGAGATGCATGAATCTGTTTCACTGTCTGAATGAACTGAATGACCATTCTCTGGTGGAGGAGATCCAACACTACCTGAACTCAGGAAGTCTCTCCAGTGAGAAGAAGCTGTCATCTACACAGTGGTCAGCTCTGGTCGTGTTGCTGACTTCAGAAGAGAAGATGGACGTGTTTGACCTGAAGAAATACTCCAGATCAGAGGAAGGTCTTCTGAGGCTGCTGCCAGTGATCAAAGACTCCAAAACTGCTCTGTATGTATTAGGGTTAGGTATTATATTTTATGATGGTCTGATAAACACAACTCTAATGATGTCTCATGTTCTCTTTATGTCATGTAGGCTGAATGACTGTAACCTCTCAGAATGGTGCTGTGAAGCGCTGGCCTCGGCTCTCTCCTCCTCAGATCTCACAGAGCTGGACTTGAGGAACAGCAACCTGGGGGATTCAGGCATCAAGCTGCTCTCTGCTGGACTGGGGAATCCACTCTGCAAACTGGAGATACTGAGGTCTGTAGTCAAGCCTTTTACTGGGTTTTATGTTTCGTTGTCTGTTGTCATGGTTCAGCTTGTGCGCCATCTTCTTCCAATGTGGTTGTTAAAAATGGAAAACGGCTAAATAAACTAAACTAAATGTGTAGTTTAATGTTCAACATGAAACATCTATAGTTATAATCTCACACCACACACTTAATCACACCCTGGTCGTAAAATTGTGGTCTATTAAAGGTACAACATTTCGGCCAAAGAATAGTCAGGGAAGTCAAGGGTCGTAATCAATCATTCAGGTAGGATGGTCAGGACCATGAGATGAACTGAACTAATGATGAACTAATCGTTAATTTGTCCCACAGTGGGAAAATTGCAGTTTGCAACGGCAAAGTACAGTTCAGCACTCAAAATATACAAAACACAAAATACAAAAAAATGGAATAATAAAGACAAGATTTTGCATGAAATTGCACACAGAAGTGGTTACCGTGGTAAAACAGTGTGTCAGCAGGGTTCATGTAGTCATTTAGCAGACCCTATTATCCAGAGCAATTTACAGCATGTACAGGGACATTCCCCCTGGGGAAGTAGGGTGAAGTTCCTTGCCCAAGGACACAACGTCATGTTGCATGGCCAGGATTTGAAGCAGGTACCTCCTGATTACTAGCCTGAATCCCTAACCGCTCAGCCACCTGACTCTCAGAAAGTAGACAAGGCCAAATAAAGTTGTGAAAAACACAAGATAGGCTTCTGAAGGCTCGAAAAACAAGAACAACAGACCCCAAACAGAAAACACAGGTTGAAGTGAGTGTAGGAGGGAAGATGGGAAACACCTGGAGGGGGTGGAGACAAACATGAGACAGGTGAGAAGGATCTGGGGGGGACAGGAATCTATTTCAAACATACTTCTTCATTATACTATTTATAGATTCATATGGCATTGTGTTTTGCATCTGTCCCTATGGTCAACAGCACTATCCCTGCATCAAGAGTTGTGGGTCCAAATATCCAGAACAGTGTGCTGTGTGGTATACTGACAGACCTGCTGTTGGATTTAAATTTTACTATGGATGTAACTGGATGTACCATTTCTGACATACTCTTAAGATGGTGGGGTTCAATTTGAGATGGACGGAAGTTAACTAACCAGAACAGAAAGTCATCGGACTGATTAAACCATCTGGAAGTTTAAGAGGAAAATGATCAGACTGATTTTCTGTACTGATTCTGAATGAAAACCTTCTCCAGGCTGTCAGACTGTAACATCACAGAGGAAGGCTGTGCTTCTTTAGGCTCATTGCTAAAGTCAACCTCCTTCCTGAGACAACTGGATCTAAGTAACAATGATCTGAAGGATGCTGGTATGAAGCTGCTCTCTGCTGGACTGGAAGATTCGGTCTGCAAACTGGACACACTGAGGTATGCAATCTGATCTCTTTATTTCTATCTCTAGAAGATATTAGTGTTTGTAATCCATATCATGAAAACCTTCTCCAGGCTGTCAGACTGTCACATCACAGAGGAAGGCTGTGCTTCTCTGGGCTCATTGCTAAAGTCAACCTCCTTCCTGAGACAACTGGATCTAAGTAAAAATGATCTGAAGGATGCTGGTATGAAGCTGCTCTCTGCTGGACTGGAAGATTTGGTCTGCAAACTGGACACACTGAGGTATGTAATCTGATCTCTTTATTTCTATCTCTAGAAGATATTAGTGTTTGTAATCCATATCATGAAAACCTTCTCCAGGCTGTCAGACTGTCACATCACAGAGGAAGGCTGTGCTTCTCTGGGCTCATTGCTAAAGTCAACCTCCTTCCTGAGACAACTGGATCTAAGTAACAATGATCTGAAGGATGCTGGTATGAAGCTGCTCTCTGCTGGACTGGAAGATTCGGTCTGCAAACTGGACACACTGAGGTATGTAATCTGATCTCTTTATTTCTATCTCTAGAAGATATTAGTGTTTGTAATCCATATCATGAAAACCTTCTCCAGGCTGTCAGACTGTCACATCACAGAGGAAGGCTGTGCTTCTCTGGGCTCATTGCTAAAGTCAACCTCCTTCCTGAGACAACTGGATCTAAGTAGCAATGATCTGAAGGATACTGGTATTAAGATGCTCTCTGCTGGACTGGAAGATCCACTCTGCAAACTGGACACACTGAGGTATGTAATCTGATCTCTTTATTTCTATCTGTAGAAGATATTAGTGTTTGTAATCTATATCATATTGATCCTCTTTCTCCAGGCTGTCAGGCTGTCTGGTCACAGAGGAAGGCTGTGCTTCTCTTGCCTCAGCTCTAAAGTCCAACCCGATCCACCTGAGGGAACTGGACCTGAGCTACAATCATCCAGGAGAAAAAGGACTGACGCTGCTCTCTGCTGGACTGGAGGATCCACACTGCACACTGGAGAAACTCAAGTAAGGACATGTTTGTTTTTATAGAATGTTGCTTAACACTGAATATACATTCTATTACTTAATACAATGTACAATACAATAGGCCTTGCATTTCATGATGTTTCAATAACGGCATGGAAACTACAGTCTACAATATGGTGCAACTGTGATCCTAATTGTATTTCCTGGATCTATTCCAAAAAGCAGGTTTAGTGAAATCTGAGTTTTTAACACGGTTTGGTGCAAAAAGGAGGTGGGTTCCAGCACAAATGTTCCCTGGTGCTATTTTGCAGTTTCAGAAAACTGTTCCGCCACAGAGCAGGAAAAAGGTGGTTAACCCTTTAGGCGCCAAAGTCGCAGAATTGCGACTAGCAACATTGCTGACTAAAACAGGCTGTAGCTATAGATGTGGGGCCGAATCTTGTTTTTACTTTTCACCAGGTGATAGCAGACATGTGTTAATGTAATATAATAATCATTCATGGGCATGTTTTAATTAAAAGTTTTAGAGAAAAACAAGTTTGTAAAACCCCCTCCCGACCAGTGACGCAGCTCTGCTTAGACGTTGCTAATCAGTGATAGAAGGGCTGAGCGGAGCGACAGCAGAGCGAAATAGTGTTTTTTTTAGTTACTCACGATACCAAGAGGTCGGTTTACCGTCAACAAAGTATTTATTCAGGTATTAGATGACTTTGATTCCTTAGATGAATTACATGCAGTCTGTCTAGTGAAGCATAAACTGACGTCAGTAGTGACAGCGTGTCCGTGCACAAAGTCCACAATCAGCACACTGTATAGCTGATGCCAAAAAGGGGACATATTCGAAGTGGCAGGGGGGCTCATAACACCGCAAATATGGGTGGAAACCACGGATAAAAACATGCCTGTTTCCACACAGATCCAGGAAATAGTACAACTGCATTTTAGATGCGGTTCTGAGCATCAGTGTGGTCAACGCGCCAATTGATTATACAAGTTGGATCAGTAAACGTATTTCTAACCCAAATTTAGTTTCATACTAAAGATATTTCACATTGAATGTTGAATGTATTCCCTTATCTCAAACTACTTTCAAGTTATAGCCTTTGGAAACCTCCAAGTTGAGGTTTCCATTTTCCATTATAGCCGCCACCTTGTGACGTCATCATATGCAAATTAGATGAAAAAAATTAATTCCCATAACAAACTTTGAGTCATACTGAACAACTTTCTCTTTGACAGTATACCTTTATCTCAAACCACTTTCAAATTATAGCCTTTTGAAATCTTGATATCAAAATTTGATATTTTCTTTAAAAAACCCTGGCGCCTAAAGGGTTAAAAGTCAGTGGTTCGTTATTCAAATGGTATTTTAAGGGCGCAGGCTTGGCCATAATGTAGCTTGTGCACAACACACATGCTCTTTGCTTCTCTCATCTACACAGACGCAGCAGTTCCCATTCTGGCAAACATAATTATGACGAGGGAATGAGGGAAATCATTGTGATATTTGATATACCTGTAGTTTGAGTAAATGTGTACGCTAGGTTTACAATGCATACATTTAGCGTACACATTTACTCATATTATTCAGGTTAGATGCAGTGCAATTAGGGTTACCAACAGTGGAAACAATTGGGGAAATTTCCTGTCACGCCTGTTTAACTGAATATGATTTGGGTGGGTTTCTCCCATCCTTGTATAGTGAGACTTCTCTCTCTTACAGCTGTAACAAGGACATCGGTCTCCTCAGCTGTGAATCGTTCTTGATAGGGCCATGCAGAGACCTTTAATAGTAAATACTCATTAAGCAGACGCTTTTATCCAGAGCGACTTACTTAGTGAAGTGCCTTGGCCAAGGACACATCACAGAGCCATTGCCGGGAGTTGAACTCGCAACCTTCCGCTCATGAGGCCAACGCCTTAACCACTGAGCCACCTGACTCCTTTAAGGGGCAGTATAATTTCAAGGTGAAACAGATGTCTTTGTTTCAATCTTTTCTTCATTAGGACCAAGATGACTGAACCTCATACAGAAAGCGACTGTATTATTTTTAGATTGTCCTTGATATTTCAATGTCTTAAGAGGGAGTTCAAGATAGGAAGAGAATCTGACTTCTATTGCTGGATTGTTCCCAGATGTTGTGAGTTGATATAAGAGCAGATATGTGGTGGCATGGGGACTCTCTCTCCTGAATGGTGCTACGTCCTTCAGTAGACCAGGATCAACAGAGCGCTCTGTTCAATGTACTGTGCAGAGAAACAATGAGCATGAATCTGGCAGTCAGATCCATCCAGGTATACAGTGTGGTGGGAAAACTTCCTTGACAGGTTTGGATGAGCTCCCTCCAGGGATGCCTTCAGCCGCTGGTCTGTCAGCGTTCTGGCTCAGAGCTCTTCTGCCTCTGTCAGAGGTGGTGCCCTCCTCTGCCTTCTGTCTGTTAGCACACTACAAGTCACATGTTCATCTACTAAGCAGGATAATAGCTGACACCACATGGATTTGGTTGGGGATGAAAGCGAATACAGGTTGACAGCTTCTGAATATCTACTTGATTTAATGCTGTAAAATATGATTGAAACAAGTTTGTTGGTATAAGCAAGATCTGTCCTATCTGGTTGAAGTGCTTTTAGATTACATTTTCAGCTGTTATTAAGTGAGTTTAGTGTACAAAGGATTGTTCCACTTCTTCACCTGTAGTAAAACATGTGGTTTCATGTGAAATTAATATGCTGCTTTGAAATTTGCTCATTGACTAATTGTCTCTCTCTTGCTGTTACAGTTGTTGAGTATCTTTCTGAAATTTGTCTTCACACTTGTCTGCACGCAAGAGAATGTCTAATTCCAGTGAGTTAGAATTGAACTAAGTCAGATGAGCTGTTCTGGAAGTGATAACTGGGAACTTCCCATCTCAGGGTTCATCAAGTCAGAGTTCAGGGTTAGGCTCAGAGTTTGTCAGACCTGCTTTCTGGAATACACCTCTGATGATTAGAGAGAAACTACGTGTTCACTTAGAAAGTCAGTTGCTAAGCCCCTTATCAACAGGTGAAGTGTATTTTCATCTTTCCTCTGCTTATCCCTGCAGTGTGGATCATGGTGGAGAGTGCAGGATCAAACCTGGCCTTAGGAAATGTGAGTATTGACTGCTACTTGGTTTTAGTACACAAGATCATACAAGGGACAATACCATTAGTGATTTGGACACTGTCAGAAATGGACACATGTGTGTGTGCCCTTCCCTCTCTCCTCCACTCTCACATCTCTGGTAAGAGAGTTGGGGGAGAGAGTAGGTGAGAGTTGGAAGGGGGGAGTTGGGGGAGACGGTAGGTGAGGGTTGGAGGGGAGTAGTTGGGGGAGAGAAAAGGTGAGGGTTGAAAGGGGGGAGGTGGCAGAGCGTGTATGTGAGGTTTGGAAGGGGGAGGTGGGGGAGAGAGTAGGTGAGGATGGGAGGAGAGAAGGTAAGGGTTGGAAGGGGGTGGGGGGAGTGAGGTAGATAAGGGGGGTGGGAGGTAGATAAGGGATGAGTGAGGTAGATAAGAGGGTGGGAGAGTGTAGATGAGAGAGAGAGAATGAAAGGGGGAGGGCAGGAAGAGGGAGCCATTCTAATGTGAATGATGCTGGTCAGTAATATATTGTGTCTTGGTCTCCCCCATCAGATGTCTGTGATCTCACACTGGACCCAAACACAGCACACAAAGAACTCTCTCTGTCTGAGGAGAACAGAAAGGTGACATGGAGAGAGGAGGAGCAGCAATATCCTGATCACCCAGAGAGATTTAACTGCTGGGACCAGGTGCTGTGTAGAGAGGGTCTGTCTGGACGCTGTTACTGGGAGGTAGAGTGGAGTGGAGAAGGGTTTTATATAGCAGTGACATATAAAGGAATCAGCAGGAGAGGAACGGGTGCTGACTGTAGGTTTGGAGCCAATAACAAGTCCTGGAGTCTGGAGTGTGATGATAACAGGTACTATGCCAGACACAATAATAAGGTCACTGACATACCTGCCCCCCCCTCCAGATCCCACAGAGTAGGAGTGTATCTGGATTGGCCGGCCAGCACTCTGTCCTTCTACACAGTCTCCTCTGACACACTGACCCACCTGCACACCTTCCACAGCACATTCACTGAGCCCCTCTATCCTGGGCTCATGGTTTATGATTATGACTGCTCAATGTCCCTGTGTCAGGTAGAATAGCCCACACACTCTCACACACTGTGCTCACATAGATGCAATTGAAGATTGAACTGAATTGATCTCCCACGGTGTTTGTTGACAAACAACACTCCTGTCTTTGATGTTAGTTCAACAGAATGTGATGAGCTAGTGTCTTCCTCACTAAATAAGGAGAAATAAAGGTGTTTAATACATGATGATAGAAGACATGCTGTGTGTTTGTTGGTGACACAGTGGCCATATAGACATAAATGTATCAACTTCTGGCAGTTGGCTCTTCTGGCAGTTGACTGAGTTGATAGTGTGTCCACTGTCTAGATCAGGGGTGGGAAATTCCGGTCCTCGAGGGCCACTGTCCTGAAGGTTTTAGATGTTGCCCTGCTCTAACACACCCACACATTTAACTCACACCCTTACCTCTGTGTGCTTTTACGAGACTGTTCGCCGTTGCTGCGAAGGAGTTTCCCCCGGGATCAATAAAGTATTCTGAATCTGAAATGGTTATCATTTTTGTAGCTGTATTCCATTTGCCCTACCTTATTTTTTGGGGGTGTTCAACTTCATGCAGAGCTGCAGCCTAACTTGAAACATTGAATTGTGGTTAAATGTTTAGTTGGACTTGAGACATGAGGTCATTGTGACTCCATCAAAGTAACTTCATGTCTATTTGACAGCTGTCAGCTGTGTAGTCGATCGTATTTTCTTAAGTGTAAGTGGACTTAACCTACGTTTACACGTAGCCAGGTATGTTGAGAAACTAATATTTCCCTCCCTCCGTTTTCCCAAAAGTTTTTGTTTACATCAACCCGCATAAACACGCCATCTTGCACCATCATAACTACGCCAAGCCTGGGCGGTCTGGTCTAGCCGCTCTGCAAGCCAATCACAATCCTCATTTCAGGGCATGGGCTGCCTAAACTCAGTTTTCTCAGTTTACACGCAGACGCAAATCCGCAGTTTTCCAGAATTTCTACTTTAGCCTTAGTTTTTTTTAAGAAAGATTCGTTTTCAGAGACGAATTCACTGTTTGCGTGTAAACGATATAGGTACAAACGAAGGGAAATGTCTCCGTAATTTTTTTTTTACCCGTGTACGTGTAAACAGGGGGTTACTGGTGTAGGGGGGTCTGGACTTGAGGTTGGTGATCTGCTGTGTGAGCGACCTTCTCTGATCCAACATTTGATGAACTGTCTGAATAACCAGGAAATCCTGATTGAGTTGAAAAGTTTACAGTTTTATTTTTCACATCACATGAACCAATGGTTGAACCCAGAGGGATAGATATAACATCTAGATATAACATCATAATATAATGTAATATCTATCACTCTGGTTGAACCCTCCTTATCAGTATAAAATATATATAACATCTAGATATAACGTCATAATATAATGTAATATCTATCACTCTGGTTGATCCCTCCTTATCAGTATAAAATATATATATATAACCTCTAGATATAACGTCATAATATAAGTTTATAACATCATAATATAATGTTATATCTATCACTCTGGTTGAACCCTCCTTCTTAGTATAAAAGCCAACGACAAACAATTTAACTTTTGCTTTCGTTTCGTTATGAACTAACTTGAGGAAACTCCTGACCTCAGATTTCTCTGTCATATTGATCAAACATGTCCACCAAACAGCCCTTGTTAAGGTTTTGACTCTTTTTGGCCACTAGGGATCAATGTTGAGCACATGTCACTTTTCTTTGTTTAGATTTGTGTTGCGTTCCTGCCCCGCCCTCTCATTATGTTTCCATCCATTTTGTTGCCCTACCACCTGTGGTCTATTATGTTGTCATGTGATCAATTGGTTTGTGTATTTAAGTTCTGCCTTTTCCTTTGTTCTTCACTGGGTCTTTGTGTCACAAGTCTGCGTTTTTGGTAAGCTCCCTGATATCTTTTGCCTAGTCTAAATCTCTGCCTTTGTTCTTGTTTTGGCTACCTCCTTAGTTTTTTTTTGTGCTTTTTGAAAAGATTTCCCCTAAGACTTTTTGTATCTTCTGAGCGTTTGTGGATTATTTTTGGTTTGCCTTTTGTATCTTCTGAGCTTTTGTGGAGTATTGTTGGACATTAAAACTCCTAGTTTCAATCTCTGCATTTGGGTCTCACTGACTATAGCTTAGTGATTACCTCGCTGGCCTGCCAAACCGAACCGACCCTAACAGCCCTGAACTTTGATGGAACATTCCGTGTGTTTCTTGGACATCTAATGAACATCAAGTCTCCTCTTTGTTCACTGGTCAAAGTAAGTAAGACTGACTCACTTCTTATAGGAGGACCAACACGTTTGAGCGTTTTTTTGGGGGGGGAAATGCGTTTTAATTATTCCTGGGGAAATTATGGAATTAAATCACATAGTAACTATACCTAAAACACGTGTGCACAATAATATCGAGTTGTGGTTTTTAAAGTTTTTAAATTTACCGCGAAGCTACTACTTCCGTTAATCCGCACTGTGTGGACAGACGTTAAAACATTACTTCAGCTTTATTTTAAAGTGATTAAACATACCTTATTTTGAAGAAAACAACCTAACCTTAAGATATTTAAGATGTGTCTCCAGGTTGTGTTGCCTGTGTTACTGTGGGTTCTCTCTGGGTGGAGTCTGCTTGTCCTCTCTGTGTTACTGTGGGTTCTCTCTGGGTGGAGTCTGCATGTCCTCTCTGTGTTACTGTGGGTTCTCTCTGGGTGGAGTCTGCATGTCCTCCCTGTGTTACTGTGGTTTCTCTCTGGGTGGAGTCTGCATGTCCTCCCTGTGTTACCGTGGGTTCTCTCTGGGTGGAGTCTTACTGAATTTACTGTATCATTTCTAGTCATATGTTATGTCACGGTCAAGATGTTGTCTGACTGGTTGTTCTTGGGAATTGTAAAGCATCGTTCTGTGGATTATTGATCTCCTGAGGGCTTCTTCTCAGTTCTGGCTTGTTCTACTATGTCTCCCCCTTCTCCTCCCTCTAATCATTCTTTCTCTATGATTTTTCAGTCATCATGGTAGAGTAAAGTTTTCATTCGGTAACATGTTTGCCTTCTGAGTATATCCATATTATTATATTCTGTTGTTAATAACTGTTTTGCACTTCTGGTTGGATGCTAACTGTATTTCGTTGCCCTGGACTTGTACCTGTGTAATGACAATAAAGTTGAATCTAATCTAATCTTGTAATTCATTTAACCCCAATCAAATAACTGTACTAATATTGGTATAATGTTTAAACACTGTCATCTTCATTCAAAAAGGGGAAAAGGTTTTGTATGTTTGGTGAATATGAACCCTCCTACACTACCTAACATGCTGTGCATCTATCAGATGTTCCCCTCAGTTACTGATCTGCTGTGGTGGATCAAGAGTTAGGAGACTTTGTCTCCTCACAGACCGTCTCACTGGCTCCACAATGCTCTCAGTATCATGGATGAGGGTCTGGGATGTCCTGTGTCACCTGGTATTCAGGCTCATTCCACCAGAGGAGTGGAGACTTCAGTAGCCATCCTCTGTGGTGAGGGAGTGGAGGAGATCTGGAAGACATTCCAGCCCTCACTTTCTAACCCAACCCTGTCTGAGACTGCTGTCATTGTACCCATAGAAATGGGACCTCCTGCACACAGCCATGACAACATGGATCTCAGTCCAGACTGCTGGATCAGCAGGCAGCAGGTGTCTGGAGAGTCCAGGCAGTGGAGAGGTGGATTATGGGACTTGTAGTCCTGTCCCTGTCCTGGTCCCATCCAGACCAACAACTAGCATCTATCGAAAACTTTGGCTCAGTGATATTGTCTTTGTTCAGTTAGTCGTATGTCTGTAACTTGACTTCTGTCTCATGTTCTAATGTGAAAGTACACCCAGGGTCCTCCTACCTGAAAGATTAACATTGTTATCTCATAATGGTGTCTTTATCACTAGACTCTGACCAGTTATATTATACTGTTCAGAGTACCTGCTGCTAGAATGAATGAATGATGTTGTCTATATGAGCGGACTTTGACCTGTTGTAATGTACTGAACCTATAACTAGAATGTTCCAGAGACACTTCTCTTGAGGAAGCAGCACTAACAGCATCAACAGATTTCTTCTCCAGCATGAAGGACAATGCCTGCGGGACTTGAAGTTGTGTTTGTGAAATCAGACCAGCAGAGGTAAGTCCCTCCAGGGATTATTGTCAGGTCAGGTAGGAAGTGAGGATGATTCTAGTTGAACGCTCAGACCTACAATCCTCTTGAATGGAGGACCAGGGTGTGGTCAAGAGACACGGCTGAACCACTGGAACATTTGGTTGGACATGTATGAGTAACTGTCTCTAGTGGGGAATGAGGAATTGTACTGGGTTTAATAATACTGTTTGTTTGTCAGTAGTTATTTAGTCATGTTACTGAAGGTGGTTTTGATTACAAAGGTACAGTACAGATCCTTGGTCATTCCTGTTAATCATTGTCTACAGTACAGGGGTCTCATTTATAAAGCTTGTTTACACACAAAATGGGGCTCGAAAACGTGCGTAACCAGTTTCCACGCAAAGTCAGTGATTAAAAAAACAAACAAAAAAAACTTGCCAGTAGAATGTGCGGTCCTCCACGCAAACTATGCACATTTTGGAGACAGTGGGAATTGGAGACACAGATGAACGTACTGTAGTCATACCACAAAAAGTAAAAGTGGGAAGAGCGATTACATTTACATGTATTCATTTAGCAGACACTTTTATCCAAAGCGACTTACAAGAGAGAGCTTTTACAAAGAGCATCAGTCATTGAGCATAGCGACGTGATAGACCCCGAACACAGTCGGTTTTTTAGATTGTGAATCATACATCATGAGAACCAATAAGTGCCAAGGGAAGAACTATAAATGCATAACACGATTGTGAACATAAAGCAAGAGATACAACAACAACACTGGCAAGTCACCATATGGGGACCAACAGATTGTTCTAAAGCACAATAGATTATGTATAGTGCCATACTATTCCTAAGTGCCATTAAATTCTTTAAATAGGTGAGTTTTAAGCCTTCTCTTGAAGGTGAGAAGGCAGTCTGTGCTTCTGATGGAGGTGGGGAGTTGATTCCACCATTGGGGAGCCAGGCAGTGGAAGAGTTTGTGTTGCGCTCGGGCATTCTTGAGGGGAGGTACCACTAGACGGTTGTCAGCAGATGACCGTAGGTGACGGGTGGGGGTATAGGGCTGGAGGAGAGAGTTGATAGGTCGGGGCAGTCCCGTTTACAGCCCGGAAGGTCAGCACCAGGGTCTTGAATCTGATGCGGGCCATGATGGGAAGCCAGTGGGGGGCGATGAGGAGTGGGGTGACATGACAGCATCTGGGTAGGTTGAAAACCACACGAGCGGCTGCATTCTTTATCCTCTGAAAGGGACGGATTGCATTTGCAGGAAGGCCGGCTAGTAGCGAGTTGCAGTAATCCAGCTTTGTGAGGACAAGGGCTTGGACTAGCAGTTGGGTGGAATGTTGAGAGAGGTATTTTCTGATTTTCCTGATGTTGTAGAGGGTGAATCTACATGACCAAGAGACTGCAGCAATGTGAGCTGTGAGGGAGAGCTCGTCGTCCAAGGTGACCCCCAGGTTCCTGGCAGAGGATGAAGGGGTCACTGTTGCAGATCCCATAGTGATGGAGAGATCGTGGGTGATTGAGGGTTTGGCAGGGATGACACGATGACACGATTACGATTACTCATAATATTAATATGTTTTGTTTTCCTCACACACTTTTTTTTACTCAATGTCTTCGTTATCATGAAGATTAAATCCAGCCGTGTTATTTGCGCTTGTACTGAGTGATAATTGTTCCATAAACATCTTGTACAATCTAACTCAAATTTTAAATCACTATTCAGCGCTGTCTCTCACAATCAGATTTTCCTTTTACTGCAGTGTAGGAGGCTGAAATGTATGTAACTACAGAACACAGAGTAAAAATATTTCTTTAATACTGTGCATATATCGTCATATGTCAAAAACTGGAAATGCAGTCGTTAAACTCCTGCGCAATCGCTACACTCATTACACTTCAGAATCAGAATTCGTTTTTAACATGGTTTTTAATCACCATGCAAGATACACAAACACGGAATTTACTACGGCAGTTGTTAACCCTTTTTCTCCAGTTCTGCCACTAGGCACGTTGTCGCACTTTTTGGTTGTTTTTTTGTTCGCCTTGATTCACCGTGAAGAAGAATCATCTGCCAGGTTAATGCATAGACATTATATAACATCTATCGCAGGGATGTCCAATCCTTCAATCCAGTCCTGACGGTTTTAGATGTTTCCCTGCTCTAGCACGCCTCCACAGAGCTTGATAACGACGCTTCATTAGAATCAGGTGTGCTGGAGCAGGGAAACATCTAAAACCTTCAGGACAGCGGCCCTCAAGGACCAGGATCGGACACCCATGGTCGATGGGTTCATGAGAACCATACTAAATCAGCATTCATGAGGTCCTTTGCATTGACCATTTATGGTTACAAATGGGCGTGTTCAGGGCGGGGTACTACGATAATTCACGTACGCACGCTTGTTGGTAATCTGTGATTTATAAAGGGAACTTTGCTTACAAACACTTTGTGTTTAAAGACTAAACCTCACATGAAGGTATGTCTTCCTGTGACCATGTTCGGAAGTGTGAAACTAAATCAAAGCCTAGTTTTTAACAACTGTTTGAACTATGTTACTAAGCACACAATTCACTCTCTACAGTGATCCACAATGGCCGTAGTTAATAAAATGCACCTCTTGAAAATTCTGGAGGAGCTAAAGAAAATGGAGCTAAAGAAGTTCCAGTGGTACCTGCAGAATGAAGTTCTGAATGGGTTTAATCCCATCTCAAAAGCTGCGTTGGAGGAAGCTGATAGAATGGATACAGTGGATAAGATGGTGGAGGCATACAAACTTGAAGGAGCTCTGAAGATCACTGTGAAGATCCTGGAGGAGATGAACCGAAATGATCTTTCTGAGAAACTGAGGAGTAAGTGTTCTTAAAAATGACGTCAATCTAAATCAAAATGCAGTCATGGTGCATGTTGCATTGTCATAATGTGGAATCAATTGTATCTAGTATTTTGTTGTTTTCACTGCCAAAGATAACACTTAGGACTGCAGAGTGTCTGCAGTGTTATTCTGCATGTGTATCTAACACTTAGGACTGCAGAGTGTCTGCAGTGTTATTCTGCATGTGTATCTAACACTTCGGACTGCAGACACTGTAAGAACGACTGACGCACTTCTCAACTAAACAAGGTGACATCATGTTAGCGGTAGTCTAGCACGCTAACATCAACCCCAGTCCACACAGGACAGGAAACCCAGCACAGACACAGGACATGCTCCTTACATGTCACCCACAGTGGAACACCTGAGAGCATGAGACAGCCCTGACTTCCTGTCGTCTCTCTCTTCACAGGTGTCAGTGGTGCTGAGGAGGCTAGTGGCAACAGTTCAACTTCCTGTCTTCTTCAGGAAGCCTCAGAGCATGGTAAAAACTAATTTAGGATCTATTTCAACCCTGATTACCATGTAGGCTCAGGACTAAACCATATGATGTATTGTTTGTGTGTCTATCATGTCATTATACGGCAGGTATCACATTTAGCCATTTTACATTTACATTCTTAGTTTTCACTGTCTTACATATTGCAAAACTTAAAGTATTGCAGTCTAGAGAAGTTGGTGCCTTCCTTTCACACCTGTCTACAGCAGGGGTGGGCAATCCTGGTCCTCGAGGGCCACTGTCCTGAAGGTTTTATATATTTCCCTGCTCTAGCACACCTACATACATATTCATTTCATAATGTGTTTGCCTGTTTATAACCAACTATAATCTCATGACAATTGGGTTCATCAGTGTTCATGCTGTCGTAGTACAGAGCCTCAGGCTAATATCCACACAGTACATAGACACAGTAGATACTGATAAGTAGATCTATATGATGTGATATACTTCCATATTTGTCAGTCATTCATTACTCTGATGATACATGGTGGCATCTTCAGTCAAACAAGTTAAACACCAACCTTTCTGTTTGTTTTAGAGGAAGCAGCCCGGAGGAAACATGAAGGTGAGGGGGAGCCTGGATTTTGAACTTGATTTCCTTTATGATTTGAACTTGCCTTTCCAAAGCCATTAGTCATCAGCTTGATAAAGAGTAACAGCTCAGCCCCTCATGCTCAACAGTACAAACCCTCCTTAGTCTACCTGTTCATTACAGTCTTACATTAACATTAGTCTCAGGACTAAACCATATGATGTACTGTTAGTGTATGTCTATATTATACAGCAGGTATCATTTACTGTCTTATACTGTATGACATTTTAGTCTATATTATGTTTCGTAATCGTTTTTTCACGTCTCCTTCATTTTTTTACCAGGTCCCTTCAGGGGCTCAGGAAGCTTGTGTACACTAATAAAGGAATACCCTTTATTTTATTCTGTTAGTATATATTAATTGGAATGGATGAAACGGTTAAGCTCACATGTTGTCATGTTCTTTCTGTCAATGAATATGCAGAAAACATCCAAATCAACAAAGGAAAACATCAATTACGACTCAAATCAAAGTATGAAGAAATAGTTGATGGGATGAACCAGTATGGTGTGAAAATCTCCCTGGACGACATCTTCACAGAACTCTACATCACAGAGGCTGGAGGTGGAGAGATCAACGACCAACATGAAGTACTACAGATTGAGGGAAAATACAGGAAAATTAGAGGGTCAGAAAAAATAATTAATTTCAACAACATCTTTAAATCCCAACATGAACAAAACAAACTGATCAGAACGGTCCTAACCAAGGGAATTGCTGGCATTGGCAAAACATTTTTGTCACAGAAGTTTGCTCTGGACTGGGCAAACAAAAAAGAAAACCAAGACATAGATTTCATTTTCCCACTCGCTTTTCGAGAGCTGAATTTGTTGAAGCACGGAGCTCACACCTTGATAGAAGTCATTCAAAATGTAGTGGTTTTCCAAAATATGGACGAAGAGTTTCTTGCTGCCATTTTCACGAAGAGAGAAGAAAACGAGAGAGAACTGAAAGTTCTGTTTATCTTGGATGGCCTTGATGAGTTCCAGATGCCCCTCAACAACAAGAAGTGTGAGAAACACCATGATGTAACAGAGCCAAAAACCATAGATGTGCTGCTGACCAACCTCATCAAAGGAAAGCTGCTTCCCTCTGCTCTCATCTGGATCACCACTCGACCTGCAGCAGCCAATCAGATCCCTCCTGGGTGTGTTGACCTGGTGACAGAGGTACGAGGGTTCAATGATGCTCAGAAGGATGAGTACTTCATGAAGAGATGCAGTGATGAGGACCTGGCCAGGAGAATCATCTCACACATCAAGACATCAAGGAGTCTCTACATCATGTGTCACATACCAGTCTTCTCTTGGATTACTTTTACAGTCCTTGAAGACATGCTGAGAACAGAGAAGAACGAGAAGATACCCAAGACCCTGACTGAGATGTACACAACCTTCCTGGTGTTGCAGACCAAACAGAAGAAGGTAAAGTATCATGAGAAAACTGAGACAGATCCACACTGGGATGAAGACAGCATTCAGAGTATTCTGTCACTGGGAAAACTGGCCTTCCAGCAGCTGGAGAAAGGCAACCTGTTTTTCTATGAGAAAGACCTGACAGAGTGTGGCATTGATGTCTGTGATGCCTCAGTGTACTCAGGAGTGTTCACACAGATCTTCAGACAAAGTAGAGTCTTCCAGGAGAAGGTGTTCTGCTTTGTCCATCTGAGTTTTCAGGAGTTTCTGGCTGCTGTGTTTGTGTTTGTCTCATTCATTAACAACAAGCAGGATCTGATATCTGAGACTCCATCAGCTTCCAACCCCAACAAACTTTGGGATTTTTTCAGAGACGAACCAGAAGTCAGATTCTACAAGAGTGCTGTGGACAATGCCTTGCAGAGTGAGAATGGACATCTGGATCTTTTCCTCCGCTTCCTCCTGGGCCTCTCACTGGAGTCCAATCAGATTGACTTACAAGGCCTACTGACTCAGACAGGAAGCAACACACAGAGCCATGAGAAAACAGTCAGTTACATCCAAGAGAAGATCAGAGAGAATCCCTCTGCAGAGAGATGCATGAATCTGTTCCACTGTCTGAATGAACTGAATGACCGTACTCTGGTGGAGGAGATCCAACACTACCTAAACTCAGGAAGTATCACCAGTGAGGAGCTCTCGTCTACACAGAAGTCAGCTCTGTTCTTTGTGTTGCTGACTTCAGAAGAGAAGATGGACGTGTTTGACCTGAAGATATACTCCAGATCAGAGAAAGGTCTACTGAGGCTGCTGCCAGTGATCGAAGACTCCAAAACTGCTCTGTACGTATTAGGGTTAGATATTATATTTCATGATTGTATGATAAACATGACTCTGATGATGTGTCATGTTCTTCTTATGTCATGTAGGCTGAATGACTGTAACCTCTCAGAACGGTGCTGTGAAGCGCTGGCCTCAGCTCTCCCCTCCTCAGATCTTACAGAGCTGGACTTGAGGAACAACAGCCTGGGGGATTCAGGCATTAAGCTGCTCTCTGCTGGACTGGGGAATCCACTCTGCAAACTGGAGATACTGAGGTCTGTAGTCAAGCCTTTTACTGGGTTTTATGTTCATTGTCTGTTGTCATGGTTGAGCTTGTGAGCCATTTTTTCCAATTTTGGCAAAACAGAAAACGGAAGAATTAACTAAATTAAATGTTTAGTTTTATGTTCAACATGAAACACTTATAATTATAATCTTACACCACACACTGAATCACACCCTGGTCGTAAGTTTGTGGTCTATTAAAGGTACAAAAGGTCCCCAAAGGATAGTCAGAGAAGTCATCATAATCAACAAGTTATTCAGGTAGGTTGGTCAGGACCATGAGTTAAGATGATCCTGCATTTGTCCCACATTTGCAATAATACAGTTCAGCACTCAAAATACAGGCACAAAATAAAAAAGATTGCATATGACATTGCACATAGAAGTGGTTAGCGTAGTACAGCAGTGTTCATGTGGTCATTTAGCGGACGCTCTTTTTCCAGAGCGACTTACAGCAAGTACTGGGACATTCCCCCAGATGCAAATAGGGTAAGGTGCCTTGCCCAAGAACACAGCATCATGTTTTCATGGCCAGGATTTGAACCAGGTACCTTTTGATTACTAGCCCGACTCCCTAACCGCTCAGCCACCTGACTCAGAAAGTAGACAAGACCAAAGGAAGTAGTGAAAAACACAAGAAAGGCTTCTGAAGGCTCAACAAACAAGAACAACAGACCCCAAACAGAAAACACAGGTAGAAGTGAGGGTAGGAAGGAAGATGGCAGACACCTGGAGGGGGTGGAGACAAACATGAGACAGGTGAAACAGATCAGGGGGGGACAGGAATCTATTTCAAACATACTTCCTCATTATATAATTTTTAGATTGACATTGCATTGTGTTTTGCATCTGTCCCTATGGTCAACAACACTATCCCTGCATCAAGAGTTGTGTTTCAAAAATATCCAGTGCTGTGTAGTATACTGACAGACCTGGGGTCTCATTTATAAAGCTTGCGTACGCACAAAACGGGGCTGAAAATGTGCGTACGCCAGTTTTCACGCAAAGTCAGTGATTTATAAAAAGCAAACTTGGCGGTAGAATGTGCGGTCCTCCACGCAAACTATGACCCTCCCGTAAACCTACGCACTTTTTGGAGACAGTGGGAATTGGAGACACATACTGCAAAAAGTAAAAGTCGGAGAAGCTATAACTCGTAATATTTATGCATTTTGTTGTTCTCACACACATTGACTCAATTTATGATTATAATGAAGATTAAATACATCAGTGTTATTTGAGCTTGAACTGCGTGACAATTGTTCCATACACATCTTGTACAATGCAACTCAAATTTGTAATCAATATTCAGCGCTGTCTGTCTCACAATCAGATTGTCCTTTTACCGCAGTGTAGGAGGCTGAAATGCATGTAACTACAGAACACAAAGTATAACTAAATATATTTCTTTAATACTGTGCATATATCATCATATGTCAAAAACTGGAAATACAGTTGTTAAGCTCTCGCGCAATCACTACACTCATTACACTTCAGAATCAGAATTCGTTTAATCGCCATGCAAGATACTTAAACATGGAATTTACTTCTGCAGTTGTTACCGCTTTTTCTCCGGTTCTGCCACTTGGCGCTGTCGCACTAGTGTTGTTTTTTGTTTGCCTTGATTCACCGTGAAAAAGAATCACCTGCCAGGTTCATGCATGATAATGATACTAGATTAGCATTCATGAGGTCCTTTGCATTGACCATTTATGGTTAAAAATGGGCGCGTTCAGGGCGGGGTGCAATGATACTTTATGTACGCACACTTGTGGTTAAGCTGTGATTTATAAAGCGAACATTGCCTACAGGTGTGCGTACGCACGGTTTTATAAATCTGAATTTTTGTGTGCGTACGCCAATTTACGTTTTGGGCGTACGCACACTTTTAGTAAGAATTCTACGCACTCCTTTATAAATGAGACCCCTGATGTTGGATTTAGATTGTACTACGATGTAACTGGATGTACCATTTATGACATACTCTTAAGATGGTGGGGTTCAATTTGAGATGGAAGGAAGTTCACTAACCAGGACATAAAGTCATCTGACTGATTAAACCACCTTGAAGTTTAAGAGGAAAATAATCAGACTGATATTCTGTAATGATTCTGATTGAAAACCTTCTCCAGGCTGTCAGGCTGTCGCATCACAGAGGAAGGCTCTGCTTCTCTGGGCTCATTGCTAAAGTCAACCTCCTTCCTGAGACAACTGGATCTAAGTAACAATGATCTGAAGGATGCTGGTATGAAGCTGCTCTCTGCTGGACTGGAAGATCCACTCTGCAAACTGGAGACACTGAGGTATGTAACATGATATGGTCCCTAGGAAAAGTAAAACATTTGAAGTTAGAAAAAAGCTATTTCAGGATTTTCTCTGTTCAGTCCTGTTTGATCCTTAAGACAAAACAAGGGTTAAGATATATACAATTCATAATGTTATTGTACGAATATACTTGGACAGAGAGTCATGCATCTGCTGGCTTTTGTGCTGTTGTCCTGTAGTTCAAAATGTTCTTAGTCTTTAATCAATCTTAAAAGTTTCCAAAACGGCACTGAAACTCCCAATAAACGTGAGCAGGTTCTAGAACCTAACTGTATTTTACCCTCTAGGCATGCAATTACACACACCTCACCTATTTTCATTTGTTATTTTACTATTGGTAATTACAGATGCTCTCAGATCTTACTACTAACACTTTTGGTCACTTGTTCTGGGGGTTTCAGATTTCACTTTCTCCTCAGCTTTGGGGCTTTTGACCTTGCTTGAATTTGCAGATGTATTTTTTTTTGCTGGGTGAAAAGACCTGTTCCGGGTGCATGCTGGACTCTGCCAGGGTTGCTCTTTGTCACCAGTTCTGTTCATTGTTTATATGGACAGAATTTCAAGGCGCGCACGGGGGGCGGAGGGTGTCCGTTTCGGGGAGTGTGGGATCTCATCTCTGCTGTTTGCAGATGATGTTGTCCTGTTTGCTTCTTCGAGCCAGGGCCTCCAGCATGCTCTGGAGCGGTGTGCTGCCGAGTGTGAAGCTCCCCATCCACCCCTCTGGTTGGGTGGGGAGCCTTTGCCTCAAGTGGAGGAGTATCACAGGGTCTTGTTCACGAGTGACGGAAGGACGGAACGTAAGATTGACAGGCGGATCGGTGCAGCGTCTGCAGTGATGAAGTCTCTGTACCGGACTGTCGTAGTGAAGAAGGAGCTGAGCCGCAAAGGCAAAGCTCTCGATTTACAGGTCAATCTACATTCCTACTCTCACCTATGGTCATGAGCTTTGGGTCATGACTGAAAGGACAAGGTCGCGAATACAAGCCGTCAAAATTAGTTTATTCCGCCGGGTGGCCGGGCGCTCCCTTAGAGATAGGGTGAGGAGCTCGGAGTAGAACCGCTGCTCCTCAACGTCGAGAGGAGCCAGCTGAGGTGGCTCGGGCATCTGTTTCGGATGCCTCCTGGACGCCTCCCTCGGGAGGTGTTCCAGGCATGTCCTACTGGGAGGCGGCCCCGGGGAAGACCTAGGACATGCTGGAGGGACTATGTCTCTCGGCTGGCCTGGGAACGCCTCGGGATCCCCCCAGAGGAGCTGGAGGAGGTGTGTGCGGTGAGGGAAGTCTGGGCCTCCCTGCTCAGACTGCTGCCCCTGCGACCCGGCCCCGGATAAGTGGAAGAAAATGGATGGATGGTGACAATAATCAGTGTTCAGGGTTATAGGTTCTGTAGACCACAATTACAATGAGGCAGGTCACACTGCTTACACCACGAGTCTGGTTGTAATTCCTCCTTACTTAGTTCTAATGCTGGCCTTGTGCTGGCAGCCACAGATCAGATTCTAGGCAGAGGTTCTGCCTGCCTCCAGGTGGCCTTCTCCCTCCTCAGCCTCTGGCACCCAGATCTCACACTGAGGATCAATATCTTCATCCACTTAGTAATAAAATATTTAATCAACAGCTTCATATATAGTTTCCAGTAATATAGCATAATAGTTAAAGGGGTGATTTAAGAGTTTAATTTTAATTCAGATATAACCCATCTTCATCGTTTCAACAGTATGGTGTAAATTTCCTTGTCAGTCTCTGGTGTACTCCTCTCATTAGGAATAACAAGTGTTCTTGGCGTGTTATACTACGATGTAACTGGCTATTCACTTTTATTCTGACCTACTTGACTTCAGAGGATGGTAGTATTCCATCAGAGATGCAGGGATAGTTTACTGCCCCATGGTTTCTATTGGTATTGCACCTTGGTTATGGGTACATTTAAGGGCCAGGGAGACGTTCAGAAAGTATGCGCCAAACGACCCTAGGATACGTGCTGCAGCCATTCAGCATGTGGACACGTACTTAGTGTGAAGTAGATTTCAGCTTTAAGTGTCAGGTGCAACGCTGCTCTTTGGGAAGTTAAACAAGTAAGTCTTTTATTGGTTATTTGCAGCATTTCACAAAAGTGAAATGCACTTATAGGAAATGATCAGACTGATATTCAGTCTGCCTTAACAGATTGCTCAATGGGCTAAGGCGTTGGCCTCATGATCGGAAGGTTGTGAGATTAACCCCCGTGGCTATATGATGTTGTGTCCTTGGGCTAAGCATTTCGTCCTATTTGCCTCTAGGCAAATGTCTCTGTACTTCCTGTAAATCGCTTTGGTAAATATTCTTTATATCATGAAAACCTTCTCCAGGCTGTCGGGCTGTCAGATCACAGAGGAAAGCTGTGCTTCTCTGGGCTCAGTGTTAAAGTCAACCTCCTTCCTGAGACAACTGGATCTAAGAAACAATGATCTGAAGGATGCTGGTATGAAGCTGCTCTCTGCTGGACTGGGGAATCCACTCTGCAAACTGGACACATTGAGGTATGTAATGTGATTGGGTCACTAGGAAAAGTAAAACATTTGAAGGAAAAAAGCTATTTGAAGATATAACTGTTTGTTATCAGTCCTGTTTGACCCTAAAGACAACACAAGGGTTAAGATTTACTATTCATCATATTATTGCACATTAACCTGCACAGTGAGTTTAGTATCTGGAGGCTGTTGTCCCTGTGGTTGATGCCTCTTCCACTGCATGAAGGTTTCAAATTAGGAACGGCAAGAAAAGTGTGCTTGGTGTATCATACAACAGTATATACCTGATGTATGGAACTGGCTATTCACATTTATTTTGACACATTTGACTTCATAGGATGGTAGTATTCCATCTGAAATGCAGGGTTTTTTCCATATGGTCCATACCAAGTGAAATTTAAACAGAAAAAGTTGAGCACAGAATGTCAGTCTTTTATTGGTCATTTGCAAAAATCACAAAAGTTAACATTGGTCATTGGATTTCTTGAGGAAGATGAGGACTAAGAGAAGATAAGGGCAGGGAACAAGATAATGTTGAATAAGTAGAGTAGAGTGCATCAAAGTACCCTCAGATGTGTATTTACAGTAAAGAAGTTACGTGTTATACTCAATAGTGTTCTACAATATCATAGAAAAACAACATTAAAAAGGAAAACAATATTCATAGAAACAACATTACAAGGTACATTATTACCTAAAAAAATAATTATGACAACTTTCTATGCCAGTTGGAAATGCTTAATTGTTTAAAGCAGAAAGAACATTATTGATAATGTGCAGAGTGTGTGTCATCACTCTAGCTTGTTTCTGATTTAAGGGGTTACAACTGTCCCTTGTTATAACTATCCCTGGTCTCATAAGCAATATACATGTACATTGTAATGCTATATATACGGTATATTATAAGCAGTACAAATTGTGATTTATGTTAGCTTTTAGCATGCTTTTTCCCCCCCATCCGTTAAGCCCTAATGTGCTGGTCCAGCTCAGATAGCTCTGGCCCAGCCTCCCCCCTTCACTGGCCAGCATCTGTCTTTTATGCTATAAGATATATTTTTTTGGCCTCTGATTTCAGATCAAACCCTTGCTCTTTTACTTCATCAGTTCTGCCCCCATCATTCACTGCATGGGTAACTGCATTCCATGCATCAGTTTTATTTACCGCTTTCTCTCAAATTGTCTCTGAACAATGTATTTTCCTTTTCCATTTTGTTGGTTAATGCGTTCCACAATCCCCTGCAGAGCCGCCAGTTTCTCCTCAATGTGCTGTAAAGTCACATTTTGGCTTCCAACAGCCCATCAAGTCAATCAATTGGGGCATCTTAAAGGGGCCTGCAGTTGAACCTGGCTTGAATTAGTCAGATTACGTGATGAAGAATGGGCCATTATGGAATAGCTATGACCCAGACTGATTTGTTAATTCAAATTAGGTTTGGGACTTTAATCCTAGTTTCTGGTGGGTTTTATGGAACAGTCCTCTGGTCCTGAGGTTCCATAGACGTACGACCACCAAACTGAACACAAACCCAAGCTTCCTGAACTGGGGGAAAGGGCCACTCTGTCTAATGAGGGGGAGGTGCAGCTATGACACCTGCCACATTAACCCCTCTGTGCTGATTCACTGTGGAGAGAGGCCCAGATGGATTATATCCCAATATTGATCCTCTTTCTCCAGGCTGTCAGGCTGTCTGGTCACAGAGGAAGGCTGTGCTTCTCTGGCCTCAGCTCTGAAGTCCAACCCCTTCCACCTGAGGGAACTGGACCTGAGCTACAATCATCCAGGAGAAAAAGGACTGAAGCTGCTCTCTACTGGACTGAAGGATCCACACTGCACACTGGAGAAACTCAAGTAAGGACATGTTTGTTTTTATAGAATGCTGCTTAACCCTGAATACACATTGTATTACTTAATATAAAGTCTCATAATTATGAAAAACTGTGTTCTTGAACAAAGAAAAAACTATTTTCTTTCCTTTTTTTGTGGCGGAAATGAGCTTCAATAACCAGGCGCTGAGGCAGAGGCTCTAAACATTCAGGGCTCCAACCACAGATGTATTGAGTGGTTGACGTTATGTAGGGACTTGAATATGTAATAGGGGCCTTTATTTGAGCAAAAATGTTTTCATGATTTCCTGACGTCAAGATAAACTGCAAGGGGGAGGAGCTTTGGACATCAGGTTCTATTGATGGATTGTTCCCAAATGTTGTGAGTTGATATAAGAGCAGATATGTGGTGGCATGGGGACTCTCTCTCCTGAATGGTGCTACGTCCTTCAATAGACCAGGATCAACTGAGCGCTCTGTTCAATGTACTGTACAGAAGAAACTATGAGCATGAATCTGGCAGTCAGATCAATCCAGGTACACAGTGTGGTGGGAAAACTTACTTGACAGGTGATAGGCTTGGATGAGCTCCCTCCAGGGATGCCTTCAGCCACTGGTCTGTCAGCGTTCTGGCTCAGAGCTCTTCTGCCTCTGTCAGAGGTGGTGCCCTCCTCTGCCTTCTGTCTGTTAGCCCACTACAAGTCACATGTTCATCTACTAAGCAGGATATTAGCTGACACCACATGGATTCGGTTGGGGATGAAAGCTACTACAGGTTGACACCTTCTGAATATCTACTTGATTTAATGCTGTAAAATATGATTGAAACAAGTCAAAGGATTGTTCCACTTCTTCACCTGTAGTAAGACATGTGGTTTCATGTCAAATGTGTATGCTGCTTTGAAATGTACTCAGTGGCTAATTGTCTCTTGCGGTTATGGTTGTTGAGTATCTTTCAGAATGTCCAGTGAGTTAGAATTGAACTAAGTCAGATAACTGTGAGCTTCCCATCTCAGGGTTCATCAGGTCAGAGTTCAGGGTTAGGCTCAGAGTTTGTCAAACCTGCTTTCTGGAATACACCTCTGATTAGAGAGAAACTACATGTTTACTTAGAAAGTCAGTTGCTAAGTCCCTTATCAACAGGTGAAGTGTATTTTCACCCTTCCTCTGCTTATCCCTGCAGTGTGGATCATGGTGGAGAGTGCTGGATCAAACCTGGCCTTAGGAAATGTGAGTATTGACTGCTACTCAGTTCTAGTACACAAGATCATACAAGGGGCAATACAGTCAGTGACTGGGACACTGTCAGAAATAGACACACGTATGTGCCCTCCTCTCCGTCATCCACCCTCCCTTCTCCCCTCCACTGTTCCCCCTCTCTCCTCCCGTCTCCCCTCCCCTGTCCCCCCCCCCTACTTTCTTTCCTCCACCTCCTCCCCTACTTCCCACCTCTCTCTCCTACACCTTCTTACCTCCCCCTCCCCTCTCTCCTCCCTTCACCCCTCCCCTCTTTCCTCCACCTTCTCCACTCCCCTCCCCTCTCTTCCCCTCTTCTGCACTGAAGTAGATAAGGGGGTGGGTGGTAGATTAGGGGGGAGTGAGGTAGATAAGGGGGGATTGAGGTAGATAAGGGGGAAATTTGGTAAATAAAGGGGGTATTAGGTAGATAAGCAGGGTTGAGGTAAATAAGGGGGGAGCGAGGTAGATAAGGAGGGTGGGAGGTAGATAAGGGGGAAATTTGGTAAATAAAGGGGGTATTAGGTAGATAAGCAGGGTTGAGGTAAATAAGGGGGGAGCGAGGTAGATAAGGAGGGTGGGAGGTAGATAAGGGGGAAATTTGGTAAATAAAGGGGGTATTAGGTAGATAAGCAGGGTTGAGGTAAATAAGGGGAGTGGGAGGTAGATAAGGAGGGTGTTAGAGTGTAGATGAGACAGAGAAAATGAAAGGGGGAGGACAGGAAGAGGGAGCCATTCTATTGTAAATGATGTTGATCAGTAATATATTGTGTCTTGGTCTCCCCCATCAGATGCCTGTGATCTCACACTGGACCCAAACACAGCATACAGATTCCTCTCTCTGTCCGAGGAGAACAGAAAGGTGACATGGAGGAGAGAGGAGCAGCCGTATCCTGATCACCCAGAGAGATTTGACTGCTGGGACCAGGTGCTGTGTAGAGAGGGTCTGTCTGGACGCTGTTATTGGGAGGCAGAGAGGAGTGGAGGATGGCTTTCTATAGCAATGACATATAAAGGAATCAGCAGGAGAGGAAATGGTGATGACTGTGTGCTTGGATTCAATAACAAGTCCTGGAGTCTGTACTGTGGTGATGATGGTTACTGTGCCTGGCACAATAACAAGGTCACTTCCATACCTGCCCCCCCCTCCAGATCCCACAGAGTAGGAGTGTATCTGGACTGGCCGGCTGGCACTTTGTCCTTCTACACAGTCACCTCTGACACACTGACCCATCTGCACACCTTCCACAGCACATTCACTGAACCCCTCTATCCTGGGTTCAAGGTTTATAACTATGGCAACTCTGTGGCTCTGTGTCAGGTAGAATAATAATAATAATAAAATGTAGCTGCAAGCAGCGATGGGGTTTCCTCCTGCTCTATATTGCAACAATTTATGAAATTGATATGTAATGAGAATTGAATTTGGGGAAAGTTGGACAAAAATTGTATGAGGAGTAGCAAACCCATTGACATCCATTGTAGGAGCAGTAGAGAATAGTACTTTTATCGCGTGGTCTTTGGCTCCACCTATGGCTGATGATGTGTATTGACGGTCTATTGGTTCAACGTCGCACAATGTGTATTGTTTTAGATGTCCTTTATTTAAATAATTTTGAAAGAAATGAACTTAGCTGTTGAACCGGGTTGTATATATTGTACTGTGTTCTTCGTGGCATATATATTTTGATATATTCGTTGACTTTCATAGGAATCATAAGACGAAATTCCTGTTTAGTTGTGTTATTGCCGATTTTAAATGGCTGTAGCGGACAAACGGTTTGGAATATCAAAAATCTTTTGACGCATTTTGTGATGCTTAGTCTGAAGATGTTGCCATAGACACATGGGGAAGATTGGACAAAAATCGTGGGGAATGTATTGAAAAAACAAATTTCATAAATTTACTGTACATTGTACTGAAAAATCTAAAGATTTGCCATCATGAGTTGGTGAGGGTTTTTTGTTTGACGTGAGGAATGAGAGACATGGAATGAATTTCAGGATTCTAGAACGAAAGACATACAAATGGCTTCACTTTAAAAAAAAGGCTAATTGGGGTGTGGCCCCTTTAGCTGTAGCGGACAAAGAATTATGAAAATTTAAAATCGTATTGAGACATTTTGTGAGGGTTCTTTTGACTATAACTGCCAATTATGGGGAAGTTTGGGCAGAAAATGTAGGAGGAGTAGCGGAAAAATGATGATGTACAGAAAAATCTAAGGACTTTTCATTATGAGTTGTTTCAGGATTCTAGGACAAAAGGGCTACAAATGGCATAACTTTAAAAAAAGGCACAAACGGGGCATGGCCTGTAGCGCCCCCTTTGGTCTTAAGTGGATCAAAATGGGTGTGGTAGTTCATAATGTTGTGTTTATTCACCATGCCAAAAATTGCAACTTTTTACTGCTGTGATCTAAGGGCTGCCATTGACTTCAATGCTACAAGCTATAAAATTATAAGAATTCCTACAATAACAATAGGTTTCCTGACAGAGGAATCCTTATAATAAATCCTCATTTAGCAGACGCTTTTATCCATGGCGACTTACAGAAAGTAGTGGGGCAAGTAGGGTGAAGTTCCTTGCCCAAGGACACAACATCACGTCAACAGCCACAGCCGGGGTTCGAACTCACAACCTTACGCTCATGAGGCCAACGCCACCGCTGAGCCATCTGACTGCCAAGAATAGCCCACACACACTCTCACACACTGATCACATGCTAGTGAAGATTGAACTGTATACAGTTGGAATTTTTCTCCCACACTGTTTATATATTTTTTTATTTTAATTGTTGACAAACAACAATTATGTATTTGATGTCAGTTTCACTGAATGTGATTAACTAATTTGTGTCTTCCTGACTAAATAAGATGAAATAAAGATGTTTAATACAGGATGATAGAAGACGTGCTGTGTGTTTGTTGGTGACCCAGTGGCTCTATAGACACACACAATGTAAAGTTTATTCTACATTACATTCTACATTTAGCAGATGCTCTTATCCAGAGCAACTTACAGCAAGTACAGGGACATTCCCCTGAGGCAAAAGTGACTTTCCCAAAGATGCAACATGAAGGAGTCAGTTGGCTCAGCGGGTTAAGGCGGTGGCCTCGTGATCGGAAGATTGTGAGATTGAACTCCGACTGTGGCTGTGTGACATTGTATCCTTGGGCAAGGCACTTCACCCTGCTTGCCTCAGGGAGAATGTCCCTGTACTGACTGTAAGTCGCTTTGGATAAAAGCGTCTGCTAAATGAATAAATGTAAATGTAACATCATGTTGGCATAGTTAGAATTCAAATTCAGATTACTTGCCCTACTCCCTAACTGTGCAGTCACCTGACTCCCCAAAACACATAGAAGTGTTTGAAGAGCAGCTGTACAGATCATCCTTGAATGATAATTATAGATCCAGAGATGGATGCAATTAGCCGTGGGTTCCTTGATGAGGGCGGGGCTGAAAAGCTGCTCATTAATCAGCTGGACTGAGGGTTTGTTTTCCTCTTCTGTTATCAACCCAACATTCAATATACATCAGTTGGTGATGTAATATAGTGACCCACCCTGCACGGCTTCTGATTGGTTGAGCGGGACAGTGAAGCTGAGACATTGGCCAGACTAGATGAGGATCGATGAAGATAGATGGGGATCTCAACTGGGGTCCCACAGGGCTCCATCCTCGGACCGCACCTATTCCCCCTGTACACCACCTCACTTGGACCGATCGTCTCCTCCCATGGCTTCTCCTATCACTGCTAGGTTGACGACACGCTATCCTTCCACCCCAACAATCCAGGGATCTCAACGAGAATCGAGGCCTGCCTCACCAACATCTCGGCCTGGATGACCAGACACCACCTCCAGCTGAAACCTCACCAAAACAGAACTTCTTATCATTCCGGCCAAACCCTCAATCACCCACGATCTCTCCATTACTCTGGGATCTGCAACAGTGACCCCTTCATCTTCTGCCAGGAACCTGGGAGTCACCTTGGATGACGAGCTCTCCCTCACAACACACATTGCTGCAGTTTCCCGGTCATGGAGATTCACCCTCTACAACATCCGGAAAAAATCAGAAGATACCTGTCTGAACATTCCACCCAGCTGCTAGTCCAAGCTCTTGTCCTCTCAAAATTGTACTACTGCAACTCACTACTAGTCGGCCTTCCAGCAAATGCAACCCGCCGCCTCCAGAGGATCCAAAAGAGAGCAGCTTACCTGGTTTTCAATTTACCCAGATGCTGCCATGTCACCCCACTCCTCATCGCCCTCCATTGGCTTCCCATGCTAGCCCGCATCAGATTCAAGACCCTGGTACTGACCTTTAAGGCAGTGAATGGGACTGCCCAAATTATATCAACTCTCTCCTCAGGCCTCTGACCACCACCTTTGATCCTCCTCTGAGAACTGTCTAGTGGTCCCCACCCCCCCTTCAAGAGCACTAGAGTGCAACACAAACTCTTCCCCTGATGGTAGAATCAACTCCCCACCTTCATCAGAAACACATACTGGTCAAGAAGAGGGTCAAACACAGTTGTTCCAGGAATTCAACATTACTCAGGAATGACTGTTGGATCTAATCTTTCGCCCAGGGTCATTGGGGTTCCTACTGGGGGACATGTTGCCTTTTTCATGACCCTAACCTTTGTAGGGCTTTTAGTACTCGCAGTCAGGTGCACTGTTGTTGTTGTTGTTGTTGCTTAGCTATTTGCTTCAGACAGGTACATTATTGCCAGTTGGATATGCTTGACTTACATTTATTCCTTTAGCAGATGCTTTTATCCAAAGCGACTTACAGTAAGTACAGGGACATTTTCCATGAGGCAAGTAGGGTGAAGTGCCTTGCCCAAGGACACAACATCATATAGCCACAGCCGGGGCTCAATCTCACAACCTTCCGATCATGAGGCCAGCGCCTTAACCATTTAGCCATCTGATCCCCCTGACTTATCATTCAGCTGAATGCTGTTATGACTCTTCCCTTGGCACTTGTTGGTTTCTCATGATGTATGTTTCTTAGTCTATGACCCGGTATGTTTGGGGTCTATCACGCTGCTATGCTCAGTGACCAATACTCTATTGCAGTGGTCTTCAACCCTGGTCCTCAGGACCCACTGTCCTGCATGTTTTGGATGTTTCCCCCTTCCCACACACCTGATTCTAATGCATGATCGTTTACCAGGTTTCTTCAGAGCTAGATAACGACCCATGCATTAGAATCAGGTGTGTTGGAGCAGGGAAACATCTAAAACATGCAGGACAGTGGGTCCTGAGGACAAGGGTTGAAGACCACTGCTTTATTGTAAAGTTATCTTTTGGAAGTCGCTTTGGATAAAAGCTTCTGCTAAATTAATACATGTAAATGAGCATCCCTAACCCTGGTCTGATGTCTGACCCTTTCAGATACTGGACATGTGTTTGTTTATCAGCAGAGATCCTAGCCTGGACAGTATTACACCATTAGTTCATGTCCATTAAACAGATCTAGTGTGTCTGTAAATGTGATCATAGGCTACTGTGTGTTGGCATCAATATCAGTGGTGAAGGACAGCCCGCCTATGCAGATCAACAGGAAGAGGATATCCTGTGTTATCAGTTAACAGTGAAGGGCTGCTCACAGTGGTAACATGGACAAACTAAACAGGGAGGTGAAGGGCTGCTCACAGTGGTAACATGGACAAACTAAACAGAGAGGTGGAGGGCTGCTCACAGTGGTAACATGGACAAACTAAACAGGGAGGTGGAGGGCTGCTCACAGTGGTAACATGGACAAACTAAACAGGGAGGTGGAGGGCTGCTCACAGTGGTAACATGGACAAACTAAACAGGAAGGGAACCTTATTTGAAGACACAGCATCATTGTGAGTCATGGCACTGTGCTAACTGATGACAGCCCAGCTACTCAAACACAGAACCCCAATGACAGCCCTAAAATAGAGGTAGAGGAAAAGGAGAGAGTGTGGTAGGTTGTGGGAGGAGAGAGTAGTGAGACATAACGAGTGTGGGCTGAGTGTGCAGAGTTAAGTCCTGCCTGACTGAACTGGCACTAAGCTTCATTACTCTGTCTTCCTCCCCCTGTCCTCTCTTCCTCTCTTTGTCTCTGTCCTTCTGTCTCTCCACCCCTGCTGTACGGGAGCTCTAGAGACAGTGTAGCCCCCCTCAGTCTCACCATGTGACAACCTCTGGGTTGACTTTGCCTCAAATGTTCTCAGACAAAACAACCCTTCAGGTACTTCAACCGGTTAGGCTGGTTCTGTCTTGTGTTACGGGCAGGCAAATGTTCACAACAACTGCATTTCCTCATTCCTGGCAGAGTTTCTATAGAACAGAGGCTGACAGACCGATAGACATCAGACATGAGCAGGATTGATGTATACAGTTTAGTGACCTGCTGGTTTTCAAAAAGAAGAGACTTGAAATGAAAAACATTTAGACACTCCATCCATTCAAAGCCATTCCAACCATTCCAAGTCATATTGTTACAGACTTTATCTCTCCTTCTTTCTGTCTCTCTGCAGAACCTATTCCTCCATCTCCTGTTACAGTTTGTACTGTTCAAGCCACACGTAGGCTCACACATACTTATACATGCTGTTCTGATGGACTGTCTATGAATGGTTTGCTTTGCTTCTGACCCAAAGTACTCTCTGTCTTGTCATATTACCATACATGTTACTGCACTCCTCTGCCAGGGAATATTCCTACCCCCTGATGTGAAAGATGAATAAACACAGTAAGTCATCGATTGAGGGATGTATGTGGTGTGGTTGTTCGTGTGTGTGCCTGCATGTACAGGAGCAGGTGACGGCCTGTAACGAGACAAACAGGACCAACCAGTCCTAACACAAGTGTGTGTGGGTGTGTGTATGTGGGAGTGACACATCTGAATATGCACTGAATGTCCCATGATCAGTACCAATCCCAAGTATGTGCGGGTGTGTAGCAGTAAGAGGAGTCTTCAAGGTTGGGATCAGGTGAGAACAAGGTAGCAATACAGGTGATCAGACTGTCAGTATTACTGACACACACAGAACCAGAGGCAGCACAGAGAGGAGGCTGATGGTGAAACCAGACTTTTAGAAAGGTCAGTACAATGTTGTTTCTTCACATGTTGGAGACTGAATGATTTACTGTTGGTCCAGGATAGGTTATGATGAAGTCAATGAGCATCCCTAACCCTGGTCTGATGTCTGACCCTTTCAGATACTGGACATGTGTTTGTTTATCAGCAGAGATCCTAGCCTGGACAGTATTACATCATTATTTTATGTCCATTTAACATGTCTAGTGTGTCTGTGAAAGTGATCACAGGTTACTTGTAACTGGGTTTGGACAGGGAGTTACCTTAGAAATGTTGGGAGGTTTTATACTTTCTTGTAATATACCTAATTTGTTAAGTATTTTATATACGGGGCACCACTTAGTTATTTTGTAAGTAAACTTAGGAAAACCTAATGGATTAATAGTGTTTAATAATATTTTTAATAATGGTATATAGTTCTTGGATGTAGTGCAGATGAATAACCAGATATTTACAAAACAAGGGTTTACGTCGAGCAAATGTAATGACCATGAACAAATACCAGAATTGATATACCGTATTTTTTGCACTATAGGGCGCACTGGATTATAAGGTGCACTGTCAATGAATGGTCTATTTTCGATCTTTATTCATATATAAAGCGCACCGGACTATAAGGCGCATTAACCCTCCTGTTGTGTTCGTTTGTTGTCACTACTTTTGTGTTCCCGGTCAAAAGTGACCGGCTCATTATAGCTGATTATAATTCCATAATAATACATATATTATCAACTAATGTTGTGTTAGATGTTTTAAGCAACTTAAGTTCTTGTTAATATTACAAGTTTTTAACTTCTGTTTGCCCTTTATGGTCTCTAGGCCTCATTGACCTAAGCACATGCAACTCGTTTTTGAGTGAAAACAGCAAAATTATGGATTATTTTGAATATAACAAGTATCCAGATGACAAATATTGTTCTATTTATGATAGACTACTTTGTATAAAGATCTTACAAGGACATGATTATCATTTTAATGGACTCTGAACAGTTCCAAGCAGGATTTGATGTCATCAACCCAGGAGATGGCCTATCTCATGGGTGTCCAATCCTGGTCCTCGAGGGCTGTTGACCTGAAGGTTTTAGATATTTCCTTGCTACAGCACACCTGATTCAAAAGAAAGGTCATTATCCAGGCTTCCACATAGCTTGATAACAACCAATTTATTAGAATCAGGTGTGTTGGAGCCAGAAATATTCATCTTGTTTTGGGACGGTGAGGCTGTTAGCAAAGCCGAGCCCGGTGACTTTAGAAGACGCACATGCGTCACGGCAATAACTGTACGATAGAATGAGTTCAGCAGATGGATGTATAGGTTAGTATAGCAGACAGAAGACTGGGAGACTGTGGGGAACAGTTCCAAGCAGGATTTGATGTCATCAACCCGGGAGATGGCCTAACTCATGGGTGTCCAATCCTGGTCCTCAAGGGCCACTATCCTGAAGGTTTTAGATGTTTCCCTGCTCCAGCACACCTGATTCAAATGAAAGGTTATTATCTAGGCTTCCACATAGCTTGATAACAGCCCATTCATTATAATCAGGTGCTGGAGCAGGGAAACATCGAAAACCTTCAGGACAGTGGCCTTCGAGGACCAGGATTGGACACCCATGGCCTATCTGGTTGGCCCTGGGGTCATCCGGATGACATTTTCTGTCGACAGTCGACCTCTCCTCTCAGGTGGTGATGAACCCCAGGACAAACTCCCATTTTGAAACTCCCCACTGACACTCATCAGTGCCAGGGTCAAAGATGTGATCAATAGCCTCACATTTAGAATACCGTTTGGTCATCGTGCTGCCGTTGCATGAATTATTAGCAAATCTAACAGGTTTGGCTCCCATGGGTGAAAGATTGTATTTGGGCATGGTTCCCATGGGTGAAAGATTCTATCTGGGTGTGGTTCCCATGGGTGAAAGATTCAATTTAGGCAAGGGTCTCGTGGGGGTAGCAATGGAAGCCAAAAAGGGGAGTAATGTGTATGTATGTAGTATGTTTGTGCATTTTGGGGGCTGGGAGTGTAAGTGTGTTCATCTGTTGAATGGGTGTGTGTCTGGACAAAATATTATACATATATTTTTTGACTTAACCATTCATTTGAATGACCGGTCATTTTTGACCGGGAACATCATGGGTGTAACAAAGTTAAATAAAACACCCAAATTTTTTTGAAATTCTTAACAAATTATCTTGGCTGTTTAGATACCCTGTGTGAACAAAGTCATGAAATCTCATGGCAATCAGAATGAATTCACTACATTTTTTTTAAGAGAAAACATGTAAATCGGTCACTTTTGACCGGAACACAACAGGAGGGTTAAGCGGGGAAAAGAAACAGTCAGATAAATCAGTCGAATAATATTATGGTGAAGCACAGTATGTATTACTCCGCGACGCTCCTGGTTACGGTAGACGTAATGCTGCAAGCGGTGCGGCTTTGTAGTTTACCAAAGTCGTACTAAACATTTTTATTTAGTGCCTTGTACCACACAAAAATCGCTTAGAGGTCAGTGAACAAAAGAATTAATCCATATATAAAGCGCTTCGGATTATAAAGCGCAGTGTCGTTTTTTGAGAAAAATAAAGGCTTTTAAGTGCGCCCTATAGTCCGAAAAATACGGTAGATTAATTGTATCACAATACAGTGGTTCTATATTGAATGTGAGACAGGAACAGACAGCAACACAGGAGGGGAGGAGAGATAAGATGGCAAACACAGCATTTCAAGACATTATAAACTCTCACACAACTTCCAATAGTCCTTCTTAGAGTCCACAAGCAGAATTGTCTTTGTGGGATGTTTGTAAATCCATGAAATGTCTGTAAAAGTTTATTTCTTAGTGACCCTGTTTGAGGTTTGACTAGGTCTTCTTAGCCTGGGGCAGAGAACAGCATTCTATCATAAATCAGTTCTTGTCCCCATCAGTTCCTTACTGGTGGGGGGGTGGGGATGGTTAGCTTGGAAACTCTACTACTACTGTGTGTTGGCATCAATGTCAGTGGTGAAGGACCTCCCACCTGTGCTGATCAACAGGAAGAGGATGTCCTGTCTTATCAGCTAACAGTGCATTGAACTGTGCATCAAACTGTGTCATCAAGAGTTTCAAGAATATTGTATTTGGATATCATATTTAGAGTGCTTTAACGCTCTATAGACTGGGGAGCTAGTGAACACAGCTTTTGATTATGGGCCAGCCCATGACATCTTATGATGACATCAAACTTCATTCAGTACATCATCTCGTACACCTATCCTTTCTATTAGGAACTGTTAAAGACCCACAGCCTGAAAAACTCATCTGCAAACTCTTCTGAATACTAACTCCTAACTGCTGACTCCTGTGTTCGCTCTCTCTAACCCTCCTTATATCTTAGGAGACTGTATGTGACAGCATCAAGTTATGTACACTCATTTCCACATACATGACATTGTTTCTACAGAGGCCTGTAGCAGCACAAGACTGGAATGTAGAAATGGGTAAAACCAGATAAATGAGTTTCACATTAAACTCCACAATAGAGATAGAGAGGGAGGAGGGTCCTTATGTCATTATGATTCATGTGGCAATGAAAATATAGATTTCTATACTTGATTTTGAGCACCTTCAGTCAGATAATTGAATTAGCTAGCACTGGCAGCATAGGGTGAAGTTGAGCTTAGAAACAGTTTTTGTAGCAGAGGGCCTAACAGGTAAGGTTAAGTTCATAGCACTGGCAGCTTAGGGTGAAGTTTAGCTTAGTCTGTGTAATTAAAGGGTTAAATCAACGTATCATATGTACATGTACTATTTAGACCAGTGATCCCTAACCCTGGTCCTCAGGGCTCACTGTCCTGCATGTTTTAGATGTTTCCCTGCTCCAACACACCTGATCCAAATTAATACGTCATTATGAAGCTCAGAAGAAGCCTGATAATGACCCTTTATTTGACTCAAGTGTGTGGGAAAGGGGAAACATCTAAAACATGTAGGACAGTGAGTCCTGAGGACCAGGGTTGGGGACCACTGATTTAGACTACTATGGGCTTCTAGACTGTATAGCCAATGTTACTATATTCTGATTGTGGTTCTAGAAGATAGCTAGCCTATGACAACTTATGGTGACATGAATCTTTATCTATGCACCAACCTGTGCCAATGTGTTCCTCTGTGCATTGGTGAATGTTTAATCTGCTCTGTGCACGACAATCCTTAGTCTGAGAAAGATCCTGATCAGAGAGAGGAGGGTTCTGGAAGGACAGGTGATCAGAGAGAGGAGAGTTCTGGAAGGACAGGTGATCAGAGAGAGGAGGGTTCTGGAAGGACAGGTGATCAGAGAGAGGAGGGTTCTGGAAGGACAGGTGATCAGAGAGAGAGGATGGTTCTGGAAGGACAGGTGATCAGAGAGAGGAGGGTTCTGGAAGGACAGGTGATCAGAGTAAGGAGGGTTCTGGAAGGACAGGTGATCAGAGAGAAGAGGGTTCTGGAAGGACAGGTGATCAGAGAGAGGAGGGTTCTGGAAGGACAGGTGATCAGAGAGAGGAGGGTTCTGGAAGGACAGGTGATCAGAGAGAGGAGGGTTCTGGAAGGACAGGTGATCAGAGAGAGAGGATGGTTCTGGAAGGACAGGTGATCAGAGAGAGGAGGGTTCTGGAAGGACAGGTGATCAGAGTAAGGAGGGTTCTGGAAGGACAGGTGATCAGAGAGAAGAGGGTTCTGGAAGGACAGGTGATCAGAGAGAGGAGGGTTCTGGAAGGACAGGTGATCAGAGAGAGGAGGGTTCTGGAAGGACAGGTGATCAGAGAGAGGAGGGTACTGGAAGGACAGGTGATCAGAGAGAGGAGGGTTCTGGAAGGACAGGTGATCAGAGAGAGGAGGGTTCTGGGAGGACAGGTGATCAGAGAGAGGAGGGTTCAGGAAGGACAAGTGATCGGAGAGGAGGGTTCTGGAAGGACAGGTGATCAGAGAGAGGAGGGTTCTGGGAGGACAGTTGATCAGAGAGAGGAGGGTTCAGGAAGGACAGGTGATCTAGGCTGCAGGTGTAGTTTATCAGTGAAGCATTACTTTTACAATCAATGATGATCAAAGATAATACCCAATTCCTTTTGGAATAATATTACCAGTTTCATTGTTCATTTGATCAGATCTGGAATCTGAAGAGGGTTAGATCTATCTGTAAACAGTCATGCTGTTGTTGGTCATTTATTTAAATAAAGTCAGTGCAATTACATTGGTGTAATCCTGTACACTACATCAACATATATAATCAGTGATGCACAGACACATGTGACTGATCCATCAAGGTTTTCTAAGAGGAAGTGAGTTAGTGCTCAGTACAGTTGATGGTGCAGTATGATGGAGTGGAGCTTGTTGTCTTCTCTGTTGTCTTCTGTTGTTCCATGTCAGTATGAGGTAAATGACTGAGGAACTGAATACCTTTTAACAGGGCTGTTTACATCATAGTGGTGTGTTCTAAATGAGGGGATACAGTTAGTTGTCCTTCCTCTCTTGAGGTAACAGTCTAACAGGGTTGGATTCTAACTGTTGTTTGTTTACAGGTCTACAGGTCTGGCTTCAAAATCTTTCTTATCTGACCCTGAGGAGAGAAGAGATGAAGAAAGGAGGGGGTCTCTGCCTCTAAAATTAGTCTCTCTGGGGAGAGAGAGGAACAGGACCCTTCCTCTAAAATGAGTCTCTCTGGGGAGAGAGAGGAGCAGGTCCCTGCCTCTAAAATAAATCTCACAGTTGAACATGACATTGAAACCAAAGCTAAGAGGTAAGATGAGAGCTCAGCCTTGATAATATGACATCATTGTTAGTCAGAATAAAGGAGAGACTGAAGGTATGTCTCTGCTGTGTTGAAGCCCAATCCAAGAGAGACCAGCCTCACCTGTACCCAGCTGTGTGTCCATGAAGAGTGACAGGTCTAAGGATTTACCTTTCCACTTCATTGGTGAAGGAGGACCTTCGAATGAGAAAGGGTATGTACTGACCTCTGCTGGTTAGCCTACAACACAGGGTTAGAGCTGCTGACTGGAGATACTAAAGTATCCCTCATCACATCTCTACTAAAACACAGGGTTAGAGCTGCTGACTGGAGATACTAAAGTATCCCTCATCACATCCCTACTAAAACACAGGGTTAGATCTGCTGACTGCCAGCCTGGCTCACATACAGACCATGTGGTAAAGGTTCACAGTGAGAGATACAGAGTAACAACAGGTTTAGAAACCTGCCTGTCTGACTCATTCATGTTGAGCAGCAACATTCAAGGCTGGTTCTTACAACTCCAATGAATTATTTTAGCAACACATGTTGTTATAATCAATGTATATGCTATACTTTAAATGTTGATAAGACATTTATTTATTTAGCAGATGCTTTTATCCAAACCAACTTACAGTAAGTACAGGGTCATTCTCCCTGAGGCAAGTAGGGTGAAGTGCCTTGCCCAAGGACACAACGTCATTTAGCCACAGCCAGGGCTCGATCTCACAACCTTCCGATCATGAGGCCAACGCCTTAACCCGTTGAGCCATCTGACGGCCCCAATAAGATACTTTGTTGTGTTTGTTGACAGGATCAGACAGCAGAGACCAGCCTCACCTGTACCCAGCTGTGTGTCCATGAAGAGTGACAGGTCTATGCATCCACCTCCAGTGTTCAGTGGTGAAGGAAGACCTTCTAATGAGGAAGGGTATGTACTGAACTCTGCTGGTATTCACTGTTATACTAAAGTATCCCTCATCACATCTCTACTAAAACACAGGAGCCGCTGACTGGAGATACTAAAGTATCCCTCATCACATCTCTACTAAAAAACAGGAGCCGCTGACTGGAGATACTAAAGTATCCCTCATCACATCTCTACTAAAACACAGGAGCTGTTGACTGGAGATACTAAAGTATCCCTCATCACATCTCTACTAAAACACAGGAGCTGCTGACTGGAGATACTAAAGTATCCCTCATCACATCTCTACTAAAACACAGGGTTAGAGCTGCTAACTGTCAGCCTGGCTCACATACAGACCATGTGGTATAGATTCACAGTGAGAGATACAGAGTAACAACAGGTTTAGAAACCTGCCTGTCTGACTCATTCATGTTGAACAGCAACATTCAAGGCTGGTTCTTACAACTCCAATGAATTATTTTAGCAACACATGTTGTTATAATCAATTTATATGCTATACTTTAAATGTTGATAAGACATGTATTCATTTAGCAGATGCCTTTATCCAAAGCGACTTACAGTAAGTACAGGGTCATTCTGAATTGAATCACCTTGCCCAAGGACACAACGTCATATAGCCACAGCCAGGGCTCAATCTCACAACCTTCCGATCATGAGGCCAATGCCTTAACCCGTTGAGCCATCTGACGGCCCCAATAAGATACTTTGTTGTGTTTGTTGACAGGATCAGACAGCAGAGACCAGCCTCACCTGTACCCAGCTGTGTGTCCATGAAGAGTGACAGGTCTATGCAACCACCTCCAGTGTTCAGTGGTGAAGGAAGACCTTCTAATGAGGAAGGGTATGTACTGAACTCTGCTGGTATTCACTGTTATGCTTCTAATAAGGAAGGCTATATGCTTGTGTGGTGACAAATAATAGACATTATTAAGTAGCAATCAAATTCCGTTTGATATTCATAAAATCGCCTGACTGATGTTTAGACCATGTGGTTGAGGTACACAGTGAGTGGGAGATATTTTTTTATATGATTTAATTCACATCAGAATTGATTTTATTTGCCATGTAACCTCACAAGGAATTTAGTGTGGCAGGAAGGTGCAACAATAAACATATAGAAATCTTAAATAAAAAGTAGGGAACTACGATAAATTAAATATACAAAAACATTACAATCTGAAATATAAAATAAACTACTAAATATGAATATATAGGTATGAGTTAGAGATATAAGTATGTAAACAGTAGTGCAAAAAGATCAAAGTGGCTCATGCAGAGTGCAGTAGGATTGACTGGTTGGTAGAGTATTAATGCCAGTGGGAGTCCTTGGTTGTGTTGAAGAAGGCAGTAGTGGATGGAAAGAAGCTGTTCTTGTGGTGAGAGGTTTTGGTCCTGATGGACCGCAGCCTCCTGCCAGAGGGGAGCAGCTGGAACTGAGTGTCTCCAGGGTGGGAGGAGTCGGCCACAATCTTCCTCACTCGCCTCAAGGTCCTCGAGGGACGGCTGGTTAGATAAACCTTTATTTGTCCTCCAGGGGGTGGAAATTGCAGTTCACAACAGCAGCAGGGTAAAGTACAGCACACAGCGTTGCAGGGTAATATAACAATAATGACAACTAGAAAAAAATTCCTAAAGAAATTTTGAGTGTGCGTGACTCTGGCCCGGGACTCTCCCCCATACATCACTGACACTGTTGAGTAATTTTCACAATATGACTTCTACCATTGCTTAGGTATGTGACTGATCAAGCTTTCAACAGGTGTTCATATGCTGATGCACTAGTAGTAGCGTAAACACTAATTTCAGCAGGATTAAAGACAGCTCCACTTGAGCACACTGCCACAGTTTAAGTTTAAGTAGTAAGCAAGCAGTAAACAATTGGTCACTCTGTGTCAGGTAGCACTTTACATTACAGTTCAGTAGCATAGTAATAGTTTGGTTATAATTTGATAGTAGTGATAAATGACCCAAATACATCCAATGCCAGAATTAGGCCATCAATGTCTATGACTTTGGTATTAGAAATACACCTTTTATCAAAATGATACCGCATTATAAATATCAGATAACATTATAAAGTTATACAGCTGTTTCAGTGTTAAATGTCAAATCAATCCACATGCAATCAAACATGTAACAAATCAGGATTCAGCAATAAGCTAGCATCAAAATTCACAAAAAGCACTAGGTCACACAGTTCTGATATCACACTAACAAAAACAGTGCTTTTTATCCAACATTAATTGAGAAAAACACACACGCACATACACATACACACATATATATAATATATATATATCTATAGATAGATACATATATGTGCATACACACAGGCAGTCTGTACATTAATGACTTAATGATGAACTGTCAATCAACCCATTCAGTGCAATGAATCACTTAGTAGCAGACACACAGGTTCAATCATCTATAAACTACAGGACTACAGGACTCCCCATACAACACTAGCCAATAGTTTGCAAGGTCAACCAGTATCCAGACGATTATGAATGTTTTACAGCAAGCCCCCCCAACAATTTAAATAGCAATTCCAAAAAGATCTGTATTTAATCCCCACTCTTTCTCTATGGAGCGGCAACTTCATAACTGCCGATCCCGACCACCCACACACCTCCCCAATACCTGGTTCGATTCGTCTGGACTCCACCACATTAACTCTGGCCTAAAAACCCTCCAAAATTGCCCCCCCGAGCCCCCCGCAACGTCACAATCTCTGCTTGAAAGTGAAACTAAATCATTCACGATTCTCAAACCTCTCCCCCAAATAGGCTCATATCTCATCAACCCGACCTCCCACACACCTCCCCTATATCTTGTTAGATTCCTATGGACCCCACCACATGAACCCTGCCCTCAAACCCCCCCGCACGACCCCCCCCGCCCCCCGCGAACGCAGATCGCCCCCCCCCCTCCGAAAACGACCCTAAACGGTCAAAATGCACACAAATAACCCCCCCCCACTACCCTCCCCACAACCCTCCACCACCGTCCTGACTGATAAGCACATGAATACATATAAGCCCAAATGTTAAAGAAGTCAAAAACCCACATCTTTGATAGCATGCTAGCGAAACATATGCTGAAGCACTAGCAATTAGCTTAAGCGCTAATTTCAGCATTGGTCGCTAATGTCAGCAAACAGCATATCTTTACAGCTAGTTGGAATGTCAGTTGTAAATCCTGACTGATAAGCACATGAATACCTATGAGCCCAAATGTTAAAGAAGTCAAAAACCTACATTTTTGATAGCATGCTAGCGAAAGAGTTGAAAAAGATGTTCGCTTACCTTAGAGACTTAGAGCCAGAGAGGAAGAGTTGAGTTGGAGTACAGTTTATAAATACACCCGAAACAAAAAAAGCCAATTTGATTCCTCCAGTAAATATCCTCCAATTAAAGTTATTAAATGTGAAATGAATTACTTTTCATAAAATGGCCACCGTCTTCCCCTCTCCTATTTCAAGCACATTGCTAAGTAACAAACTAATAAGTTGCAGCTGACAGTTGCCACTGTCATGGCAGTTGAAAAGACAGAGAGAAAAGGCTTACAGCACCCCTCGAACAGGAAGGATTTCTGGCCAAACCGTGTTTCCAATCATAAAACCAGGTTAACGTGAAGCAGGCTGAGCCCTTCCTGAACGTCTACATAGGCATTTTGTGTTGACAAGTAAAGAAATGTGCTCTTGGGAGCAATTCTAAAAAGTGTTTGTTTTCTTTCTTTTTAGTTACTTTCCCACCACTCTTAACATGGGACTCTATGAGGCTGTTCATGGGTGCTGCGGCGAATCTTCGCATGTCAAGCTAAAACAATAAATCTGACAGATAAAGTAAAGCAAGTGTGAGCTAGAGGACACATTTTCCTAAATTTCTATGTATAAATTGTGTCTGTAGTGATGCATTTGAGGCCATGGTAGTCGAATATGTTTTATTTTTTCACTGATTTTTCTGTCTCCTCTACACTCTAGCGATGACATCATCCACTCTAGTTCTGAAACATTCTCTCCATTGACACCCATTCATTTTTTTTGGTGTGGTTTTTGGCAATTTTTGTTAAAACCGTTTGCCAAAAGTCTTAGAAAAGATATAGCGCACATGTCGCGGCCAAGCCGCACGTTTTGATATCACTTTTGTGTATGTGCGTCAAAAACTCTGGTAGGTGTTTTGAGCCAAAAAAACGGCATAAGAATAATAAGTAAAGCTAGTAATAACATATTGTGTGCCTTGCAGCACGCACACAATAATAATAAACGCTAGTAATAACATAGTGTGCGCCTTGTGTTCGATCAATGAGAGACTGAACCACAACCTACCAGTCCACTGTGCTGACATGCCCCTCATCACATCTCTACTAAAACACAGGAGATGCTGACTGGAGATACTAAAGTATCCTTCATCATATCTCTACTAAAACACACAAGCTGCTGACTGGAGATACTAAAGTATCCCTCATCACATCTCTACTAAAACACAGGAGCTGCTGACTGGAGATTCTAAAGTATCCCTCATCACATCTCTACTAAAACACAGGGTTAGAGCTGCTGACTGGAGATACTAAAGTATCCCTCATCACATCTCTACTAAAACACAGGAGCCGCTGAATGGAGATACTAAAGTGTCCCTCATCACATCTCTACTAAAACACAGGAGCTGCTTACTGGAGATACTAAAGTATCCCTCATCACATCTCTACTAAAACACAGGGTTAGAGCTGCTGACTGCCAGCCTGGCTCACATACAGACCATGTGGTAAAGGTTCACAGTGAGAGATACAGAGTAACAACAGGTTTAGAAACCTGCCTGTCTGACTCATTCATGTTGAACAGCAACATTCAAGGCTGGTTCTTACAAATTAAAGGAATATTTTAACCACACATGTTGTTGTAACCAATCTCTGGTCTCTAGTTTAAATGTTGATGTTTGTAAGACAGTCTGTTGTGTTTGTTGACAGGATCAGACAGCAGAGACCAGCCTCACCTGTACCCAGCTGTGTGTCCATGAAGAGTGACAGGTCTATGGATCATCCTATCATGTTCAGTGATGGAGGAGGACCTTCTAATGAGGAAGGGTATGTACTGACCTCTGCTGGTATTCACTGTTATGATTCTAATAAGGAAGAGTGTGTGCTGGTGTTTAAACTGACAAATAATATACATTTTAAAGTAGCAATCAAATTCATACAATCAAACTCATAGCCTGACAGATTTTCTGACCATGTGGTTGAGGTACACATTGATTGGGAGATCTTAATTAATATGATTTCATTCACATCAGAATCATAATAGTTTGTATTCGCCATTTAATCACACAAGAAATTGAGTGTGGCAGGAAGGCACAACAATAAACATATTCAAACATAAATAAAAAGTAGGAAACAACAATTAACTAAATATAAAACATTTAAAAAATACAATCTGAAGTATAAAATGAACTACACATAAAATATGTGAATATTAAACATGAATGTCCAGGTATGAGTATGAGGTATGAGATTCAAGCATGTACACAGTAGTGCAAAAAGATCAAAGTGGCTTGTGCAGAGTGCAGTAGGATTGACTGACTTAATGTTGAACTGTACCTGACATTAACACAGAGACACAACAAACTACCCTGAAACTAATGCAGGTATGGAAGCCAGACCATCCTACTTGATTTCATGTATGTGCAGAAGAATAACTAACTCATGTACTGTCAATAACACAGACTCAACTATATCAAACTATCACTAAATATAAACAGCACTGCAGCTTTCTGCAGTCACTGCAGACAAAATGTGATTATGTATGACTACTGTCTAAAATGTCTGGGTATATATGATTAGATTAGATTTATTGTCATTACACATGTACACATACAGGGTAACAAAATACAGTTGGCATCCAACCAGAAGTGCAAAACAGTTAGTATGAGCAGAATATATCAGTTATACACAGAATATACACAATATATACAGGGTATTAAAGCTATTTGGTAGCAACAAATATACAGCTGTATTGTACAAAATGTTACAGTATTTTACAGAGTTTAATGTGTTGTATTTACAGATAGTGCAAAATGGTACTATATGCAGATGTGCAAAATGAAACAGATAGTGAAAAATGGTAAGATGATGCAAAATGATACAGATAGTGCAAGTATAGGGAGATGATACAGAAATTATACAGATAGTGCAAATATAGGGGGGCGGGCGTTATTTAGGGGGGCAGGGGTTAGCAGGGGTGGAATTCAGAACTGACAGTTCTGGGTAAGAAGCTGTTCCTCAGTCTGCTGGTCTTAGACCGGAGACTCCTGAGGCGCCTGCCGGAGGGCAGGAGGGCAAACAGTTTGTGGGCGGGGTGGGAGGAGTCCTTCTGGATGCTGTGAGCTTTATGCAGACAGCGCTTCCTTTGGATGTCCTCGATGGTTGGGAGAGGAGTCCCTGTGATGCGTTGGGCAGTTTTCACCACCCGCTGCAGTGCCTTGCGCTGCCAGTTTCCATACCACACTGTGACACAGTTGGTCTGGATGCACTCAGGATGCAGTTCACCATGACAGCTGAGGACAGGTGGTGTTTCCTCAGTGTTCTCAGGAAAAAGAGACACTGGTGAGCATTCTTGATCAAGCCGGAGGTGTTGGTAATCCAGGGCAGGTCTTCCAAGATGTGGATCCCCAGGAATTTATAACTGGAGACACGCTCAACGGCCATCCCGTTGATATGAATGGGGTCGTGCGTGTCTCCCCTCTTCTTCCTGAAGTCTAGATAAGCTCCTTGGTCTTTGTGGTGTTAAGGAGCAGGTTATTGCCACCGCACCACATGGCCAGGTGCTGTACTTCCTCTCTGTAGGCTGTCACATCGTTGTTGGTGATGAGGCCAATCACCGTGGTGTCATCAGCAAACTTAATGATGTAGTTGGAGCCATGCATTGGCTTGCAGTCATGGGTGAAGAAGGAGTAGAGAAATGGGATGAGCACACAGCCCTGTGGTACACCTGTGTTGAATGTAATGGTGGAGGATCAAGAGTGAGCTGACCTAACATGCTGTGGTCTGTTGGTCATAAAGTTCATAATCCAGTGGCAGAGGAGGTGTTGAAGCCCAGCTCTCCAAGTTTGATGATCAGCTTAGCCTGCTAGCAAACATGCAACCCTGTGTGAGGTGGACCCTGATGTCATTCTTCAGTGTCTGGTTGGAATGCAACACATTGTTTACCTGGGGGTGACAGTGCTCCTATCTCTGATGAAGATTTTAAAGGAATAGTGTCTTGAAGTGGGATAGAAGATGGTTTATTGGTATTGATGGTATCACTCTTATACAGTGTGTCTGTGTGTATCTGTCAATTCCAAGACAGTTTTACTCATGGAGCACATTTAGAAACAGCCAATGCCAACCGAAGTGCTGTACAAACTCATCAAATAGGGAAAGACAACAATAAATAAGAACAACAAATGAACACAATTACATTAAGTACACCTCCACCTTGGGGGTCAGATGGCTCAACGGGTTAAAGTGTTGAACTCATGGTCGGAAGGTTGTGAGATCAAACCCTGGCTGTGGCTATGTGACATTATGTCCTTGGGCAAGGCACTTCACCCTCCTTGCCTCAGGGAGAATGTCCCTGTACTTACTGTAAGTCGATTTGGATGAAAAAAAATTTAAGATGAGACTTAAATGACTCTGTGGTGGGGAATGACCTGATAAAAATGTGCAGTTTATTCCACAGAGTAGGCGGCTACAGCTGAGAAGGCACTATCACCTTTTGTTTTCATACAAGTCTGTGGAACGGCTCAAAAGAGTTAGTTTGAAGATCTAAGGGGCCTGGAATTGTGATACAGCATAAGAAGGTCTGATACTGTGGTGGCAGTTTTCTGAGAATCAATCCGCTCGACTGAAGTAACTTGTTAATGTTTATTACAAGTACCAATACAGGAAAACATATGAGAAATAATCAAGCAACGTTACACACATATTCACACACAATGCACAAACACATGAAAGTTACACAAAGACAATTCCATACTGTTCCAGCTAGCATTCTAGCATAGAACCCTGGTCTACATTTCCAAAACCTTGGAGAGGTCCAGGGACCACCAGCACTACGCAGCTGATCGCCCTGAACTCCCCAGACAAACTTTCAACAGACCATTTTATAGTCTGAGAAGTCATTGGTCTATCATAGACGTACAGTTTGTCCCATGTCTGTTCTCTGATTGGTTAACTCTCTAAACACAATAGAGTAAGTTGAATCCACATTATCTGCAGACTTCATGTCTCCAAGTTAAAAGCTTCAGGAGGTATCTGCCAAAATGCTGTATTGTCTGTTTGGGAGGAGGGATCACAACCCCCCTCTCGACAAAAGCAACATTTACATTATTCAATCAGCAGAGCTTCACAAAAAAGCATCATCACTCATCAGAGCAAATGGCTCTTGAAGGACGTAGGAGACCTCTTGTTCAAGAAATGTTACTTGTACATACATTGGTCATACATTTCCTTGACCGATACATACACAACAACACAAGTAACAACATCTTAAAATTAATTCTATATTTGACTGGCAACCAACGGAGAGGCCAATATAGAGCGATAAGGTCCCTCTTCCTGGTACCAGTCAACATTCTAGCACCCACATTCTGGGCAAATTGCAGGTGTGATAATGCTGATTGACAAATGCCATAATACAGATAATTACAATAATCCATTCAAGGCAATATAAGTGAATGAATAACAATTTTCAAGTCCTTGATAAAGAGGAAAAAGTTGCAACATGTGTTAGTTTTGCAATAGTCCTTAAATTAAAGAAACTACCTTAACTACCTTAAACAGAATTACTTTGTCTGTCAAATGTTGGTGCTGAATCCAAAATAACACCCACAGTTCTGGCATGGCAGTGCACAATGGTGGACAATGAGCCAATTTCTTTAGATATATCATCAATTGATCTGGGGGTACCAAATAGAATCACCTCCGTCTTACTCTCATTCAGTTGTAGAATGAGAATGTATCCATCCAGCACTTGATATTACTTACTGTGGTTAAGTTATGTCATATCTTGTCCTCAGAGATCAACAGAAGTCTGAGTCAGACAACACTTGCCAAGAGGACTTGCCCTCCATATTCACAGTGAGTTTTGTGTTACAGTACAAATAAGACATCATCTTTTAAATCATGTCGATCTTCTGATATCTTCCCTCTCTGTTTCAGGTGCTTGAAGAAAAGAGGCTGAAGAAGATGAAGAGGATTCTGAGTTCAGATTTCCCAGAAGATTTACAGGGTCAGAGGGAAGACCAGGAAGTGGTGGACCCTGAATATCAGAAGCAGATATGTCAGCGGAAACTTAAATCTGAACTGAGGAAGACGTTTGAAACTGTGTTTGAGGGCATAGCTAAACAAGGAAATCCAACTCTTCTCAATGACATCTACACAGATCTTTACATCACAGAGGGTGAGAGTGGAGAGATCAATGAAGAACATGAGATGAGACAGATTGAGACAGCGTCCAGGAAATCAGCAAGAACAGAAAGAGCCATCAAATGCAACAACATCTTTAAACCCTCAGCTGGACGAGACACACCTATCAGAATTGTTCTGACAAAAGGAGTTGCTGGCATCGGAAAAACTGTCTCTGTGCAGAAGTTCATCACAGACTGGGCTGAAGGACTAGCCAATCAGGAAATCCACTTCATCTTTCCTCTCCCATTTCGAGAGCTGAATTTGTTGGTTGGTAAAGAGTTCAGTCTGATGGAACTTGTCCATCACTTCTTCTCGACAACCAGTAAATCAGGAATGTCCAACTACAACAAGTACAACATTCTGTTTGTCTTTGACGGTCTGGATGAGTGTCGACTGCCCTTAGCCTTCAAAGAGAACAAGAGCTGGTGTGATGTCACAGAGTCCACCTCAGTGGATGTGCTGCTGACCAACCTGATCAGAGGAAACCTGCTTCCCTCTGCTCTCATCTGGATAACCACTCGACCTGCAGCAGCCAATCAGATCCCTTCTGAGTGTGTTGACCTGGTGACAGAAGTACGAGGGTTCAATGACCTACAGAAGGAGGAGTACATTATGAAGAGATGCAGTGATGAAATCCTGGCCAGGAGAATCATCTCACACATCAAGGCATCAAGGATCCTCTACATCATGTGTCACATACCAGTCTTCTCTTGGATTACTTTTACAGTCCTTGAAGACATGCTGAGAACAGAGAAGAACGAAAAGATGCCCAAGACCCTGACTGAGATGTACACAGCCTTCCTGGTGTTGCAGACCAAACAGAAGAAGGTGAAGTATCATGAGAAAACTGAGACAGATCCACACTGGGATGAAGACACCATTCAGAGTATTCTGTTACTGGGAAAACTGGCCTTCCAGCAGCTGGAGAAAGGCAACCTGATTTTCTATGAGAAAGACCTGACAGAGTGTGGCATTGATGTCTGTGATGCCTCAGTGTACTCAGGAGTGTTCACACAGATCTTCAGACAGGTTGATGGAGTCTTCCAGGAGAAGGTGTTCTGCTTTGTCCATCTGAGCTTTCAGGAGTTTCTGGCTGCTGTGTTTGTGTTTATCTCATTCATCAACAACAAGCAGAATCTGATGTCTCAGTCCACCTCAGACACATCTGAGGTCAACCTCTACAAGAGTGCTGTGAACAAGGCCTTGCAGAGTAAGAATGGAAGCCTGGACCTTTTCCTCCGCTTCCTCCTGGGTCTTTCACTGGAGTCCAATCAGACTCACTTACGAGGCCTACTGACTCAGATAGGAAGCAACACAAAGAGCCGTGAGAAAACAGTCAGTTACATCAAGAAGAAGATCAGAGAGGATCCCTCTGCAGAGAGATGCATGAATCTGTTCCACTGTCTGAATGAACTGAATGACCATTCTCTGGTGGAGGAGATCCAACACTACCTAAACTCAGGAAGTCTCTCCAGCGAAAAGCTCTCATCTACACAGTGGTCAGCTCTGTTCTTCGTGTTGCTGACTTCAGAAGAGAAGATAGACGTGTTTGACCTGAAGAAATACTCCAGATCAGAGGAAGGACTTCTGAGGCTGCTGCCAGTGATCAAAGACTCCAAAACTGCTCTGTATGTATTGGGGTTAGATATTATATTTCATGATTGTATGATAAACATGACTCTGATGATGTGTCATGTTCTCCTTATGTTATGTAGGCTGAATGACTGTAACCTCTCAGAACGGTGCTGTGAAGCGCTGGCCTCAGCTCTCCCCTCTTCAGATCTTACAGAGCTGGACTTGAGGAACAACAACCTGGGGGATTCAGGCATGAAGCTGCTCTCTGCTGGACTGGGGAATCCACTCTGCAAACTGGAGACACTGAGGTCTGTAGTCAAGCCTTTTACTGGGTTTTATGTTTTGTTGTCTGTTGTCTGTGGTTGTTAAAAATGATGAAAGGCTAAATGAACTAAACTAAATGTTTAGTTTAATGTTCAACTTGAAATATCTATTGTTATAATCTAACACCACACACTGAATCACACCCTGGTCGTAAGTTTGTGGTCTATTGAAGGTACAAAAGGTCCGGCCAAAGAATAGTCAGGGAAGGGTTCTAATCAACAAGTCATTAAGGTAGGATGGTCAGGACCAAGAGATAAGATGATCCTTAATTTGTCCCGCAGTGGGAAAGTTGCAGTTTGAAACAGTAAAGTGCAGTTCAGCACTCAAAGTACACAAAGCACAAAATAAAAAATAAAATCTTTAAAAATACAAGATTGCATATGATATTGCAAATAGAAGTGTTTACCGTGGTACAACAGTGTGTCAGTAGTGTTCATGTAGTCATTAGCAGACGTTCTTATCCTGAGCGACTTGCAGCAAGTACAGGGACATTCCCCCTGAGGTAAGTAGGGTGCCTTGCCTTTTCCAAGGACACAACGTCATGTTAGCTTGGCCAGGATTTGAACCAGGTACTTTGTGATTACTAGCCCGACTTCCTTATCACTCAGCCACCTGAAAGTCCCAGAAAGTAGACAAGACCAAAGGAAGTAGTGAAAAACAAAAAAGGCATCTGAAGGCTCGACAAACAAGAACAACAGACCCCAAACAGAAAACACAGTTAGGAGTGAGTGTAGGAGGGAAGATGGCAGACACCTGGAGGGGGTGGAGACAAACATGAGACAGGTGAAACAGATAAGGGGGGACAGGAATCTATTTCAAACATACTTCTTAATTATGTTATTTGTAGATTGACATGACATTGTGTTTTGCATCTGTCCCTATGGTCAACAACACTATCCCTGCATCAAGGGTTGTGGGTCAGAAATATCCAGAACAGTGTGCTGTGTGGTCCGGGCCGGCTCTACCTAATTTAGCGCCCTAGGCGAGATCACTGCGCGCGCCCCCCGTCTTTGGGAATCGCTCGCACCCCCCCCCCCCCTCCCCAGCCCGGTATTTTTTGTTCGAGCGGGGGGGGTCCCAAAGACGACAGTTTTTTACTCGTTTGCATACTTATCCAGACTTTACCGAGAGCATCCCGTAATTTTTCAAAATAAAAGACTGTTATTAATTAGCGATTAAGGGTGCAGCGCCCCTACAGCCGATGGCGCTCTAGGCGACCGCCTATATCGCCTATGCCTAGAGCCAGCCCTGTGTGTGGCATACTGAAAGACCTGCTGTTAGATTTAGATTGTACTACGATGTAACTGGATGTACCATTTCTGACATACTCTTAAGATGGCGGGGTTCAATTTGAGATGGATGGAAGTTAACTAACCAGGACAGAAAGTAATCTGACTGATTAAACCATCTTGAAGTTTAAGAAGAAAATATTCTGACTGATATTCTGTAATGATTCTGAATGAAAACCTTCTACAGGCTGTCAGGCTGTCACATCACAGAGGAAGGCTGTGCTTCTCTGGGCTCAGTGTTGAAGTCAACCTCCTTCCTGAGACAACTGGATCTAAGTAACAATGATCTGAAGGATGCTGGTATGAAGCTGCTCTCTGCTGGACTGGAAGATCCACTCTGCAAACTGGACACACTGAGGTATGTAATTATGGAAGGAGAGACAACAACTAGTGATGAATGATACGGTCACTAGGAAAAGTAAAACATTTGTAGAAAGAAGCCATTTCAGGATTTTCTCTGTTGTAAAAAATCATAGCAGTCCTGTTTAACCCTGAAGACAAAACAAGGGTTAAGATGTATACTATCTATATATACTATAGATAGTATACTTATACTATACCATCATGTTATTGTACGAATATACTTGGACAATGAGTTATGCATCTGCTGACTTTTGTGCTGCCTTCCTGTAGTTCAAAATGTTGTTAGTCTTCAATCAATCTTAAAAGTTTCCAAAACAGCACTGGAACTCATTTATCGGTCTGCAAAATGACAGAAATCCCAATAAATTTGAGCAGGTTCTGGAACCTAACTGCATTTTACCCTCCAGGAATGCAGTTACACACACCTCACCTGTTTTCATGTGTTATTGTACTATTGGTAAATCCAGATGCTCTCAGATCTTACTACTAACACTATTGGTCACTCTGGGAGTTTCAGATTTCACTTTCTCCTTAGCTTTGGGCCCTTTGACCCTGAATTTGCAGATGTATATTTTCCTGCTGGATGACAATAATCAGCGTTTCTCTTAAAACAGGTCCTGTAGCCCACAATTACAATGAGGCAGCTCACACTGCTTACACAATGAGGCTGGTTGTAATTCCTCCTTACTTAGGGCTAGTGCTGGCCTTGTGCAGGCAGCCACAGATCAGATTCTAGGCAGAGGGTCAAGAACAGTGCATGTTGACTTGTAGCTCAGGCCTCTGCCTGCCTCCAGGTGGCCTTCTCCCTCCACAGCCTCTGGCACCCAGATCTCACACTAAGGCTCAATATCTTCATCCACTTAGTAATAAGAATAATTAATCAACAGCTTCGCATATAGTTTCCAGTAATATAGCATAATAGTTAAAGGGGTGATTTGAGAGTTTAATTTTTATTCAGTTATAACCCATCTTCATCGTTTCAACAGTATGGTGTCAATTTCGTTGTCAGTGTCTGTGGTTGATGCCTCTCATTAGGAATAACAAGTGTTCTTGGCGTGTTATACTACGATGTAACTGGCTATTCACATTTATTGTGACATACTTGACTTCAGAGGATGGTAGTATTCCATCAGAGATGCAGGGATAGTTTACTGCCCCATGGTTTCTGCTGGTATTGCACCTTGGTTATGGGTCCATTTAAGGTCCAGGGAGACATGCACAAAGTACGCACCAAACGACCGCAGGATACGTGCTGCAGCCATTCAGCATGTGGACACGTACTTAGTGTGAAGTAGATTTCTGTGTCAGTTGCAACGCTGCTCTTTAGGAAGTTAAACAAGTCAGTCTGTTATTGGTTATTTGCAGCATTTCACAAATGGTAACACAGCACCTATAGGAAATGATCAGACTGGTATTCTTTATATCATGATAACCTTCTACAGGCTGTCAGACTGTCACATCACAGAGGAAGGCTGTGCTTCTCTGGGCTCAGTGTTGATGTCAACCTCCTTCCTGAGACAACTGGATCTACGTAACAATGATCTGACGGATGCTGGTATGAAGCTGCTTTCTGCTGGACTGGGGAATCCACTCTGCAAACTGGAGACACTGAGGTATGTTATCATGTTCAAAAGGAGACAACAACTAGTAATGAATGATACGGTCACAAGGAAAAGTAAGACATTTGAAGACAACATTAAAAAGGAGAAGGTACATTATTACCAAAAAAAAAAAACTTTCTCTGCCAGTTCGAAATGCAGCTTAATCTTTGAAAACAGAAAGATAATGTTATTGATAGTGCATAGGTTGTGTCATCACTCCAGCTTGTTTCTGATTTAAGGTGTAACAATAATCCCTTGTTACAACTGTCCTGGTCTCCCCTAGTAATACAATATGTATCATAAGCAATAAACATTTCATTTCAACCCTAGTGTGCAATGACTAATTTACTCATTTTGATTGCAACTGTATGATATAAGATATGTTTTTTGGCGTCTGATTTCAGATCAAACCCTTTCTTTTTTACTTCATCAGTTCTGCCCCCATCATTCACTGTATGCGTAACTGAATTCCATGCATTGGTTTTATTTAAAGCTTTTTAGCCCCTATCCAGCAGGATGGATGTGGCTGAGCAGTAAAGGTCTGTAAATAACAACAGTAACAACCATGTGACCTCCTGTCACCCTAGCCTCCTACACAGTGGAAACCGTGCCTTTATAAATGTTCCAACCCCACCTAATATAAGTCACCTGTGCCCAATCACAATCACAATCACCACCACAAACCACACCCACATAAGATGGAACCCCACCAACTCCCCAATTCAACTCCAAGGGCTCTTACACCTATTTGGTGATATTGTGACATTACAGAGAATTCTGAAGCAGCGGTGGCAATGATTTCTGGTCCATTGAGCTGTCCTAGTACTGGGTTTAGAGAGAACTTAGAGAGTGGCTGTGAACATTGCTTTCTGTAGGATCATATGATCCATGTTCTTCCTCTGACTGCTTAAGAATAAGGTGCACCCACAATGACCTTGTCTACTTGAATCTGACTTGAATTTGTCAGATTACGTGATCTAGAATTGGCCTTTATGGAACCGCTATGACCCAGACTGATTTGTTAATTCAAATCAGGTTTGGGACTTTAATTGGTTTAATTTGGTGAGCTTTATAGAACAGTCCTCTGGTCCTGCGGTTCCATAGAACTACGACCACCAAACTAAACACAAACACAAGCTTCCTGAACTGGGGGAAAGGGTCACTCTGTCTAATGAGGGGGAGGTGCAGCTATGACAGCACCTGCCATATGAACCCCTCTGTGCTGACTCACTGTGGAGAGAGGCGCAGATGGATTCTGTCACAATATTGATCCTCTTTCTCCAGGCTGTCAGGCTGTCTGGTCACAGAGGAAGGCTGTGCTTCTCTGGCCTCGGCTCTGAAGTCCAACCCCTTCCACCTGAGGGAACTGGACCTGAGCTACAATCATCCAGGAGAAAAAGGATTGAAGCTGCTCTCTGCTAGACTGGAGGATCCACACTGCACACTGGAGAAACTCAAGTAAGGACATGTTGGTTTTTATAGAATCCTGCTTAACACTGGATAATCACTGTTCTACTTTAATAGGCCTTGCATTTCATGATATTTAAATTAATAATGGCATGGAAACTGTACAGTCTGCCAAATTGTGCAACTTTGATTGTAGCTACAATCCTAATTGTATTTCTTGTGTCTATTCCAGAAAGCAGGTTTAGTGAAATCTGAGTTTTTTAACCTAATATGAGGGAAACTCTGGGTTTTTAGTTGCAGAAAGAGAGAGTGATAGAATTCCTTTGCGTTTGAGAGTTATTTGACTTTGTCTTCTGGTTTTTGTGTCCATCCTTAAGGAACATCCTGAGACTTTGCAGAAATGAGTTAGTGCAACATGGGCAGGATGAAAGGAAATGTTTGTTTGACCTAAGGTGCTGAACCACCCTGTAGGACAGTAGACCCTGGGGGATGGATGGAGCATCTTATACAGCCTTCTATCTAAGATTCTGGATACGGTCTAGATTTATGACCGAAGGGGAAGTTTTTGAAAGGGTCAGTTGGACACTTACAGTAAATTGCTAAAGACCTGTTGTAGTTTACAGTCCATTTTGGAGAAAAGGGAATTAATTGTTTGTATTTGTTATCAGTCGTTTAGAATGACCAGATGTTGTGACTCTATGTTAGACTGGGGGTCCTGTCTTGCACCCAGCGCAATTTACTTTGTACACCGACACATGAATCATTCCTATTTTGCACCCGACACAGAGCGTATTTTTCCGTCCACAGATGCACGCCGGTAAATTAGGAAATTTTGGTGCAAAAAAGAGGCATGTTCCAGCACAAACGTTCCCTGGTGCTATTTTGCAAAACTGTTCCGCCACAAAGCAGGAAAAAGGTGGTTAAAAGTCAGTGGCGCGTCATTCAAATGGTATTTTAAGGGCGCAGGCTTGGCCATAATGTAGCTTGTACACAACACACATGCTCTTTGCTTCTCTCATCTACACAAATACAGCAGTTCCCATTCTGGCAAACATAATTACAAGAAAAAATATTACCAAACGAGGGAAATCATTGTGATTATAATAATATGTTATAAACGTTACCTATAATTTGAGTAAATAGTGAATGCTAGATTTATGTTTTTTTCATAACTTCACAATGCATAAATCTAGCGTACACATTTACTCATATTATTCAAGCTAGTTGCAGTTTAATTATGGTTACCAACAGTGGAAACAATTGTGGCAATTTCCTCCCAGACCTGTTTAATCAAAAGATAATTTGGGCAGGTTTCTCCCACCCCTGTACAGTGTGACTTCTTTCTTTTACAGCTCTAATGAGGACGTTGATCTCCTCGGCTGTGAAGCGTTCTTGACAGGGCTGTGCCTTTAAAGGGGCAAAAACGGAAAGCGACTGTATTATTTTTATATCACCGTTTTTTAAACATTGTTAACCAGGCATGGATTGGCATAGGATTTTGTACAATACATCTGTATATTTTTACTTACAAATCACTTTTAATGCCTTTTACATACCATGTATATTCCGCTTATGCTACCCGATTTGCACTTCTGGTTGTACGTGTGTAATGACATTAAAGTTGAATCTAATCTAAACTAAATCAGATAATAACTGTGAGCTTCCCATCTCAGGGTTTATCAAGTCAGTTCAGGGTTAGGCTCAGAGTTTGTCAAACCTGCTTTCTAGAATACACCTCTGATGATTAGAGAGTGAAGTGTATTTTCATCCTTTCTCTGCTTATCCCTACAGTGTGGATCATGGTGGAGAGTGCAGGATCAAACCTGGCCTTAGGAAATGTGAGTATTGACTGCTACTTGGTTCTAGTACACAAGATCATACAAGGGACAATACCATTAGTGACTTGGACACTGTCAGAAATGGACACACATGTGTATGTGCCCTCCTCTCTCCTCTACCCTCCCTTCTCCCCTCCCCTGTCCCCTTCCCCTCTCTTCTCCACTCTCCCATCTCCCCTCCACTGTCCCCCCTCCCCTTTCTCCTCCCTTCTACCCTCCCCTGTTCCCCCTCCCCCTCTCCTCCCCTCTCCCTTCTCCCATCCCCTGTTCCCCCTTCCCAGAGAGTAGGTGATGGTTGGAATGGGGGAGGTGGGGGAGATAAGGGGGGAGTGAGGTAGATGAGGGCGGTGGGAGGTAGATAAGATGGGAGTGAGGTAGATAAGGGGGGTGGAAGAGTGTAGATGAGAGAGAGAATGAAAGGGGGAGGCAGGGAGAGGGAACCATTCTAATGTGAATGATGTTGATCAGTAATATATTGTGTCTTGGTCTCCCCCCCATCAGATGCCTGTGATTTCACACTGGACCCAAACACAGCACACAGAAACCTCTCTCTGTCTGAGGAGAACAGAAAGGTGACAAGGAGAGAGGAGCAGCAGTATCCTGATCACCCAGAGAGATTTGACTGGTATCCACAGGTGCTGTGTAGAGAGGGTCTGTCTGGATGCTGTTACTGGGAGACAGAGTGGAGTGGAAGAGGGGCTTCTATAGCAGTGACATATAAAGGAATCAGCAGGAGAGGAAAGGGGGATGACTGTCTGCTTGGATACAATAATAAGTCCTGGAGTCTGTACTGTGACGATAACAGTTACTCTGCCTGTCACAATAAGAAGGACACTGACTTACCTGTCCCCCCTTCCAGACCCCACAGAGTAGGAGTGTATCTGGACTGGCCGGCCGGCACTCTGTCCTTCTACACAGTCTCCTCTGACACACTGACCCACCTGCACACCTTCCACAGCACATTCACTGAGCCCCTCTATCCTGGGTTAGGGGTTTATAACTATGACTCCTCAGTGTCCCTGTGTTAGGTAGAATAGCCCACACACCTCCTCACCTCCTTCATCACCGTCTGGTACGCTGCTGCCACTGCCAAGGACAAGAGCAGACTGCAGCGTATCATACGTGCCGCTGAGAAGGTGATAGGCTGCAACCTGCCATCCCTTGAGGACCACTGCACTCTGCCACTTTAGCACACAACACTTTAAACTTAAAAAAACTTACTACTGTGATTTTTGCACTACTGTTTACACTACTGTGTATATACCCCCCCCCCCCCCCCACATACTACGTTTACCCATTCCATTCTGTAACTATGTTATTTGTACCTCCATGTTATTTGTATCATTTGTACTATTTGTATCATTTGTACTATTTGTATCATTTGTGTCATTTGTATTATTTGTTCATATGTATCATATCTGTAGTGTATTTTACATTGTATTCATTTTTTATTTTATTAGTATGCCACATATATGTTCTATGTTTGCTCATTCCTGCCACAGTGAATTCTATGTTTGTTAATCTTGCATAGCAAATAAACCCCATTCTGATTCTGATTCACACTCTTACACACTGTGCTCACATAGATGCTAGTGAAGATTGAACTGTATACAGTTAGAATGTATCTCCCACAGTGTTTATTTTAATTGTTGACAAACAACAATCCTATCTTTGTCCAATCCACATTCCACTGAATGTGATGAACTAAATAGCGTCTTCCTGACTAAATAAGGAGGAACACACACACACACACACACACACACACACACACCCACTTCCACTGTGTTAAACACACATGCCACATCAGAGGGAAGGAACACACTCACCCCCCTGCCACCTCTTCACATCTCCCCTGGCCAGCCCCCCCTCCCCCTCCACTTCTCAGCCTGCAACCTTCAACACCTGACCCCCACCTGCCCACCTCTCCCCCTTTCACCAGGTCACCACCCCCCCTGAGACTCTCCCCACTCACAACCCCCACACCCCAGTCATCCTCCACCCCCCTCTCCATAACAGATGATCAGGTGAGGAGTCAACTTAAGAAGATCAAGGCAAGGAAGGCCCCGGGCCCGGACGGCATCAACCCAAGACAAGGACTTGTGCTGATGTTATGACTTGTGCTGTTGATCAAGGACTGTGCTGACCAGCTCTCTGGTGTGGTCAGGTGCTTGTTCAACCTGAGCTTGAGCCTGGAGAAAGTACCAGCCCTGTGGAAGACCTCCTCTGTTGTCCAGGTACCGAAGACGCCGCGCCCCAAGGAGCCTAACCACTTCAGGCCTGTTGCCTTGACTTCTCACCTGATAAAGACCATGGAGAGGATCATGCTGCAACACCTGCAACCCCTGGTGGGCACACAGCTGGACCCCCTGCAGTTTGCTTACCAGCCTGGGATCGGGGTGGACGATCTACCTGCTGCACAGATCGCTGCTACACCTGGAGGACAGCAGGAGCGCTGTGAGGGTCATGTTCTTTGACTTCTCCAGTGCTTTTAACACAATCCAGCCTTCACTGCTCAGAGTGAAGATGGAAAGTGTGGGAGTGGACCAACACCTGGCTGCATAGACTACAGACTACCTCACCAACATATCACAGTTTTTGATGTTTCCCTGCTCTAGCACACCTGATTCAAATAAAGGGGTCGTTATCAAGCTCTGTGGAAGCCTCATAATGACCCTTCATTAGAATCAGGTGTGCTGGAGCAGGGAAACATCGACAACTGTCAGGACAGCGGACCTCGAGGACCTGGATTGTTTATCCATGTACTAAAGTATACTGATGAATAGCTGTGCTTCTTGACATTGTCTGAAGCCATGATCAGGTGGTTGAGGACTTACAGGCTGGGATGAAGCAGTCAGAAAAGCATTGTGTCCAGTGGGAGGCCCAGCTGAGTAAAGCCCATGCAGCAGTGCATGCCCCGGAGCAGGGAATCAGCAACCTCTACTGCAGGGGTGTCAAACTCGTGCCATCGAGGGCCAAGAGGGTGCAGGTTTCCGTGTCAACCAAGACACTACACCCGCTGATTTCACTAACGAGTTTCTCCACTTAGTGAAATCAAACTCGTTATTGAAATCAGCTGGTGTAGTGGCTTGGTTGGCACGAAAACCTGCACCCTCTTGGCCCTCGATGGCACGAGTTTGACACCTGTGCTCTACTGCATCGCTGTGCCAACCCACAAGGTACCACATCTTTCCCACCCACCCTCACTCTGTTACCCCTTCTCCTTTCTACGATTCACAATCTACATAAAGCTTCCCTGTATTACATATAACTTTGATAATCACTTATATATACTTTTTTTGAGACTTCTTTTAAATTTAAATGAAGTGGTAGTTGATTTAAATTAATGACATAGTTAGGGTTAAACCAAATCTATTCCATAATTAGTGGGCCTACGTGAAAAGTTGTCTTATTACATTCAACAGGCTAGATAATTCTCTTTATTGTGTTGGTTTCACTACAGGAATCTCTCAGAGAGGTGAAGATGAGCAACATGGACAAACTGCAAGGATTATCTTATCTTTCTGCTTACAGACACTTTCCAGTTCCACAATCAGGAACAAGACTGTTCCCTGACTTGGGAGGAGGTTTAGCGTAGAAGCGTCCAGCCTGTTGAGACCCACAGACTCAAGAGGAAAGTCCAGAAGAGCTCCAAGAAGACTTAAATACCAACACACGTCTGGAATGAAGACGGTTTATTAAATTATACCAATGATACAAATCTGGTGGTGTTTTCTTCATTTGGTGTTCTCTTCTATATCCTGTTGGTCACTGTGTCTTGTCTCATCCATTAGAAATGAGAAACAGACAGTTTCCAGATAAGTGGGTCACAACACAGACCAAGTGGAGTCCCTGCTTGCTATGACACATGCTGACATGCTTGCTAACACAATAGAGCCGCGACCAGCTGACCAGCTAAAACAGACATGTGTGCAAAGTGGTACGATACTTCGGCTCAATGTAATCAATAAGCCGGTAAGCAAATACAATACATTTTTCCGTTGTCAATGGAACAAAGTGTGGATTGTTTCACCAGATTACCTTAAAAATGCCCAACTATTCTAAATTGGTCGTATAGGTTTATGGGGGTACCAGTCACCACCAATATTTTAAGATTACAAAATTTTCCCCACGAATACTTTAGCAAACGCTGTCTAACTTTGTCAAACTTTGTGGTGCTAAGTAAAAGGTGGACATTATGTCCAGTGCCCGTGATGCAAATGTCTAGTGCCAGTAATGCAGGTGGTGTATTATTCTTCTTTCAATTGTCTTTTTAAAAACTTTTAGTCATCCATGGTTTAATTCCTTCTGGAAACAAAGTATAAACACAAAGAGTAATACCAACTTAATACCATCTTATTCGCTTTCTAGAAAGTATAATAACAACATAGTAACGGTGTAACAACTTTGTGAAAACAGATGAAAAGTGTAATAACAGTATAGCAACTTAAAATCTTCATGTAAATTGTTCCTTTTCTACTGTATATTTTTCAAAGTTTTAGTCATCCATGGTTTTATACCTTCTGGATTTAACACAAACTATTAAAACAATCAAAAGCATTATTCAAGCTCATTTCCAGGTTTAGTAAGTAACAAAAATAAAATAAACCTGATTTGGCTTTGCTGACACATCAGGATTTATTGCTGCAATAGTCATTGGACCACTGACCACAGCTTAAACTGTTTATAAAAGTATTAACAACTTAATAACAAGGTAACAACATGGTAATAACTGGTAAAAAAGTGTAATAACAATGTAATAACAGTGTAACAAACTAGTAATAACTGGTATAAAGTGTAACAACAATGTATTAAGAGTGTAACAATGTTGTAATAACTAATATTAAGAGTAATACCAACTTATTACCATCTTATTTGCTTTCTAGAAAGTATAATAACAACATAATAATGGTGTAACAACTTTGTAAAAACAGATGAAATGTGTAATAACAGTATATAAACTTAAAATCTTTATAAAATTGTTCTTTTTCTACTGTCTTTTTTCAAACTTTTAGTCATCCATGGTTTGATTCCTTCTGGATTTAACACAAACTATAAACACAATCAAAAACATTTATCAAGCTCATTTCCAGGTTCAGTAAGTAACAAAAACAAAATAAACCTGATTTGGCCTTGCTGACACATCAGGATTTATTGCTGCAGTAGTCATTGGACCACTGACCACAGCTGAAACTGTTTTTCTACTGTCTTTTTTCAAAGTTTTAGTCATCCATGGTTTTATACCTTCTAGATTTAACACAAACTATAAACACAATCAAAAGCATTTTACAAGCTCATTTCCAGGCTCAGTGAGTAACAAAAACAAGTAACCCCGATTTGGCCTTGCTGAAACATCAGGATTCCCTGCTGCAATAGTCAATGGACCACTGCCACAGCTGAAACTGTTTATAAAAGTAATAAAAACTTCATAACAATGTAACATCATGGTAATAACTGGTAAAATGTTTAATAACAACGTAATAACAGTGTAACAACATAGTAATAAGTGGTATTAAGTGTAATAACAATTTAATAACAGTGTAACAATGTTGTAATAAATGATATAAATAGTAATACCAACTTAATACCATCTTATTCGCTTTCTAGAAAGTATAATAACAACATTATAACAGTGTAACAACTTTGTAAAAACAGATGAAAAGTGTAATAACAGTAGAGTAACTTAAAATCTTTATATAAATTGTTCTTTTTCTACTGTCTTTTTTCAAACTTTTAGTCATCCATGGTTTGATTCCTTCTGGATTTAACACAAACTATAAACACAATCAAAAACATTTATCAAGCTCATTTCCAGGTTCAGTAAGTAACAAAAACAAAATAAACCTGATTTGGCCTTGCTGACACATCAGGATTTATTGCTGCAGTAGTCATTGGACCACTGACCACAGCTGAAACTGTTTATAAAAGTAATAACAACTTCATAACAATGTAATAACATGGTAATAACTGGTAAAAAGTGCAATAACAATGTAATAACAGTGTAACAACCTAGTAATAACTGGTATAAAGTGTAATAACAATTTAATAACAGTGTAACAATGTTGTAATAGCTGGTATAAAGAGTAGAAACCAGCTTAATACCATCTTATTTGCTTTCTAGAAAGTATAATAACAACATAGTAACTGTGTAACAACTTTGTGAAAACAGATGAAAAGTGTAATAACAGTATAGCAACTTAAAATCTTCATATAAATTGTTCCTTTTCTACTGTATATTTTTCAAAGTTTTAGTCATCCATGGTTTTATACCTCATGGATTTAACACAAAGTATAAACACAATCAAAAGCATTTTACAAGCTAATTTCCAGGCTCAGTGAGTAACAAAAACAAGTAACCCCGATTTGGCCTTGCTGAAACATCAGGATTCCCTGCTGCGATAGTCATTGGACCACTGCCACAGCTGAAACTGTTTATAAAAGTAATAACAACTTCATAACAATGTAACAACATGGTAATAACTGGTAAAATGTTTAATAACAACGTAATAACAACGTAATAACAGTGTAACAACGTAGTAATAACTGGTATTAAGTGTAATAACAATTTAATAACAGTGTAACAATGTTGTAATAAATGATATAAATAGTAATACCAACTTAATACCATCTTATTCGCTTTCTAGAAAGTATAATAACAACAACAACAACAACAACATTATAACAGTGTAACAACTTTGGAAAAACAGATGAAAAGTGTAATAACAGTAGAGTAACTTAAAATCTTTATATAAATTGTTCTTTTTCTACTGTATTTTTTCAAACTTTTAGTCATCCATGGTTTGATTCCTTCTGGATTTAACACAAACTATAAACACAATCAAAAACATTTATCAAGCTCATTTCCAGGTTCAGTAAGTAACAAAAACAAAATAAACCAGATTTCGCCTTGCTGACACATCAGGGGGGTATTGCACAAAAGTAGAATAAAGAAATCCAGGATAACTGAGCAAGCGCGGTTTGACCTAGTCTGGCCGTCCTATCCTGGCTTAATTGGTTGCAAGTTTGCCAAGCCAGGATGAAAAGGCGCAGCTATGTCAAGCCAGATGTAGGTAGTCAGGATTAATGCGTGTTCACGGCATTCTTAAATAGACCTCGCAATCGCTCACAGAATCACCGATCAGAACATGGACAAGAGTCGCGCAACATATTTCACGGCCGCAGAACAACAGCTCCTGATGGAGTTTTATGAGGAGGAGAAGGATATTATTAAAAAAGGGGCAGTACTCAAGCCATAATCAAAGAAAGAGAATAAGCCTGGCAGACAATAGCACACCGGATTAATGCGTTAGTATTCAAAAAGTGTACAATCCTCTGGAGCTGTCATAATTGGGCTACAATTAAGCATGTCCATAAGTTTAACTTTTTCTGCGAATGTTACGTAGGTGTACAGACACAGTAAATATTACAGTAAACCGCAACTTTATTGATGCACAGGTAGAGAAGACGCGGAGAGACTGTTTATCCAATTAGAATGCAGAACACAATGCACGTGGCGAATCCGTGAAGTGAACCGTGATATCGCGAGGATTCACTGTACTGAACCATGATATCGCGAGGGTTCACAGTACTGAACCGTGATATAGCGATGGTTCACTGTAATGCAATAAAACACATATTTATGAAACCTCGACGGCAGTTTGACAAGCAGTCTTCATCAGCATATCAATATAACACTTGGCCAGAGTAATAATAATACCACTTAAATCAATATTAAAAGACTGTTGTAGATTTAAATGAAATGAGAAATGACAATATACTATATATGTGTAAATGTTAAATGCATTATAATTTAAATGATGCAACATATTTAAAAAGATCATGGACATGCTGTAAAACACGTGAATTCCTCACAGGATTGACTGTGGAAATGCAGGTGAATCACTAGGATTAATCTTAGCCTGGCTGTTAGCCTGGTCCGGAGCAGGCTAGCTGCGGAGAATAAATCACCATGGTAACTTGGCCAGGCTAAGTTTTATCGGCTTTCGTGCAACCGACTTGAGGCTAAATTCAGCCAGGATAACCAACATAGCCCGGCTTAATCCCTTATCTTAGTTTTGTGCAATACCCCCCAGGATTCATTGCTGCAGTAGTCATTGGACCACAGACCACAGCTGAAACTGTTCATAAAAGTAATAACAACTTAATAACAATGTAATAACATGGTAATAACAGTGTAACAACCTAGTAATAACTGATATGAAGTGTAATAACAATTTAATAACAGTGTTACACTGTTGTAATAGCTGGTATAAAGAGTAGAAACCAGCTTAATACCATCTTATTCACTTTCTAGAAAGTATAATAACAACATAGTAACTGTGTAACAACTTTGTGAAAACAGATGAAAAGTGTAATAACAGTATAGCAACTTAAAATCTTCATATAAATTGTTCTTTTTCTACTGTCTTTTTTCAAACTTTTAGTCATCCATGGTTTGATTCCTTCTGGATTTAACACAAACTTTAAACACCATCAAAAACATTTATCAAGCTTATTTCCAGGTTCAGTAAGTAACAAAAACAAAATAAACCTGATTTCGCCTTGCTGACACATCAGGATTTATTGCTGCAATAGTCATTGGACCACTGACCACAGCTGAAACTGTTTATAAAAGAAATAACAACTTCATAACAATGTAACATCATGGTAATAACTGGTAAAATGTTTAATAACAACGTAATAACAGTGTAACAACATAGTAATAACTGGTATTAAGTGTAATAACAATTTAATAACAGTGTAACAATGTTGTAATAAATGATATAAATAGTAATACCAACTTAATACCATCTTATTCGCTTTCTAGAAAGTATAATAACAACATAGTAACTGTGTAACAACTTTGTAAAAACAGATGAAAAGTGTAATAACAGTAGAGTAACTTAATATCTTCATATAAATTGTTCTTTTTCTACTGTATATTTTCAAACTTGTAGTCATCCATGGTTTGATTCCTTCTGGATTTAATACAAACTATAAACACAATCAAAAACATTTATCAAGCTCATTACCAGGTTCAGTAAGTAAAAAAAAAAAAAACTGATTTGGCTTTGCTGAAACATCAGGATTCCCTGCTGAAGTAGTCATTGGACCACTGACCACAGCTGAAACTGTTTATAAAAGTAATAACAACTTCATAACAATGTAATAACATGGTAAAACTAACTGGTAAAAAGTGTAATAACAATGTAATAACAGTGTAATACCCTAGTAATAACTGATATAAAGTGTAATAACAATTTAATAACAGTGTTACACTGTTGTAATAGCTGGTATAAAGAGTAGAAACCAGCTTAATACCATCTTATTCGCTTTCTAGAAAGTATAATAACAACATAGTAACGGTGTGACAACTTTGTGAAAACAGATGAAAAGTGTAATAACAGTATAGCAACTTAATATCTTAATATAAATTGTTCTTTTTCTACTGTCTTTTTTCAAACTTTTAGTCATCCATGGTTTGATTCCTTCTGGATTTAACACAAACTATAAACACAATCAAAAACATTTATCAAGCTAATTTCCAGGTTTAGTAAGTAACAAAAACAAAATAAACCAGATTTCGCCTTGCTGACACATCAGGATTTATTGCTGCAGTAGTCATTGGACCACTGACCACAGCTTAAACTGTTTATAAAAGTATTAACAACTTCATAACAATGTAACATCATGGTAATAACTGGTAAAATGTTTAATAACAACGTAATAACAGTGTAACAACATAGTAATAACTGGTATTTAGTGTAATAACAATTTAATAACAGTGTAACAATGTTGTAATAAATGATATAAATAGTAATACCAACTTAATACCATCTTATTCGCTTTCTAGAAAGTATAATAACAACATTATAACAGTGTAACAACTTTGGAAAAACAGATGAAAAGTGTAATAACAGTAGAGTAACTTAAAATCTTTATATAAATTGTTCTTTTTCTACTGTCTTTTTCAAACTTTTAGTCATCCATGGTTTGATTCCTTCTGGATTTAACACAAACTATAAACACAATCAAAAACATTTATCAAGCTTATTTCCAGGTTCAGTAAGTAACAAAAACAAAATAAACCTGGTTTGGCCTTGCTGACACATCAGGATTCATTGCTGCAGTAGTCATTGGACCACTGACCACAGCTTAAACTGTTTATAAAAGTAATAACAACTTAATAACAATGTAATAACATGGTAATAACTGGTAAAAAGTGTAATAACAATGTACAACAGTGTAACAACCTAGTAATAACTGATATAAAGTGTAATAACAATTTAATAACAGTGTAACAATGTTGAAATAGCTGGTATAAAGAGTAGAAACCAGCTTAATACCATCTTATTCACTTTCTAGAAAGTATAATAACAACATAGTAACTGTGTAACAACTTTGTGAAAACAGATGAAATGTGTAATAACAGTATATAAACTTAAAATCTTCATATAAATTGTTCTTTTTCTATTGTCTTTTTTCAAACTTTTAGTCATCCATGGTTTGATTCCTTCTGGATTTAATACAAACTATAAACACCATCAAAAACATTTATCAAGCTCATTTCCAGGTTCAGTAAGTAACAAAAACAAAATAAACCTGGTTTGGCCTTACTGACACATCAGGATTTATTGCTGCAGTAGTCATTGGACCACTGACCACAGCTTAAACTGTTTATAAAAGTAATAACAACTTAATAACAATGTAACAATTCAGATTCAGATTACTTTATTGATCTTGAGGGAAACTCCTTTGTATCAACGGCACACAGTCTCGCAAAGCACACAAGGGTAAGGGTGTGAGGTAAAAGATTAGAAAGTGCACACAGGGAAAGGGGGGTGGGGGCAATAACAATAAGTACAAAAAAAAACGCTTGGTGGGGTGAATCCTCACAGGGAGGATTATGGTTATGTACAGGATTTAGAATATACAGTATTATATCAGGATGTACATGATTTATAGTTTCTTGTGCAAAATATACAGGATGAAGTGCAGGTTACAGACTATACCGTTATAGTCTATACAATTCAAATACAATTGTGCAAGAAGTTGGTCTTGCTGAATATACAGTGTTATGGCAGGATGTACAGGATTTAAAATTTTGCGGCATATACAGAATATACAGAATATACAGGATATACAGGCATTTACAAGTTTTTAGCTGAATATCATAGTTATATTACAGTTGTACCAGAATATTGCCAAATATGTATTGTTATGTTACAGAATGTAGTGTCAGACTATTGCCTAATGTCCATTGTTATATCACCAGATGTTATGCTATTTCACAGAATATACAGTTGGCTTACATACTACTGGTGTGAAGAGTTGTAAAGTTTGATGGGCACAGGCAGGAATGACTTCCTGTGGCGCTCCGTGTGGCATTTCGGGAGGATGAGTCTCCCGCTGAAAGTACTCCTTTGTCTGGCCACCACATTGTGGGTGGGAGGTACTGTCCAGGATGGCGTGGAGTTTGGCCAGCATCCTCCTCTCCGACACCACTGCCAGAGAGTCCAGCTCCACCCCCACAATGTCACCGGCCTTCCGGATCAGTTTGTTGAGCCTGTTGGCATCTGCTGCCCTCAGCCTGCTACCCCAGCAGGCAGCAGCATAGAGGATAGCACTGGCTACCACAGACTCGTAAAACATCCTCAGCATTGTCCGGCAGACATCGAAGGACCTCAGCCTCCTCAGAAAGTAGAGGCGGCTCTGGCCCTTCTTGTAGACGGCTTGAGTGTTCTTTGCCCAGTCCAGTTTATTGTCCAAGTGAACACCAAGGTACTTATAATCCTTAACGGTGTCCACACTGACCTCCTGAATGGAAACAGGGGTCACTGGTGTCCTGGTCCTTCTCAGGTCGATGACCAGTTCCTTGCACTTAGCCGCATTAAGCTGCAGATGATTCCGCTCACACCATGTGACAAAGTTCACTACCACAGTCCTGTACTCGGCCTCCTCCCCGTCACTGATACAGCCCACCACAGCAGAGTCATCAGAGAACTTCTGAAGGTGGCAGGACTCTGTGTGGTAGCTGAAATCCGTGGTATAGATGGTGAAGAGGAAGGGGGAGAGGACGGTTCCCTGGGGGGCCCCAGTGTTGCTGACCACACTGTCCGACACACAGTGCTGTAGGCGCACATGTTGTGGTCTGCCAGTCAGGTAGTCTACAATCCAGGACACCAGGGAGTAATCCACCTGCATCGCTGCCAGCTTCTCACCTAGCAGAGTTGGCCGGATGGTGTTGAAAGCACTGGAGAAATCTAGGAACAGGATCCTCACAGTGCTTGCCGGCTTGTCTAGATGGGTATAGCAGCGATTGAGCAGGAAGAGGATGGCATCCTCTACTCCCAGCCGCGGCTGGTAGGCAAACTGAAGGGGGTCCAGGAAGGGTCCGACCATGGGCCGCAGCTGTTCCAGCACCAGTCTCTCCAGGGTCTTCATAATGTGGGAGGTCAGTGCCACCGGTCTGTAATCCTTGGAGCTGCTGGGGCGCAGCATCTTCGGAACAGGGACGAGGAAAGATGTCTTCCACAGGACAGGGACACTCTGGAGACTCAGGTTGAAGATGTACTGCATCACTCCACACAGCTGGGGGGCACATGCTTTCAGCACCCTAGGGCTCACTTCGTCAGGGCCAGCAGCCTTGTTTGCGTGGAGTTTCAGCAGTTGTCCTCTAACCTGTTCCACAGTGAGAAACACAGCTGGGGTCATAGGGGGGGGGGATGGGGGTCGTTGTGGTGAGGGGGGGCATTGTGCTGACGGAGAGGGGGAGGGGGTAAAGGGGTACTCACGGGCGCCAGAGCTTGAGGGTCGTCAGGAGAAGGGCTAGAGGGGGGATGGGCAGGAACCAGGTCGTTAAATGTGTTGAAGAACAGGTCCAGTTCGTTGGCCCTGTCCAGGCCGCCGTTGACCCCTCTACTGCCAGTCGGTCTAAAGCCAGTTATAGTCCTTATACCGCTCCACACCTCCCTTGTGTTGTTCTGCTGGAGTTTCCGCTCCAGCTTCCCTTTGTACTTATCCTTGGCCTCCTTGATCTTCTCCTTCAGATCAGCCTGGATTACCTTAACCTCCTCATTTCCATCGTTGAAGGCCCTCCTCTTGGCATTCAGAAGGTCCTTGACTTCCTTTGTTACCCATGGTTTGTTGTTAGGGTAACACTGGACCGTCTTGGTAGGGACAATAGAGTCCACGCAGAAGTTGATGTAGTCCGTAATGCACCCTGTGAGTCCATCAATATCCTCTCCATGCGGCTCGCAGAGTACATCCCAGTCTGTGACCTCATAACATTCCTGCAACTTAATAACAATGTAACAACATGGTAATAACTGGTATAAAGTGTAATAACAATTTAATAAGAGTGTAACAATGTTGTAATAACTAATATTAAGAGTAATACCAACTTATTACCATCTTATTTGCTTTCTAGAAAGTATAATAACAACATAATAATGGTGTAACAACTTTGTAAAAACAGATGAAAAGTGTAATAACAGTATATCAACTTAAAATCTTCATATAGATTGTTATTTTTCTACTGTCTTTTTAAGTTTTAGTCATCCATGGTTTTATACCTTCTAGATTTAACACAAACTATAAACACAATCAAAAGCATTTTACAAGCTCATTTCCAGGCTCAGCGAGTAACAGAAACAAATAATACATTTGGCCTTGCTGACATCAGGATTCCCTGCTGCAATAGTCATTGGACCACTGCCACAGCTGAAACTGTTTATAAAAGTATTAACAATGCAATAACAGTGTAACAACGTAGTAATAACTGGTATAAAGTGTACCAACAATGTAATAACAGTATAACAATATGGTGCTAACTGGTAAATTGTAATACCAACTTAATACCGTCTTATTCGCTTTCTAGAAAGTATAATAACAACATTTAACGCTGTAAGGACTTGGTACAGGTAAAAAGTGTAATAACAGTGTAGCAACTTAAAATCTTCTCATAAATTGTTCTTTTTCTATTGCCTTTTTTCAAACTTTTAGTCATTCATGGTTTGATTCCTTCTGGATTTAACAAAAGTATAAACAACAATCAGAAGCATTTATCAAGCTCATTTCCAGGTTCTGTGAGTAACAAAAACAAAATAACCCTGATTTGGCCTTACTGGCACATCAGGAGTCATTGCTGCAAAAGTATTTGGACCACTGACCACAGCTGAAACTGCTAAAAAGTAATAAAAACCTAACAACAATGTAACAATGTGGTGATAACTGGTAAACAGTAAAAACAAATATTTCTACTTTGCCAGCATTGTGTCCCTGGAGCTCAAAAATTCCAAATGTAAGTTAAGTTGCAGTGCATCTTAAGTATATCTGAAAAGTCCCAACTGGAAAATGTTGGTGGTTTACACAATCATGTAGAAGAGATTTTTCTGAACAGATTGACATCAAATTAAAGTTGGAGTAGGAATGTTCATTGGAGGGTTCATATTCACCAATCAGCCTAAACCATTTCCGATTTTTTAAATTAAGATGACAAACTGAACAGTGTTTAAACATTAACCAAATTGTTCCAAAACCAATATAAGTAAAGTTATTTGACTCAATTACAAGGCAAACATGTTACCAAATGAAGGATTTACTTTTACCATGCTGACTGTAAATCAGAGAGAAAGCATGATGAGAAGGAGGAAAAAGAGTAAGACAAGCCAGAGCTGAGGAGAAGCCTTCATGAGATCAAGATTCCACAGAACGATGCTTCGCAATTCCCTTTATACCCAAGAACAACCAGTCAGACCCCATCTTGACCGTTACTTAACATAGGACTAGAAATGTTCCAGTAAGTTCCACAATGAGACCCATCAAGCAGAGACTCCATCCAGCAACTCCAGATGTGAGAGAGAGTTGATATAGGTCGAGGCAGTCCTGTTTACAGCCCGGAAGGTCAGCACCAGGGACTTGAATCTGATGCGGGCCATGACGGGAAGCCAGTGGAGGGCGATGAGGAGTGAGGTGACATGACAGCGTCTGGGTAGGTTGAAAACCTACCCTTTTTTTTAAGTTTAAAGTTTTAAAGTGTTTTGTACTCTGCCACTTTAGCACAAAACACTTTAAACTTTAAACTTAAAAAAAAAAACTTACAACTGTGATATTTGCACCACTGTGTATATACCCCCCCCCCAACGTACCATATATATATACCCATTCCACTCTGTACCTATGTCATTTGCAATTCCATGTTACCTGTATCATTTGCACTACTCGCATCATTTGCATTATTTGTAACATTTGCATCCCATGTTACCTGTATCATTGCACTACTCGCATCATTTGTATTATTTGTAACATTTGCATTCCATGTTACCTGTATCATTGCACTACTCGCATCATTTGTATTATTTGTAACATTTGCATTCCATGTTACCTGTATCATTGCACTACTCGCTTCATTTGTATTATTATTGTATTATTTGTAACATTTGTATTCCTCGTCTATATGTATCATATCTGCAGTGTATCTCACATGGTATTCATTTTCATTTTATTAGTAGGCCACATTTATGTTCTATGTTTGCTCATTCCTGCCAAAGTAAATTCTATGTTTGTTTATCTTGCATAGCGAATAAACCCCCCATTCTGATTCTGAAACCAGACGAGCGGCTGCATTCTGTATCCTCTGAAGGGAACGGATTGCATTTGCAGGACGGCCGGCTAGTAGCGACTCTAGCGAGTTTCAGTAATCCAGATTTGCGAAGACTAGGGCTTGGACTAGCAGTTGGGTGGAATGTTGAGAGATTATTTAGAGGTTCAGTGTCTGGTCCGTTGGTGCTGGGAAACTCTGGGGTATGACCATGGTCACTGACCCAGTTTTCATTCTGTCTTTCTGGAACAGAACACCAGAGTTTGCCTCATTTCAGTGTTACCCAACTCTTTCATCATGAAACCAGCCTTCTGGAGTTATATTGAATTTATTTCCTAGTACAGGTCTCAGCCTCACAACAAATTATATTTTACATTGTTGACACTGATGCAATTTTTCACCTTCATGTGTTCATACAGTGAATCATGTACAGCAAATATGTGTTGAACCAAATGGTGCTTCTGATTAAATATTTTTCTACTGTCCTGACATTGATGTGGTTTCTCCTGTGAGTGTCTTCATGTGTTCAATCAGATTACTCTTCTGAGCAAACGGTTTGTTCCATCTTTGACATTCATAAGGTTTCTCTCCTGTGTGTGTGTACTCATATGAACAACCAGTTTACCATTCTGAGAACACCATGTGTTAGATTTTAGAGATTTCGGTTTCCCTCCTTTGTACATCCTCATGTGTTTTTCCAGAGAATCATGTAAATCAAAGGGTTTGCTACATTCTTGACAGTGATATGGTTTCCCTCTGGTGTGAATCCTCGTGTCTAACTAAATCATACTTCCTACTATATCTTTTGCTACATTCCAGACATTGGTAGGGTTTCTCTTCTGAGTGATGTATCCTCATAAATTTAATCAGGTTACCCTTTTGTAAAACCGTTTGTTACATCTTTGACAATCACACAATTTCCTTCTGAATGTATCCTCATGTGTTTAACCATGCTACTTTTCAGAGAAAACCGTTTCTTACATATTTGACATTTATATTCTCTATGTCCTGTGTGTGTCTTCATGTGTTTAGTCAGATTATCGTACTGAAAAAAACCTTTACTACATATTTCACATTCATATGGTCTACATACTGTGTGTGTTCTCATGTGAATAACACGTTCACCCTTCAGATCAAACCGTTTGCCACATTGATGACATCGATATATTATTTTTCGTTTGCTACGTCTCTGTGGGACATTTTCCTTGGGAAGAGCCTCAATGTTTAGTGTTGTGATCTCAAACAGCTGCAACCCTCCATGTTCCTCCTCCTCCAAACTCTGAGCTGTAGGACAGTCTGGAGCTCCAGCAGAGAGGGGCTGAGAGTCACTGTTTGGTTCTGGTGCTGCACAGTCTTGTCCATCAGACTCTGCTTTCAGTTGCCCCTCAGTGTTGCTGGGTAGAGAGTCTCCTTCTCTGTTGTCCACTTTAACAGTCTGGTCAACATGTGACCCTTCAGAAAAGCCCTCCTGATCCCAGTCCTGTTTCACACTGGTAGAAGTGGATGTGGAGACTGTAGTTCCAGACTGCAGTCCTTGGAGCTGCTCTTCCTCCTGACTGGTCCACAGCTCCTCTTCCTCTTTAATCTGTGGAGGCTCCAGGAGAGAGAGCTGCTGCACATCTGGGGGGAAGAAGAGGAAAGACAACAGTTACATGTGGCCTGCTTCAATAATCTGCAACCTAGACCAATTAATGGTAACTTATTTTACTAATGCACATTGTAGAAGATCAACAAGAGCCAAATTAACTCATTAATAATCAAACTCAAGTGTGGAATTCAGGTGGTTGAGCGGTTAGGGGATAAGGGTATTAATCAGAAGGTTGCCGGTTTGATTCCCGACTGACGGTGTGTCCTTGGCAAAGCACTTCCCCCTACATGCCATTGCAAATCACTCTGGATAAGAGCATCTGTTAAATGACTAAATGTAAGAGCATAAGGTTGCAAGTCAGTCCTCTCTGCTCACAAGAGCATTCAGTTAAACAAGTTATAATTCCATGGCATGCGTCTCAAACATGGAAATGTACCTGTGGGAAGGCAAGTAATAATAATAAAACTATAAAACACCTCTGCAGTAGAGTTCCAAGCTATCCCCCCCACACCAGTAAGAAACTGACGGAGGCAAGAACTGATTTACAATAGAATGCCTTAACTCAGATCAGGCTTTGGTACTGGTTTCTCCATTCTGTAATAAGGAATTTACTCTAAAAACTGGCATTTAATGCATTTACAACAACTCACCAAGACAATACTGCTCGTGGACCCTGTTGTTAGAGCCCCTCATTTGTAGAGCCACAACAAGCATTCATCTCCCTGAAGCTACTCAGACAGACTCGCACCTCCACTATTTGACTTAATATTCACAGATCAGTTTCTCCATTGATGAAACAAACTATCACTCAAATTGGAGCCAATGCCTGTGTGAACACTGTCCCATTTGTGGCATTGGGGTTTTAACAGGTTAAGACGTCTGTAATTAGCAGTCATCTTTACATCGTTGGCAAATTACCTAAACTTCAATGCCACAACCTTAACTTGATATCAATCTGGTCAGGAAAGTCTCCCATACATTACTGTGAAAAAAGCCAAAGTTTTCTAGTTGGGACTTTTCAGATATTTCAGTATATGCTGCACTGCAACGGAACTCCGATTCAGAATTTTAGAGCTCAAGCGAAACCTGAAAAAACTAAGAAGACAACGTTAGGCGTTACGAGCTAAAACTGTTAATATGATGTGTTACCATCGTATTTCAGTCTAGATATTTGACAAACAAGAGGTTAATTTAGGTGAAATGTTAAAGTGAGCTACATCCAAAGACGCTGTCGTGAAACTCATCGACATGGTGAAACTAGCCTCTGTTCCACAAACTGCTGATTAACGGAAGTAGCTTCGAAGTCAAACTAAACTCGTTTAAAAGGGCTAATGTCGAATATTGTGCACACATATTTTAGTATAATTACTTTGTCATTTTATTCCATAAATCCCCCAGGAATAACTATTACCGGAAAGCTCAAACTGGTTTGTCCTCCCTACTGCTAGTCGATACGTGAAAACTCTATCGTCCATGAACTAAAGACACTGGATCACTACGTTCTGACTTTCTATACCATTGAATGAATGAAACATCGCATTTTGTAATAAACTGCAGTTATAATATTATATCGAACCTGGTGGGTGAATCTTGATTTCAGGTTGAATAAAAGTGTCCAACAACCGTTGTAGTCGAACACTCTCCTCCCGTGAGCGAGAAATCTCCTCTTCAAACTCGGAGAAATATTTTTCAACAGCTGCGAATATATCCATAGCTGCTGTTGTTAATCTCTGACTAATCAAATCCTTGAACACTTCTAGTTTGGACATTTTGATGCTGAAAAACTCGGGATTGTAGATGGAGAAAGTCGGCGTCTTCCCTCGTGCGCTTTCTCTATCCGGATGTAAACAAGTCATGCTTCCGGTGATCAGTTCAGTTGCTTCTTCTAACCAGGGCGCCATCTGCTGGGAAGGAGTGGGATCATTCTGGGCTTGACTGCATATAGGCTGCCTACTGTAGACCAGAGACTGGATGATATAGACCAGGGGAAGGAGTGGGATCATTCTGGGCTTGACTGCACATAGGCTGCCTACTGTAGACCAGAGACTGGATGATATAGACCCAGCAGAATCACAGCTGTTTACATTGGGGTCACGTTGCTTTGAATATAAATAATTCAGTGTTAAAGCATGTCAATAACTAGACAAGGTAACTCAAGACAACTGAAGTTCTCCCAGGTAAGTTGAAAGACTAGCAGGATGGCTGAGCCGTTAGGGAGACACGCTTGTAATCAGAACATTACTGGTTCGAAACTGGCTGTGCCAACTGACGTGAATTGCACATAGACGTTGACAATAATCAAAAAAGAGTTCAGATATCTGCTCCTATATAAAAGAGATGGAACATAAACGGCAGGAACTCAGCTCTTAAAGTAAACAGGACATTTCTTTATCCCGGGGGAAACTCCTTCGCAGCAACAACACACAGTCTCGCAAAGCACACAACGGTAAGGGTGTGAGGTAAAAGATTAGAAAAGTGTACACAGCGATAGGGGGGTGGGAGCAAAAAAGTAAAATAAAAACGGTAGGTGAATCCACACAAGGAGGGGGGGGGGGGGGGGGGGGGCAGAGGCTTGGATAAATGATTATGTACAGACTATACAATTATAATTATACAAGTATTGGTCTTGTAAAATATACAGTGTTATGCCAGGATGTATAGGATTTACAGGTTTTTGCAGAATATACAGGATATACAGGATTTACAGGTTTTGTATCTGTATCAAAGTGATACAGATACAGGTAGTGTAAATGTAGGGAGATTATACAGAAATCATACAGATAGGGCAAATATAGGGTGGCGGGGGTTATATGCGGGGGCGGGTGTTAGCGCAGGGTGGAGTTCAGGAGTGACACAGTTCTGGGAAAGAAGCTGTTCCTCAGTCTGTTGGCCTTAGACCGGAAACTCCTGAGGCCCCTGCCAGAGGGCAAGAGGGCAAACAGTTTGTGGGCGGGGTGTGAGGAATCTTTTCGGATGCTGTGAGCTCTACGCAGACAGCGCTTCCTCTGGATGTCCTCAATGGATGGAAGAATAGTCCCAGTGATGCGTTGGGCAGTTTTCACCACCCGCTGCAGTGCCTTGCGCTCTGCGACTATGCAGTTTCCATACCACACTGTAACACAGTTGGTCAGAATGCACTCAATCGCACAGTGGTAGAAGTTCACCATGACAGCTGAGGACAGGTGGTGTTTCCTCAGTGTTCTCAAGAAAAAAAGACGCTGGTGAGCCTTCTTGATCAGGCGGGAGGTGTTGGTAATCCAGGACAGGTCATCCGAGACAGGTCCTCTGAGATGTGGATCCCCAGGTACTTATAGCTTGAGACATTTTTACAAACTCTTCCACTGCCGGGCTCCCCAATGGTGGAATCAACTCAAGAGTACCTGGCTGCAGACCTACACAGTGGGGCAGCTGGTGTTGCATGCTGCACAGTGGGGCAACTTCACAAATGGGCAGGGGGGGGGGGATTATTTTTTTGGGGGGGGGGAATTTGTATCCACAGAAAGTAAATGCATGATTTCTTGTCAATATAAGTGCCGTAAAATAATAATGTTATAGAAGTCATTAATGATGAAAATTACCGAATGTTACATGTCGGCTTTGGTAGTTGTTTTGAAGCTAAGTTCGATAAAGTCAGTTTCCTTTCGCCGATGCAACATCAACACCGTAAATTATCAGGGATTATTAAATGTTTAGTGCATAACGTCAAGTAACTGTTTGCATTTGTTTGTATGTAACATTATACATTTTTTAATAAACTCTCCTTGCATTAGCTGGGTATAGTCACAAAGTTGAAAAAGTGTCTTTCTGAACTCACAAACGTGATATGTACTATGCAACACACCATGTTTTGCCAGAGGTCGACTAGCTAATTAGTGGTATGACCTGTTTAAGTGCACAAGCGGAATCAAAATGTGGCAGAGTACATGGCTCATTTTTACTTTTTTATTTTTCTACCTCTGTTGTATACTACAGTATATAAACTAAAAGAATACGAATAGCTTCTGCACCATCAGTAGTTTTATATTTTGATACTGAGGAAGGAATTTCACATTTAGAAGGGCCCTACACCTCCAGATGTAAATGTTGATTCCTGTCTCTCCTAAATCCTGTAGATACACATTTGCGTAACACCAGTTAATCAAAGGACATCCGTTTTCTTTTGTTTCAGGTCAGAAACCAGCATTTTCATTTCATGTCTAGATGAACATATTAAAAGAGGGCACTGATGAGATCCTTTGATGAGCCTGTGTTACGTATAATACAACTGACCATTTTGCTTATCTATATATATTTTCAGGAAAAATCTGGCTGAGGTCTCAGCCAGACTTGCCTCCCACCCAGGACACCCTCTGCTTCAGCTGCTCCCCTCGCGGTCCACCAGAACCAAAACCTTTCGCCATAAGAACTACCCTTCGGCCATTGCATTCTTCCATAGAACCAAGGACTCGGAATGACTTTGCCACAAACTCCAACACCCCCATCCAGAATCCCACTGCACAACCCACTTTTGCACACAACACCTCAAAACCCCCTTTGACACCTTTAAAAAACTTGCTGCTGTGTTTGCACCACTGTTTTGTAATGCTGTGTATACCCCCCTGACATTTTTACACTATATTTTTATTGTATTATATTCTGTTCTGGTTACATATGTTCTATGTTGCTCTTCCCTGCTAATGTAAAATCTGTGTTTGTATAACTTACATAGCCATTAAAACAAATTCTGATTCTGATTCTGAGTGGGTTAATTTTAAGAACTCTTCTCAGTCAAAGTGGACCTGCCTGGCATCCTGGGCATGGGGAAGACAACCAGGCTAAGGTAGTATGGGAGGGTGTGGAATGACCTAGAAAATGAAACAATCCTGGAGCCCTTCAAGTTCACATTTCACAACACAGAAGATGTGGAAATTCTGTGCAGAAATAATGGACCAAAGAAAATATTTGGCCTAATCTGAATGTCAAACAGATGAATGAGTTTATTGTATGCGAGAATAAAGTCAAATCATGTTGTGACTTGGTTTGTTTTAGATGTTATCATTGATCATTTAATTATTGGCTTGGATTACACTGTAGATATCAGCACAAGAACATAATTGGCATAGATATAGAGCCAAACATGAAAAAGAGCAGTGCAATAAGGTTCAAAGACAATTTATTATTATTATTATTATTATTATAATGAAAAGGCAGTGAAGTATTGTATAGTACACAATACAATGTATAGGCTTATGACGTCTTACGAAATGTAGGCTGATGAATACGAGTCATAACTTGCACTGAGCTATGTTATTCCTAACCTCCATTGTTTTCAGTTATCAGCATTTTGACCTTATCTTTTCATGATCCTCAGCTTTGCAGTAGGCTGCAAATAAACTATTGAGCCCCGAGTCATATCACCCACCGTAATGACTAAGTTGTAAAATTACGCAGTGCAGTGTATATTAGTCTGGCTTCTTGTCTAAAGTTTACTATGTAAATATGATATAACGATTTAAACTATAGACAAGGAATTAATAGATTTAACGTAATTTAAGGTGTTTACTAATTAATGCATTTGTGAGCAAAACGATTCAACTGGAAATGCGCTTTTATATGTATTTGTACTTTTATTTTGAAATTCACTTCCTGCACTATTGTGAAGCTGCCACATCGTGCAGGTGCCCCACTGTGCAGGTCTGCAGCGAGGTGCCTTTCGCCTTTTAGCCTAAAGGGACGATCTTTAAGAAGGAACCATTGAAATCATGTTCTGGACTTAAGTCAAATCTGTTTGCAATGTGAAGTTGCCACTAGGATTACTGGGTGTCCCTGATGGTCATGTGACGTCCTTGCTGTGACCTCAGTGCATGAGACCACAGATATCCATAGAAAGGCTAGATGTGTTACAGCAGAGTCTCAAACAGCATCATCTGCAGCCATCTTACCACAGGCAAGCTGTCTGGTGAGCTCTGTGCTACCTAATGGGAGAGTAATCTACACAAACACTAATACTCTGATCCTGCTGAAATCTAGACTGATTTACAAATGGTTTGGTTTATTACAAACATTATTAACGTGGCTATAATTCTGGATGCTTGAACATATTGAAATTGCAGGTTTTCTTTTTGAAAACAACTTAAACATGGAGCATAGGCAACCATGCATCATCCATCCAGTCAGCCAATTAGTCAGCCATCAAGTTAGACAGTCCAGCCAGTCAGCCATCCAGCCATTCAGCCATCCAGCCATCCAGCCATCCAGCCAGTCAGCCATCCAGCCATCCAGCCATCCAGCCATCCAGCCAGTCATCTAGCCATCCAGTCAGCCATTCAGCCAGACAGCCAGTCAGCCATCCAGCCAGTCAGTAAGTCAGCAATCCAGAAAGACAGTCAGCCAGTCAACAGTCAGTTATCCAGCCATTCAGTAAGTCAGTCAGCCAGCCAGCCAGTCAGGCAGGCAGGCAGTCAGCCAGCCAGAAGACAACCATCTAGACACCCAGTTAAGCCTAGTTTATGCTCCTGCGCCACTCCCTACACCGGGGGCGTGGCGCGGTTGTTGAGCATTCGAAGTTCCGCGTCGAGGGTCCGCGTTTACTCTGCAATTCACTGGCATGCCGCCAGGGGGGTGTGGCTGTGTGGTTTCAATCCTTGCTCTTTCTTCCGGTCATTTCCTTTATAATGTCTATGCCATATGGTACCAACCATAGACATTTAACTTTATAATTTATTTATAACATTTAACTTTATAATGTCTATGGTACCAACAATAAACAACTGCAAGCAATGGAGACCAAGCAGGAGCTGCTGTTTTTGGAGTGGGAGCTCATCGGTTAACTGTGAACTATACATGGTGTGCAAACTGTGTTGTTCTGAAAATAAATATCAAAACAACTCTTTGAAAACAAACTTGTGTGTTTTATTCTTCTGTATTAAATAATTAAATAATTAACACATTTAAGCACGCACATGACTGATGATGTAACACTCGGCTTCTGATATTGCTACTCATGCACTCGGCGACCTCCAGCCCCATGTTTTGCGCAATCTCCCTCCATGAGTTCGTACTCATTTGGTAGTCTTTGTAATCTTTCATAGAGGAGTTGTATACATGGTCATATTTTCTGACCTCCTCGATTAATCGCTCGTCTCCTTGGTCCATCGTTATTACCGGTCCAGAAGAACTTTAAAAATGGCGCGGTAGAACGAAAGACCAAAACAGAAAAAGCAGCTGCCGGAAATTACGTTCTGAGCGGACCAATCACAGCGCTTGTGCCGCCGACAACGCAACGCGGAGTCAGGAGTTTTTGGAGGTGCGTGGAGGGGCAATGCGAGAGGGGCGGCGCTGGCGGCGGAGCACGGCGGGGGACGCATCGCGGGAGCATAAACTAGGCTTTAGTCAGTCATCCATCCAGACAGTCAGCCATTCAGCCAGCCAGGGTTTGGAAAGTAGTAACCTGCCTACTGAGCTCTCTGAAAGCCTTAACATCTTTCTCCTCGTTGATCCTCATCTGGTCTGGCCAATGTTTCGGATTCACCGTCCCACTCTACCAATCAGGAGCAAAGACAGTCAGCCAGTCGTAGGGGCGATCACTATATTACATCCCTGGCTGATCTATATTGAAGAGGAAACATGCAGAGAGAATTGTATGAGGATGGATCTATTTCTTTATTGTAAACATTGCTTCTTGAAACTTCCTGAGACTCTACTAAAATGTTTTCTGGAGTCTGAGAAAGAACGGTGCAATATCGCCCCCCTTTGACCTGCCAAGGTAACTGCAGCTGTAGAGGGTGGATGTGTGTTCCTTCCCTCCGATGAGGCATGTGAGTGAGGTGAGTGATGGTCTGGTGTTGCTGAGTGTGCAGGCTGAGCTGGGTTGATAACAGAAGAGGAAAACAAACCCTCAGTCCAGCTGATTAATGAGCAGCTTTTCAGCCCCGCCCTCATCAAGGAACCCACAGCTAATGGCATCCATCTCTGGATCTATAATTATCATTCAAGGATGATCTGTACAGCTGCTCTTCAAATGCTTCAATGTGTTTTGTGGAGTCAGGTGGCTGTACGGTTAGAGAGTAAGGCTAGAAATCAGAAGGTTCCCGGCTTGAATTCCAGCTGTGCCAACATGATGTTGCGTCCTCGGGCAAATCACTTTTTGCCTCGGGGGAATGTCCCTGTACTTGCTAGAAGATGCTCTGGATAAGAGCATCTGATAAATGTAGAATGTAATGTAGAATACACTTTACATTGTGTGGGTGTCTATAGGGCCACTGGGTCACCAACAAACACACAGCATGTCTTCTGTCATCCTGTATTAAACACCTTTATTTCTCCTTATTTAGTCAAGAAGACACTATTTATTTAGTTCATCACATTCAGTGGAACTGACATCAAAGCATGGGCGTCGTTAGCCCTGTTTTAGGGGGGCTGAAGCCCCCCTAAATTGTTCTTCAGCCCCCCTAAATAATTATCGGGATTATTATTATCGGGCCGCCGAAGAAATACGATAATTAATAACAATATTTTATTTCGAAAAATTACCGGATGCTCTCGGTTAAATGTCGGTAACTTGAGCGTCAAACATGTAACCCACAAGTTCGAAAAACGAGTAAAAAACGGACGTCTTTGGGAATCGCTGGCTAGCTCACTCGCACCCCCCCCCCCCCCACCCCCCCGTCGACAGAAAATGCCCCCCTTCTCTTTCAATCCTAGCAACGTCCCTGCATCAAAGACAGCATTGTTGTTTGTTGACCACTGAAATACAACAAACTTTCAACACACACCAATATTGATAAACACTGCGGGACATCAATTCCAACTGTATACAGTTCTTCTGTCTACAATCTTCATGAGCATCTATGTGAGCTCAGTGTGTGAGAGTGTGTGTGGGCTATTCTACCTGACACAGGGACACTGAGGAGTCATATTTACTAACCCTGAACCCAGGATAGAGGGGCTCAGTGAATGTGCTGTGGAAGGTGTGCAGGTGGGTCAGTGTGTCAGAGGAGACTGTGTAGAAGGACAGAGTGCCGGCCGGCCAGTCCAGATACACTCCTACTCTGTGGGAGCTGGAGGGGGAGACAGGTATGTCACTGACCTTGTTATTGTGCCAGGCATAGTAACTGTAATCATTAGAGAACAACCTCCAGGACTTGTTATTGTGTCCAAGCCTACAGTCATCACCCGCTCCTCTCCTGCTGATTCCTTCATATGTCACTGCTATAGTAACCCCCCCTCCACTCCACTCTGTCTCCCAGTAACAGCGTCCAGACAGACCCTCTCTACACAGGACCTGTTCCCAAAAGTCAAATCTCTCTGGGTGATCAGGATACGGCTGCTCCTCCTCTCTCCTTGTCATCTTTCTGTTCTCCTCAGACAGAAAGAGTTCTCTGTTTACTGTGTTGAGGTCCAGTGTGAGATCACAGGCATCTGATGGGGGAGACCAAGACACAATATATTACTGATTAGCATCATTCACATTAGAATGGCTACCTCTTCCTGCCTCCCCCTTTCATTCTCTCTCATCTACACTCTCCCACCCGCTTATCTACCTCACTCCCGCCTTGTCTACCTCCCACCCCCCTTTTTTGCCTCCCACCCTGCTTATTTACCTCCCGCTCCCCTATTTACTTCACACCCCCCTTATCTACACTCTCCCCCACCCCCTTATTTCCCCATTCCCAGTCTCCCCCCGCACCCGCACCCACACCCTCACCTACTCTCTCCCCCACTTCCTCTCACACCACCATCTCCTGTGGTGCAAAGAGAAGGAAGGACAGGAGGAGAGGAGAAGGGAGGGAGGGGTAACAGGGGAGGGGAGAAGAGAGGAGACAGAGGAGGTAGGGGGAACAGGGCAGTGTAGGAGGGAGGAGAGATGGGGACGGGAGAAGGGAGGGTGGAGGATAGAGGGGAGGGCACACACGTGTGTCCAAGTCACTAATGGTATTGTCCCTTTTATGGACTTGTGTACTAAATCAAAGTAGCAGTCAATACTCACATTTCCTAAGGCCAGATTTGATCCTGCACTTTCCACCATGATCCACACTGCAGGGATAAGCAGAGGAAGGATGAAAATACACTTCACCTGTTGATAAGGGACTTAGCAACTGACTTTCTAAGGAACCATGTAGTTTCTCTCTAATCATCAGAGGTGTATTCCAGAAAGCAGGTCTGACAAACTCTGAGCCTAACCCTGAACTCTGACTTGATGAACCCTGAGATGGGAAGCTCCCAGTTATCACTTCCAGAACAGCTCTTCTGACTTAGTTTAATTCTAACTCACTGGAATGAGAAATTATCTTATGTGCAGACGAGTGTGAAGCTATTTTCTGTAAGATACTCAACAATCGTAACAGCAAGAGAAACAATTAGTCGCTGAGTACATTTCAAAGCAGCGTATAAATTTGACATGAAACCACTGCAGACTTCATGTCTCCAAGTAAAATGCTTCAGGAGTTATCTGCCCAAAAATGCTATATTGTCTGGTTGGGAGGGGGGATCACATCCCCCCTCTCAAAAAAAGCAACATTTACATTATTCAATCAGCAGAGCTTCACAAAAGAGCATCGTCACTCATCAGAGCAAATGGCTCTTAAAGAACATAGGAGAAATGTTAATTGTACCTACATTGGTCATACATTTGCTTGACAAGCAACATTATATAAAAACAAACATGTCCTTACTTGAGTTTCTCCAGTGTGCAGTGTGGATCCTCCAGTCTAGCAGAGAGCAGCTTCAATCCTTTTTCTCCTGGATGATTGTAGCTCAGGTCCAGTTCCCTCAGGTGGAAGGGGTTGGACTTCAGAGCTGAGGCCAGAGAAGCACAGCCTTCCTCTGTGACCAGACAGCCTGATAGCCTGGAGAAAGAAGATCGATATTGGGACAGAATCCATCTGGGCCTCCCTCCACAGTGAGTCAGCACAGAGGGGTTCATGTGGCAGGTGCTGTCATAGCTGCACCTCCCCCTCATTAGACAGAGTGACCCTTTCCCCAATTCAACAAACTTGTGTTTGTGTTCAGTTTGGTGGTCGTGGTTCTATGAACCTCAGGACCAGAGTACTGTTCCATAAAGCCCACCAAAAAATAGGAGTCCCAAACCTGATTTGAAAAAACCTAAAAAACAGTCTGGGTCATAGCGGTTCCATAAAGGTCAATTCTAGATAATGTAATCTGACTAATTCAAGCCATGTTCAAGTAGACAAGGTAATTGCGGGTGCACTCTATTTTTAAGCAGTCAAAGGAAGAACATGGATCATATGATCCTACAGAAAGCAATGTTCACAGCCACTCTCTAAGTTCTCTCTAAACCCAGTACTAGGACAGCTCAATGGACCAGAAATCATTGCCACTGCTGCTTCAGAATTCTCTGTAATATCGCAAAATAGGTGTAAGAGCCCTTGGAGTTTAATTGGGGAGTTGGTGGGGTTCCATCCCATGTGGGTGTGGTTTGTGGTGGTGGTGATTGGGATTGGGCACAGGTGACTTATATTGGGCTCAGCCATAGGTGTGGTTGGAACCTTTATAGGGGCATGGGTTCCACTGCGTAGGAGGCTAGGGTGACGGGAGGTCACACGGTTGTTACTGCTATTATTTACAGACATTTACTCCACTGATCAGCCACATCCATCCTGCTGCAGAATGAAGTATGTGAGCCATATTCAATAAACGGAAACACCCAAATGAAGGTTGCAGTCTGGACATTGGTCTGTCCAGCGAGTTAAAACTAGATGCCCCTTACCCAGAAGCGACTAACCAGCATAGATTACTGGCCCGTTAATTCCCATACAAGATCATGAGATGGCAGGGCCGTGTGCACACTCAGAGAAATGTCAAAAAGACGTGGGAAAGATGGTGGAGGCCCTGACTCCAAAAGAAAAAAAAACTTCAGTCATTCTGAATTGGACATATTGCTGCAAGAAGGAAGCGCAAAACGCGACATCATATTTAGTAGCGTCAGCAGTGGCTACAAAGCGGTTAATAAAACTGATGCATGGAATGTAATTACCCATCTGGACCAGCGCATTGGGGTCTTAACTGGTGATACATATTGCATTACTAGGGGAGACCAAGGACAGTTGTAACAAGGGACAGTTGTAACACCTTAAATCAGAAACAAGCTGGAGCGATGACACAAACTCTGCACTTTATCAATAACATTATCTTTCTGCTTTCAAAAATTAAGCTGCATTTCTAACTGGCAGAGAAAGTTGTCAGCAAAAATAAAAATACAATTTGGTAATAATGTTACTTTACCTTTTTAAAGTTGTTTGTCTATGATATTGTAGATTAGAACACTATTGAGTATAACACTTAACTTCTTTACTGTAAATACACATCTGAGGATACTTTGATACACTCTACTCTACTTATTCAACCTTCTCTTGTTCCCTGCCCTTATTTAGTGTCCCAAATGTATTTACTCTATTTCAACATCTTATATTCATGTTCAAAAAATATTAACGTTGTAACAGTCGTGTCTACATTCTGTTCTCTTTTCGCTTTAATGTTGCATTACATGTGGCAGGACTGACCTCAAGAAATTAATTACCATTGTTATCTTTAGTGATAGTTGCAAATGTCCAATAAAAGACAGACATTCTTTAGATTAGGTTAGATTAAACTTTTTGTCATTGTTTAGTGTTATTCTGTGCTCAACTTTCTTGTGTTTGAAATGTGACTTGGTCTAGGGCATTTGGTTGACTCCTCCTGCATCTCAAATGGAATACTACCATCCTATGAAGTACAATGTGTCAAAATAAATGTGAATAGCCAGTTCCATACACACAGTATATACCAAAGTATGATACACCAAGCACACTTTTCTTGCCATTCCTAATTTGAAACCTTCATGCATTGGAAGAGGTATCAACCACAGGGACAACAGCCTCCAGATGCTGAACTCACTGCCCAGGTAAATGTACAATAATATGGTGAAAAGTAAATCTTAACCCTTGTGTTGTCTTCGGGGTCAAATAGGACTGCTGTTATATTTAACAGCATAGAAAACCCTCAAATACACATTTCTTCAAATGTCTTACATATGATCATTCATCATTAGTTGTTGTCTTCCTTTATACATGATTACATACCTCAGTGTGTCCAGTTTGCAGAGTGGATCTTCCAGTCCAGCAGAGAGCAGCTTCATACCAGCATCATTCAGATCATTGTTACTTAGATCCAGTTGTCTCAGTAAGGAGGTTGACTTTAACACTGAGCCCAGAGAAGCACAGCCTTCCTGTGTGATGTGACAGTCTGACAGCCTGGAGAAGGTTATCATGATATGGATTACAAACACTAATATCTTCTAGAGGTAGAAATAAGAGTAGCAGAAAATCAGTCACTCAACTCTCACTATACAAATAAATTCTTCTAATATATCTTTACTATTGTATTGTATTTTTATTCATGGAGAACATATATACATACATCAGTGTCTCCAGTTTGCAGAGTGGATTCCCCAGTCCAGCAGAGAGCAGCTTCATACCAACATCCTTCAGATCATTGTTACTTAGATCCAGTTGTCTCAGGAAGGAGGTTGACTTTAACACTGAGCCCAGAGAAGCACAGCCTTCCTTTGTGATGTGACAGCCTGACAGCCTGGAGAAGGTTTTCATTCAGAATCATTACAGAATATCAGACTGATTATTTTCCTCTTAAACTTCAAGGTGGTTTAATAAGTCAGATGACTTTCTGTCCTGGTTAGTTAACTTACATTCATCTCAAATTGAACCCCACCATATGGGCGAAGCCGGTTCTGGCATGACACTCAGGCTGCCAACGTCATCACTCAGTCATACAATCAGTACATATCATTCATTCACACAACTCGGTATACTTACCTATTATACACGTCATTATACATCATCACTCATTCACACACCTCAGTATACATCATCACTCATTCACACACCTCAATAGACATCATCACTTATTCACACACCTCAATAGACATCATCACTCATTTACACACCTCAGTACACGATATCACTCTCTCCCTCACATGCACTAGCAGCACAAGCACTCAGGTAGTGTAAGCAATCAATCATGAACACACCTGACTCGGCTAGTGCAAACCCATTGGGCCTCGTCCGGTAAGACTGCCTTTAAAGGCTGCGCGGATATCTAACACTCACACAGACCGGCTAAGGATCAAGGCTGTTGCCTCCCACCACCATCCACGTTCTCCCCCGGTTGTCTGTCTAACTATGTATATCTGTCTTCTGTCTATCAGGGGGATAATATATCTATTGCTCCATGCCTCATGTCATATATGTATGCACGTATGTGTCGCTCGAGGCGGTAGGGAGTGCTCCCCCTTTAGACATTCCACTCCGCCAAAGTCAAACATATTCCATGTCATGGTTATCAATAAATATTGTATTATTATCAATCAATCATTCAATCACGTGAGTGTCTTGACTGAACTTAAGTGTATGTCAAAAATGGTACATCCAGTTACATGGTAGTACAATCTAAATCCAACAGCAGGTCTGTCAGTATACCACACAGCACACTGTTCTGGATATTTCTGACCCACAACCCTTGATGCAGAGATAGTGTTGTTGATTATAGAGACAGATGCAAAACACAATGTCATGTCAATATACAAAATAAATAATGAAGAAGTATGTTTGAAATAGATTTCTGTCCCCCCCGATCTGATTCACCTGTCTCATGTTTGTCTCCACCCCCTCCAGGTGTCTCCCATCTTCCTTCCTACCCTCACTTCTACCCGTGTTTTCTGTTTGGGGTCTGTTGTTCTTGTTTGTTGAGCCTTCAGAAGCCTTTCTTGTGTTTTTCACTACTTCCTTCGGTCTTGTCTACTTTCTGGGAGTCAGGTGACTGAGCAGTTAGGGAGTCAGGCTATTAATCAGAAAGCACCTGGTTCAAATCTTTGCCATGCCAACATGATGTTGTGTCCTTGGGCAAGGCATTTCACCCTACATGCCTTATACATTTTTTGTATGTTGTTCTTTGTGTATTTTGAGTTCTGAACTGTTCTTTCCTGGGGGTTTTTTTCCACTGCAGGACAAATTAGGATCATCTTATCTCACGGTCCTGACCATCCTACCTGAATGACTTGTTGATTACGAACCTTGACTTCCCTGCCTATTCTTTGGCCAGACCTTTTGTACCTTTAGTAGACCAAAAAAAGAAAACAAAACATTTAACCCAGTTAAAGGCATTAATACAGACCTCAGTATCTCCAGTTTGCAGAGTGGATTCCTCAGTCCAGTAGAGAGCAGCTTCATGCCTGAATCCCCCAGGTTGTTGTTCCTCAAGTCCAGCTCTGTAAGATCTGAGGAGGGGAGAGCTGAGGCCAGCACTTCACAGCACCGTTCTGAGAGGTTACAGTCATTCAGCCTACATGACATAAGAAGAACATGACACATCATCAGAGTCATGTTTATCATATGATCATGAAATATAATATCTAACCCTAATACATACAGAGCAGTTTTGTAGTCTTTGATCACTGGCAGCAGCAACAGAAGACCTTCCTCTGATCTGGAGTATTCCTTCAGGTCAAACACGTTCATCTTCTCTTCTGAAGTCAGCAACACAAAGAACAGAGTTGACCAATGTGTAATGGTGTCTGGAGGTTTGCCTCCAAACGTGCTACTAAATCAGGGGTGGGCAATCCTGGTCCTCAAGGGCCACTGTCCTGAAGGTTTTAGATGTTTCCCTGCTCCAGCACACCTGATTCAAATGAATGGGTTGTTATCAAGCTCTATGGAAGCCTGATAATGACTTTTCATTAGAATCAGGTGTGCTGGAGCAGGGAAACATCTAAAACTTTCTTATAATTTTTTATTGCAGAAGCATAGTCTCTCACTGAAATTTGTTGAAAAATGCAACCTTCAACTCAAGTGAATTTTACATTTAAAAATAATCCATGACTAAGAAATAATTATTCTTCATAAAATCACCTGTTCCACAATTATTGGCACGCCTGACAATTCCTAGGAAATAAATGTAATTCAACTATGTCTTTCATTTCTACAGTAGTTTACAGAGTTGATCAGAGTATGTAGGAACATTTAATTAGTTATTCATAACTTCCTGTTTCCCAGTGGTGTAAATATGACATGACACATTTCTCTTCAACATGGGAAAGACAATGGAACATGCCATTCAAGTAAGGCAGATGTGTGTCGACCTTCAAAAATCAGGCAACGGCTACAAGAAAATAGCCACCCGCCTACACCTGCTCATATCTACTGTCAGAGGAATCGTCCATCCATCCATTTCCTGCCACTTATCCGGGGCCGGGTCGTGGGGGCAGCAGTCTGAGCAGGGAGGCCCAGACTTCCCTCACCGCACACTGCATCACTGCAGACGCTGTACCAATCCGCCTGTCAATCTCACCTTCCACCCTTCCGTCATTCATTAACTGATGGTCTTGTTAGAGGAATCGGCAAGAAGTTTAAAACAACTGGAACAGTTTTAAACAAGCCTGAACGAGGACGCAAGTTCATTTTGCCACCACGCACAGTAAGGAGGATGGTGAGAGAAATAAGACAATCTCCAAAGCTCACTGTCACAGAAATGCAAGGAATGGTAGCATCTTGGGGTCACAAAGTCTCCAAAACAACCATCTGGTGCTATCTACATGCCAACAAGCTCTTAGGGAGGCATGCAAGGAAAAAACCTTTTCTCACTCAAAATCATAAACGCGAACATCTGGAGTTCGCTGAGCGGTACATGACCTTCAACTGGGACCGTGTGCTTTGTCAGATGAGACAAAGATAGAGCTCTTTGGCAATGAACACTCTAAGTGGGTCTGGCGGAACACAAAAGATGAGCATGCAGAAAAGCACCTCATACCTACTGTGAAGTATGGGGGAGGATCGGTGATGCTGTGGGGCTGTTTCTCTTCCAAAGGCCCTGTGAACCTTGTTAGGGTGCATGGCATCATGAACTCTTTGAAATACCAGGACATTTTCAATCAAAATCTGGTGGTCTCTGCCCGAAAGCTAAAGATGGGTCGTCACTGGGTCTTTCAGCAAGATAATGACCCTAAACATATGGCCAAATCAAACTAGAAATGGTTCACCAGTCCAGAGTCAAGGTCCTCTCTTGGCCATCTCAGTCCCCAGACCTCAACCCCATTGAAAACGTCCGGGGTGAGCTGAAGAGGAGAGTGCAGAGGAGAGGACCCAGGTCGCTGGATGATTTAGAGAGATTGTGCAAAGAGGAATGGTCGAAGTGCTGGATTTTCTTTCGACTGACTAAATGCACTTTAATTAGAGGCTGGACTTTTTTTCATTGTGGTCCTATAATATTTAGAAAGAAAAATTATTTTATAAGAAGGTTAAGATGTGGTTAAGGTTAAGATGTGTTAAAAACACATCTTAACCAGGAGTGCCAATAATTATGGAGGGCGCTGTACATATGGAACCTATGCTTCATCTTGTTATTTCATCATTATAATTTCTTTGAAATAACAACCTTCCGCTCATGAGGCCAACGCCTTAACCCGCTGAGCCATCTGACTGGCATGACATTATTATACCATGACAGTCTATTTAATCATTATCATAGCTTATGTACCATGACAGTCTATTTCATCATTATCATATTTTATGTAGGAAGGCACCATCTTCTCTAGACTGCAATACTTTAACTTTTGTAGTATGCAAGACAGTGAAAACTAAAAATGTAGACTAAATGTAAAATGGCTAAATGTGATACCTGCTGTATAATGACATGATAGACACACAAACAATACATCATATGGTTTAGTCCTGAGCCTACATGATAATCAGGGTTGAAATAGATCCTAAATCAGTTTTTACCATGCTCTAAGGGGTTTCCACCAGAGGCAGCAGCACAGCCTGCAGTCTCAGTGTTGCAGGAACCCTGGGCTTCCTGAGGAAGACAGGAAGTTGAACTGTTCCCACCAGCCTCATCAGCACCACTGACACCTGTGAAGAGAGAGAAGACAGGAAGTCAGGGCTGTCTCATGCTCTCAGGTGTTCCACTGTGGGTGACATGTAAGGAGCATGTCCTGTGTCTGTGCTGGGTTTCCTGTCCTGTGTGGACTGGGGTTGATGTTAGCGTGCTGGACTACCACTAACATGATGTCACCTTGTTTAGTTCTGAGAAGTGTGTCAGTCGTTCTTACAGTGTCTGCAGTCCTAAGTGTTAGATACACATGCAGAATAACACTGCAGACACTCTGCAGTCCTAAGTGTTAGATACACATGCAGAATAACACTGCAGACACCCTGCAGTCGTAAGTGTTAGATACACATGCAGAATAACACTGCAGACACTATGCTGTCCTAAGTGTTAGATACATATGTATAATAACACTGCACCATGAGCCATCTGACTGGCATGACATTATTATACCATGACAGTCTATTTAATCATTATCATATCTTATGAACTATGACAGTCTATTTCATCATTATCATTTCTTTTGTACCATGACAGTCTATTATATCATAAAGTGTGTCAGTCATCTCTACAGTGTCTGCAGTTCTAAGTGATCGACACACATGCAGAGTAACACTGCAGACACTGAAAGGAAGGCACCATCTTCTCTAGATTGCAATACTTTAACTTTTGTAATATGCAAGACAGTGAAAACAAAGAATGTAGACTAAATGGAAAATGGCTAAATGTTATACCTGCTGTATAATGACATGATAGACACACAAACAATACATCACATGGTTTAGTCCTGAGCCTACATGGTAATCAGGGTTGAAATAGACCCTAAATCAGTTTTTACCATGCTCTGAGGGGTTTCCACCAGAGGCAGCAGCACAGCCTGCAGTCTCAGTGTTGCAGGAACCCTGGGCTTCCTGAGGAAGACAGGAAGTTGAACTGTTCCCACCAGCCTCCTCAGCACCACTGACAGCTGTGAAGAGAGAGAAGACAGGAAGTCAGGGCTGTCTCATGCTCTCAGGTGTTCCACTGTGGGTGACATGTAAGGAGCATGTCCTCTGTCTGTGCTGGGTTTCCTGTCCTGTGTGGACTGGGGTTGATGTTAGCGTGCTGGACTACCACTAACATGATGTCACCTTGTTTAGTTCTGAGAAGTGTGTCAGTCGTTCTTACAGTGTCTGCAGTCCTAAGTGTTAGATATACATGCAGAATAACACTGCAGACACTCTGCAGTCCTAAGTGTTAGATACACATGCAGAATAACTCTGCAGACACTCTGCAGTCCTAAGTGTTAGATACACATGCAGAATAACACTGCAGACACTCTGCAGTCCTAAGTGTTAGATACACATGCAGAATAACACTGCAGACACTCTGCTGTCCTAAGTGTTAGATACATATGTATAATAACACTGCACCATGACTGCATCTTGATTTGATTTTGATTGACACATCATTTTTAAGAACACTTACTCCTCAGTTTCTCAGAAAGATCATTTCGATTAATCTTCTTCAGGATCTCCACAGTGATCTTCAGAGCTCCTTCCAGTTTGTATGCCCCCACCATCTTATCCACTGTATCTGGTCTATCAGCTTCCTCCAATGCAGCCTTTGAGATGGGATTAAACCCATCCAGAACTTTATGCTGCAGGTACCATTGAAACATCTTCAGCTCTTCTTGCTCTAGATCCTCCAGAATTTTCAACAGGTGTGTTTCATCACCTGTGGCCATTGTGGATCACTGTAGAGAGTGAAGTGTGTGCTTAGTAACAAAGTTCAAACAGTTGTTAAAAATGACGCTTTAATTTAGTTTCACACTTCCCAACATGGTCACAGGAAGCTCACCAGACATACCTTCAAGTGTGGTTTAGTCTTTAAACAGTGTTTACATTCAATAAGCAGGCTTGCAGAGGGCCAGGATGCTCACTGAAAGGTCACCATGAAGCCCTATGTACAGGGGGTGCAGAATTATAAGGCAAGTTGCATTTTTGAGGATTACGTAATTTAATTGTTGAACAACAAAAGACCAAAAGACTCATAATATCAAAGCTGAATATTTTAAGTTGGAGCGAGGCTTTTTTAGTTTTGGCTATTTTAGGAGGCTTAGTGTGTGTGCAGGTAACTTTTACTGTCTAAATGCTAAATGTCATTGATTTTACCTTTTAAAATGGTGAAATAATGTTGTGCGGTTGGCTGCACTCACAGGCAAGGCTTATAATTATCGTATAGCTTTTTATCGTATAGCTGCTGATGAAGACAGAAGAAGGCGATGGGTAGCAGCAATAAATCGTAAGAATTGGAAACCCTCAAAGTACGCACATGAGTGATTCTATAATTACATTTACATTTACATGTATTCATTTAGCAGACGCTTTTATCCAAAGCGACTTACAAGAGAGAGCTTTTACAAAGAGCATCAGTCATTGAGCAACGTGATAGACCCCGAACACAGTTGTTTTTTTAGATTGTGAATCATACATCATGAGAACCAATAAGTGCCAAGGGAAGAACTATAAATGCATAACAGGGGGTTTAGTAATTAGGGGTACATTTCAAGTCCATGGGGTGTATTTGTCAATTTTACCGAATATTATTGGTCATTATTTCAAACAATGACCAATTTGATATTGGATGATATTCCTCTTTCATTTAATACCAAAAGTTAACAGGTTCCATAATTTATTTAGGAAAAAATTCTAATTATATTTTGGAATTTGCAGTTTTTGTGCTGTCTGAATTCTTAAATGTCAAGTTTGCTCTTAAAACTTAACAATAAAATACATGTTTTTATATATTATTTCAGCTTTAGTTGTTCAAAAATAAGTATTAAAACGTGATAAAGCTGTTTTTAAATCTATTTAAAACATTAAAATACATGAAATTATTCATTTTATGTGTGTCCAAGAAATCACTGTCAACTGTGTTACCCATTGATAAAACCCCTATAAATAAGCAATGGTTTGCTCCAAAGTCACATGACTCACATTGCTGGAAGGTACATCCTTTTTGGTGGGAACCTTGAAGACAGTGTGGTAAATTTCAACTCCTCCTTGTCAATAATTCATCAAAATTATTGTCTACACATGGAGTGGATTAATTCTTCGTCAACTGTGTTACCAAAATGTTCTTGTGTACTTATTTGAGATTTTTTTAATGACAAAAATGTAATATAGCACACATAAATATGAGAATGAGACTTTGAACACCTTGTAACATCAGGCATTGGGTGGTTCAGCACCTGAACAGTTTAAGCTAACTAAAAATACTTTATTTTAGTTAGTCACATTAGTTAGCATACGAAAAGCAAAAAAAAATTGGTCTGTCCACCCAGTGCTGCTTAACGGAAGTAGCTTCGAGGTAAAATTAAAAACAACAAAAAAACATTTAGCAAATATTGTCGATATTATTGTGCACACGTGTTTTAGGCATAGTTACTTTGTGATTTAATTCCATAATTTCCCCAGGAATAATTAAAACATATTTCCCCCCCAAAAAACTCTCAAACATGTTTGTCCTCCTAGTAAGAAGTGAGTCAGTCTTACTTACTTTGACCAGTGAACAAAGAGGAGACTTGATGTTCATTAGATGTCCAAGAAACACACGGAATGTTCCATCAAAGTTCAGGGCAGTTTGGTGGACATGTTTGATCAATATGACAGAGAAATCCGAGGTCAGGCGTTTCCTCAAGTTAGTTCATAACGAAAGAGAAAGTTAGATTGTCGTGAGCTTTTGTACTGAAACTCTTTATGACATGTACAGTTTTATGCACTGTGTGAACTGATAAGACAGGACATCCTCTTCCTGTTGATCAGCACAGGTGGGAGGTCCTTAACCACTGACATTGATGCCAACACACAGTAGTAGTAGAGTTTCCAAGCTAACCATCCCCACCCCCCCACCAGTAAGGAACTGATGGGGACAAGAACTGATTTATGATAGAATACTGTGCTCTGCCCAAGCTGAGAAGACATTACAGACCTTTAATGTATTTGTTCATCATCAGTACATTGGCTTGAAGTAAACCCTTGTTTATAAATATCTGGTTATCGATCTGCGCTACAACCAAGAACTATATAAGACTAAAGATAAAGATAAAGACTGATTATATAAAAGATTATTATACACTATCAATCCATACGGTTTTCCTCAGTTTACTTACCAAATAACTAGGTGGTGCCCCGTCTATTAAATACTTAACAAATTAGGTATTTTACAAAAAAGTAGAAAACCTCCCAACATTTCCAAGATAACTCCCTGCCCATACCCAGTTATACGGTAGTGATCACTTTCATAGACACACTAGACATGTTAAATGGACATAAAATAATGATGTAATACTGTCCAGGCTAGGATCTCTGCTGATAAACAAACACATGTCCAGTATCTGAAAGGGTCAGACATCAGACCAGGGTTAGGGATGCTCATTGACTTCATCATAACCTATCCTGGACCAACAGTAAATCATTCAGTCTCCAACATGTGAAGAAACAACATTGTACTGACCTTTCTAAAAGTCTGGTTTCACCATCAGCCTCCTCTCTGTGCTGCCTCTGGTTCTGTGTGTGTCAGTAATACTGACAGTCTGATCACCTGTATTGATACCTTGTTCTCACCTGATCCAACCCTGAAGACTCCTCTTACTGCTGTTGGGATTAGTACTGATCATGGGACATACAGTGCATATTTGAATGTGTCACGCCCAGATACATACACCCATGCATACTTACTCGTTACAGGCCGTCACCTGCTCCTGTACATGCAGGCACACACACAAACAACCACACCACATACATCCCTCAATCAATGACTTACTGTGTTTATTCATCTTTCGCATCAGGGGGTAGGAATATTCCCTGGTAGAGGAGTGCAGTAACATGTATGGTAATATGACAAGACAGAGAGTACTTTGGGTCAGAAGCAAAGCAAACCATTCAGAGCCAGTCCATCAGAACAGCATGTATAAGTGTGTGTGAGCACACGTGTGGCTTGAACAGCCACCATGTGTAGAGCAGAAGTGTTCATCATTGAGGCAGGGTTAGCTGTTCCCATTGGCTGGCTGCTGTGTGTCATGCTGCCTGAACAATGTAGGATGTGGAACCAAACTAGAAGATAACTGGACAAAGAAGAAGAGATGGAGGAGGAATAGCTTCTGCAGAGAGACAGAGAGAGAAAAACACTGTAACAATTAGACTTGGTTCATGTTTAGATAACCAATGTTTTATTAAATAGTCTTTTATGTAACTGATAATATTTATGAGTCTCTTCTTTCAGAGAACCAGCGGGTCACTAAACTATCCACATCAATCCTGCTCATGTCTGATGTCTATCGGTCTGTCAGCCTCTGGGGTCTCATTTATAAAGCTTGCGTACGCACAAAACGGGGCTGAAAATGTGCGTACGCCAGTTTTCACGCAAAGTCAATGATTTATAAAAAACAAACTTGGCGGTAGAATGTGCGGTCCTCCACGCAAACTATGACCCTCCCGTAAACCTACGCACTTTTTGGAGACAGTGGGAATTGGAGACACATACTGCAAAAAGTAAAAGTCGGAGAAGCTATAACTCGTAATATTTATGCATTTTGTTGTTCTCACACACATTGACTCAATTTATGATTATAATGAAGATTAAATACATCAGTGTTATTTGAGCTTGAACTTCGTGACAATTGTTCCATACACATCTTGTACAATGCAACTCAAATTTGTAATCAATATTCAGCGCCGTCTGTCTCACAATCAGATTGTCCTTTTACCGCAGTGTAGGAGGCTGAAATGCATGTAACTACAGAACACAAAGTATAACTAAATATATTTCTTTAATACTGTGCATATATCATCATATGTCAAAAACTGGAAATACAGTTGTTAAGCTCTCGCGCAATCACTACACTCATTACACTTCAGAATCAGAATTCGTTTAATTGCCATGCAAGATACTTAAACATGGAATTTACTTCTGCAGTTGTTACCGCTTCTTCTCCGGTTCTGCCACTTGGCGCTGTCGCATTAGTGTTGTTTTTTGTTTGCCTTGATTCACCGTGAAAAAGAATCACCTGCCAGGTTCATGCATGATAATGATACTAGATTAGCATTCATGAGGTCCTTTGCATTGACCATTTATGGTTAAAAATGGGCATGTTCAGGGCGGGGTGCAATGATACTTTACGTACGCACACTTGTGGTTAAGCTGTGATTTATAAAGCGAACATTGCCTACAGGTGTGCGTACGCACGGTTTTATAAATCTGAATTTTTGTGTGCGTACGCCAATTTACGCTTTTGGGCGTACGCACACTTTTAGTAAGAATTCTACGCACTCCTTTATAAATGAGACCCCTGTTCTGTAGAAACTATGCCAGGAGGAAATGCAGTTATCGTGAACGTGTCCTTCCCCGTAACACAAGACAGAACCAGCCTAACCGGTTGAAGTACCTGAAAGGTTGTTTTGTCTAAGAACAATTGAGGCAAAGTTAACCCGGAGGTGGTCACATGGTGAGACTGAGGGGGGCTACACTGTCTCTAGAGCTCCCTTACAGCAGGGGTGGAGAGACAGAAGGAAAGAGAGGAAGAGAGGACAGGGGGAGGAAGACAGAGTAATGAAGCTTAGTGCCAGTTCAGTCAGGCAGGACTGAACTCTGCACACTCAGCCCACACTCGTTATGTCTCACTACTCTCTCCTCCCACAACAAACGCCCTCTCCTTTTCCTCTACCTCTAATGTGGGGCTGACATGTCCTAGTGCTGCCCTCTAGTGGTGTACAGGACACTTGTCTCATTGAAACAACCACATGAAGACTTTAGTAGTGTTTGGCTGGTTCATGTAACACTGCTACAGAGAATAATCCTAGACTGAATGGATCAATTCATCAGAAGATAAGGGTCTGTTGACAGAAGGTACTGTTTGCATTAAAGAATTAAACACACTGACACAATGGCCTTATTTCAGAGGTGGGACACCATTAAACACCATTAATAAATATATCTGCAAGCAGCGATGGGGATTCCTCCTGCTCCATATTATGAGAGGCGGATTTGTTGCAAATGTTTGTGTTGAAAAGGCTTTGATTCAGTAATTATCAGCTGTATAATGTTTGACATTTTGTATTCAACGACAACACAGCTGGCTATGACTATTTTACTGTAAGTGCAATGGTGCAATGGGTCTGCATGGATAATCAAAAACAATGACGACACACTGTCAATCCAGTAAACTATAAACGGTGTGCTCCAATACATTGGGTATGGTCCTGATTTATAAACGTTCTCTGTCCATACATGATGGTAAGTGGCGATAAATATTGTGCAAGACTGATAATTCTCACCACCACACAAATATGTAAATATATAGACCTGTCGCTGCCCTAGTTTATGCTATACAAATGTGAGAACACAATTCTTCACAGAATCTTCTTAATCAATGTCATGGCCACTTCAAGAGGTCAAAGTCAAGGATAAACACAATTGGTTTGCCTGTAAAGAAAAAGAAAAAAGGCCCTTTACGCACCAGAAAAAAGAAGAACATAATTTTCCTTTGTGTGAACTTCCGGTGGACTGTTCTGGTGCGAGAGGTGAAATAGGCGGGGCTTAACTGTTTTACCGTAGTAAGAACATGGCGGCGGAATAAAAAACTGCTCTGCAACAAAATCTACTTGTCTCAGAATTTACATGATAGCAGACGATGGTTTCCAATTATAGAGTAACGCCAACATTTGATGAAGCCAGACCATACGAGTGCTGGAAAAATGAAGTCAGTATCTGGAGACTTGTTACGGAGCTGGACAAGAAGAAGTAGGCACTGGCGGTGGTGCTGGGCCTTGAGGGGAGGACATCCCATAATGTTCTTCCAGGAGCTGGACCAGTCACCTGGGACATCCCATCATGTCCACCCAGGAGCTGGGCCAGTCACCAGGGACATCCAATCATGTTCACCCAGGAGCTGGACCACTCACCAGGGACATCCCATAATGTTCACCCAGGAGCTGGACCAGTCACCAGGGACATCCCATCATGTTCACCCAGGAGCTGGACCAGTCACCAGGGACATCCCATCATGTCCACCCAGGAGCAGGACCAGTCACCAGGGACATCCCATCATGTTCACCCACATCTGTTTGCTGTGCCTACTGACACCTACTGGCGTAATGTAGCATTACATCAGGAACTGAACAATTATCCACATGTAAACATAAGTGCCACAAACAAAGCAACCAAAATATAGACAGCAGAAAATTACAATATTAAAAGTTGTTGGGGGGTGTCTTTTAGAAAACCTTCCTCCTCCGTCATGTTCTTCAGCCCCCCTAAATAATTATCGAGATTATTATTATCGGGCCGCCGAAGAAATACGATAATTAATAACAATGTTTTATTTCGAAAAATTACCGGATGCTCTCGGTTAAATGTCGGTAACTTGAGCGTCAAACATGTAACCCACAAGTTCGAAAAACGAGTAAAAAACGGACGTCTTTGGGAATCGCTGGCTAGCTCACTCGCACACCCCCCCCCCCCCCCGTCGACAAAAAATGCCAGGGGCTAAGCCTGTTTAGGTGTTGGTTTGGTGGGGGTTTGTTCTCTATCAAAGGCAGGGAATGGACAGACCCTACAGAGCATCCACACTTCCTCCATAAGTACTCTTGGACCTAGGGACCACCAGTTACTCCCTGTGATCCACAGACGGGTCACAGGTGAACTGAGGTCCATGGAGTTTCTCCCTGGCATCAGCAATCACACCCAAAACCTCACGGAGGAGGAAGTTCGTGCCCAGACACACATCTAGTCATCAAACCGTCTGACAAAGGATCTGCTGTTCATCATGGATCCTAAGTATTACTTCCAGGATACCTCAGTACTGTCACACACCCGAGGAGCTCCTTTGTCTCACCATGGCCGCAGAAATCTATCAGGTTCTTGAACCTTTATTTGTCCCACGATGGGGAAATTGCAGTTTACAGCAGCAGTAGGGTACAATACAGCACTCAGAGTAACAGTTTAAAATATAAAAATACAAAGTACAAAACCCAGGACTAAGAACCCACCTTGGTGGCCTGTCAACCTTCCAGATCCCAGCTGGCAGGCCCATCGTTTCAGTAACTTAGCTCTGCTCAAACTAATAAAATGCATGCCGTATGTAATGTTTAATCTTCATTTGTTCAAAAACAACACCTTCCATTTATTTGTAGACAAGGCTAGTTAGCTGGTATATGTGAAGCCTGTGATAGCCTGAATGTGGCTAAAAGCTAATCAAGTTGAAGTGGTGGAACTTTTCACAAATCTGGCATAAAAAGCAAAACATTCAATAAATTCTTGGTCTGTCCACCCTACTATTAGAAAGACAAAAGTCGCTTGCGATTGGCCAAGAACGGCATTCAGACTAACTTCTGTTCAAAATAAATTAACTACAGATAACATCAGACACCCTAACTTCTGTAGCTAGACAGACAGTAGGTGAATTAAAAAAAGAGCTTCAGAATTACTTACTGCTTAGTTGATTCGTCAGCAGGAGCTTTATCCAGAAGCTTTCGCTTTCGCTGACACTCCTGCTTCTGGTTTGCTGAGTATCCAATCTAATCGGCGTGCTAATTACTCATTAAGATCAATGCAAATATGGTGACAAAACAAAAAGAACAAGATTTTGAAACTGCCGGTTTAGTCTATTTCTGACCGCACAGACATATAATGGACATCTTTGGTTTCGGCAGTGTCTTGGGTTTCTGAAAATATCAGTAATTTTTTGCTCGTTCAGCTCGTTAGCATTCACAGCTGCACCATCACCGTGGCAACCCAACAGACACACCAGGAGAAACAGAAGTAACACATTTTTGAAACTACCGAAGCGTATTTCTGACTGCACAGACATATAAAGGATATCTATGGTTTTTCCAGTCTTGGGTCTCGAAAAATATCCTGGCTTGGACATAATGTTTGGCGTCTAGGTTGACTTGTTTGAGGTGTGGATGTTAGGTAAATGTATGTCATTCTCTTGCCCCCAGCACGTTAGCAGTCATAGCTGCACCATCACCATGGCAACAACAGACACACCACTCAGTCTCTTCCACAGGTGATTGGTATTAGCTGATTAGTGGAGTCACAAGACAGAGCTATTCAGTCAACTGACTCATTAACAGATTAAGAGCAATACAACACAACTACTACCACTACTGATACTACTACTAGATCTTATGCCACTACTACAAGTACTAACTCTGCAGATGCTGCTAATATCTCTTTTACTAACTACTATTACTTACGACTAGCCTACCTCTTCTTCCGTAAAAAATGTAAGCTTTCAGCTCTTAGCATTGTTAGATGATGCACTTCAACTTTCACACTGCCTCTTGAAATTCAACTATCATGTTTTGTCCAGAGTGCAGATCTTGGCTTTTTGGCATCAACCCTTTTTCAGCAAAGCCATTTGAAATGTCCACATTTTCAACAACTTTTTAAAAATAAATTTCAGCTTCAGTTTGCAGTAAAAAATGTTGGTTGACAACTGCCCTATTTCACAAAAGCATCACATATAAAAGAACTGACTATGAGGGCACCACCGTGGAACTGTTATAAAGGGAAGAAGCGAATGAGGTCTGGCGAACGATTGTCGCTAGTTTTTACGAAACAGAGAAAGGGAGAGTGTCTTGATGCTAGTTCATTGGTATAGAGCAGGGGTGCTCAATGCGTCGAAGGTACTACTGGTAGATCGCATGGCATTAAAATGTAAACGCCCCTTTTTTGTTTTTTTTACAGATATTTTTTTTATTGAAATATATATTAAATCAAGTTTAACAAGACTTACAAACAGCAAGATCAAATCTTATATTGATAGATAAAATGCAAACGTAGACGTCAGCCAATTATCCTCACTATGACATTTGTCACTTGACTGACAGTCGGTTTGACCAATCTGACCTCTGCGCATGTGCTCATATTGGCGAGTTATCTTCCAATTTACGACTTCTAAACTTAAGACAATAAAAATGTGTGGGGAAGCTGGACAAAATAAATAGACTAAACTTACCATTTCCATACGGAATGGGAGTTGGAATATTTTTTCACTATGTCATTTTCAAAGTGTTTGCCTCATCTGCCAGACTGCAATCGCTATACAGAAAAAGGAAAATGTGGAGCGGCATTTTCGGACTGTACATAAAAACGACACTAACTTCCATCCGAAAAGTGAGTTGAAAAGGAGAAAGGTTAAGGAACTAAAATCCCAGTTGTCAAGACTTTGCTTTATTCGAGCCAATCTCTACATTCATGTGCTAGTACCCTTTTCGGGAAGATGCTGATGTTGTTTCCCTCGCATCAAACATTACAACACTGTTTCATCTGAACTCTTCTGGAGTGGAAGATGAGATTTTGACACTACAAGCCGACATTGAGCTGAAGGCCAGAGCTCATGGACAATTCTGGAGCTTACTCACAGAGGAAAAGTACTCCAACATAAGGAAATGTGCAACATCCTTGACTGCATTATTTGGCTCCACTTATTTATGCGAGTCAGCCTTGAGTGAGGCTTGGCATCTAACGTCACGTATGTTTACCTGTTGTTACAACCCTAGGTTAGAGTGAGCACCACCCACTGTATTTATGGGTGCTTAGCACCTGTCAAAGGGGGGTGGGTTATTATTTCTTTCTTTCATTTGGTGCCACTGGCAGTCCTCCTTGATCCCTGTGTTGTTTTTTTTGTAAATAAACGTTATAGATTTGTAAGCTGATCGTCGAACCTGGGGAGCCTGGCGTGGGATGAGGCCCTGTCCCCTCTCGTAGTCGAAGGGAGGCTGCTGGTGTCCCTCCTGCTGGTACCGGCGGGGCCTGGCAGCAGGGAGAGGCTGGGCGGCACGGCCTGGTCCGGGAGCCGGGACCACGGCTCGGCATCTGCCTCTCCTTCTCCCTCCGACGTACAAAGTACCTGCAGCACCCCCCCCACACACACACACACACACACAGCGTCAATCATGTACAATGGCGTGAGCTGAATTGAGATTACAATCCCTCTCTCTACCAAACGCCGTCACATGTCTCTCAGCATTGGGACAGGGTCCTCGGGTTGAGCTCAAAGAGCTGAAGGTTGGTCTGGGCCATCAGCCTCAGGCTGTCCAGCACTGCCTCTCAGATGGCCAGGTAGTCCGCCATCACCCGGCGGACCGCCTGCCGCAGGGGTGGAGACTGCAGAGCCGGTTGCAAACGGCCTCGACCAGGCGGCTGTCGCCCGGCCAGTTTGCCCGAGGCTGTTCCGAGCATGGTGCTGACGCAGGGGGACAGAGAGCAAGGACGATTAATGCAGACACGCAGAACGTTTCACGACGAGCGGTCAGACGTGCGCGTGCCAAACCTACCGTTGGACGTTGTCCTTTCCAGGGACAGCCTCGATGTCCTGGAAGGCGGCCTCTTCGTCTGGAACCTCAGGGTCCACGCTGGCGTCCTGCAGCACTCTGCCCGTCTGGGAGTACAGGTACTCCACCTCCAGGAGCTCTCCTGTCAGCCACACGAGTGTTTGAGCTACTCACCCGTCTACTCCCTTGGGGTGGTGTGATCCTTAACCAAACTCACGCCAAGCAGCCGTTGGCTGAGCTGGTTAAGGGAGTGCTGCAGGTGGCCACAGTAGGAGAGCAGAGCGGGGTGGCGTCAGTCTGCCGGTTCATCGCTGCGCGTGGCTCATCATCGCTGAAGTCCCCTTCCTCCTCTGCTGCGGCGCGGTTCTCGTTCCACCTCACCAGTCCATCCAGCAGGAACGCCTGAAAGTAGGTGGCATTCGCTGATGTTCCTAGAGAGAGAGAGAGAGAGTGAGAGAGGGGGAGAGAGAGAGAGAGAGAGAGAAAAATGCATGACATCAGGCTAAGAATGAAACGAGGGGCTCTGTCTTAAGCGGCTTGAGCGCACCGTGCGGCACGTTTCAACTACCTGGGATGAACCGGTTTATGTGGAGGAGGAACGACTCCAGCGATGATGAACCGTGTGCAGCGATAAACCTGCAGACTGACGCCACCCTTGGTCAGCCTGCTGGTCTCGGTGTACAGCTGCACACCGGGTGGATCTTGTATGCAGCGGAGGTGACGCCTCTGCTCTCTCCACATCGCCTGGATGCGGTCGTCGTCCAGAAGGGGGATGATAGATCTTTATTTGTCATTGTCACAGGTACAACGAAATTCAAAGTGCTTCTAGTCTGTGCAAAAAAGTCGAACCTAGTGCTAAAATAACTAATAATTGTTAAAATAACTAGAATAAATATACCTGAGATGTACTAAAATAAATAAAATTAAACATATACAAAAAAAACATTAAATATAAAATAACATGCTGTATAGACATACTTCCACACCCATTACAAATACATTGTGCATATTATTTTTGGGCAGAATTCAAAGTGACTATTGCATTTGGATGTCCAGGGTGTCGCGTCCTCCGTCGTCGCCGAAGGTCTCCAGCAGGGGGCGGCAGTGCCGGTCCATCTCCTTCTTGGTGACCCTGCTGAAGACCTCTGGGTCCGTAGGGTCGACCATCCCCTGCTCCACCTCCAGCTGACTCCTCTTCGCCTCCAGCATTCGGCGGACGTCTTCTTCGTCCCACTCGAACAAGCAGGAAGACAGCTGCCCCATGAAGGGACCGTACAGCTGGTGGTTCAGGTTTATGACACCTGATGCGAAGCGCCGCATCAGGTGCCAGATGTCCAGCCGGTCCCAGGTGTGGAAGAGGGCAGCTGTCTTCGATCCTCTGAAGCTGGAGCAGCAGTCTCTGTCTACGTACATCAGCTGGGGTGGAGGTACCCCGGCGAGTCGGTACCGCTCCTGTAGTCCGGCCGCCATGGGGAGCAGGCCCTCGCCCTCAGCGCTGGTGAGTACGCTGACGAGGACCTGCCCGTACTCGTTGCCGATGTTGGTGACCCAGGCGGCCGTGTTGGCAGCGGTACCGGCGAGCTTCTTGGTCACCTGAGAGGGAGGGAGGGAGGGAGATACAGACAGACAGGGTTAAGCCACAACGCCTTCGAACAACAACAACAACGACGACGACAATATTCTCCTTATCGAAGTGCATTCACCTTCCTCGTTACGTCCATCTTCAAGATGGACCCAAACACGGAGGTGACCCTGGCCTTCACCTCATCCAGCCGCGACAGCACATCGTATCCGTATACTGTCAGCAGCCAGACGTGTGTGGGCACCGGGGGCATGGGTGGTGGTGGTGGAAACTGCCGCCGTCCGGTGCCCAAGGCCAGAAAGGGCTCGCACTCGCCGAGATACTGCATCACGCGCCGCATCCAGGCTTCGCTGTGGCTCTCGCACAGCTTGGTGTACAGCTGAGTGGCGCTGTTCCACAGAGCGCGCTCCCTCGGCTGCGTAACGACCAGCAGGTCGCAGGACAACCTGAAGGAAAGAGAGAGGAAAGGCTTCAACGCTTGGACGTGGCAACAGGGAGGAGGAGAGAAGAGAGAGAGAGAAAACGCTCCCTTACTTGTAGGTGAGGACAGCTGGGAAAAGGCAGCGGTGCGCCGCGTCCAGCTGCCTCACGATGCCCTGCGACCACGCCACAACCTTCTTCGTACACCGAGAGCATGCCAGGTACTCAGTGGCCATGAGATACCAGGCATCGATGTCCAAGACCCTCCGGATGGTCTTTGTGTACACCCCAGCCTTTTGCAGTTTTCCTCCGCAGGCAGGCTGGGGGCATGTCAGCTTGAATGCCCACAAGTAAACGGGCATCCAGAGGAACAGCCGACATGCGAAGAAGGGGTCGGGCGATGCGGGTGGCTGGCTGTGGACCGGCCGGGGCTGCGGAGGCTCGTACCAAAGCTGCAGATCTGGACGAACCTCCGCTCGGTTGTTCTTCCAGACGAAAAGCACCCGGCCGATCCACTGCTGCTGGCCAGCGCTGAGCGTGCTCCGCCAGCCGGGGGGGCACAACTGCAAGGGGAGGGAGGGAGGGAGACAGAGACAGTTGGCGTGCTGCACTTTCAAAGAGAGTAAGTACTAAACGGCAAGCAATCCTATGCTGACCTCAGCGCTGTCCAAAGGCTCCTGGAGGAGGGGGGACCTCAGAAGGACGAGAGCCTTGCCCTCCTTCTCTTCCCCCGTCGGGGCTGGGGACGCCTTGGGGGTCGGGGCTGGGGACGCCTTCGGGGACGGGGCTGGGGACGCCTTGGGGGGTCAGGGCCATGGCCTCCCTCAAGGGCGCTGGGGAAGCCCTGGAGGTTGGGGCTGGGGACGCCCTGGGGGTCGGGGCTGGGGACGCCTTGGGGGTCAGGGCCATGGCCTCCCTCAAGGGGGCTGGGGACACCCTGGAGGTCGGGGCTGGGGACGCCCTGGGGGTCAGGGCCTTCCTCGAAGGGGCTGGGGAAGCTCCGTCACCCTCTGGAGGCTGAGGCGCGAGGACCTGTACGCTCAAGGCTCCCCCCCCCCCACGCCTGAAGGAAAGACAAAAAGGCAAAGTTAGAAAGGTCCGTGATGTGCACGAGGAGGGTTGCGAGAGGTGCTCGAGATCATGCTGCATGCGAGGGAGGAAGGGAGCGATTAAACTATGCATGGTATGAAACACCCAATCGGCGGCGGCGGAGGAGGCGGAAGCAGCGGGGATATGTAATTGGACCCAACCTTACCAGTCCTTCGAGTGCAGATGCTTTCGAAGGGAGGAAAACAAACGACAAATCATGTTTAGCAGTATCGACACGACACAGGGGGAAAAAAAAACAGAAATGCATTTTTCCAAAAGAAAAGGAGACAAGGGCTTTACACTTACAGTTTTCGTAGTCGTCAACCAGCTTGGCCAGCTCTGCGTCCGTGGGGTCTCGATGGTAGTGCTGCAGAGCTGGCCGCTGAGAAGACACCGCTGAAGGGCCGGGAGAGAGAGAGAGACAGAGAGAGATAGAGAACGTGAGACGGAGGTCTTTATCCACCGCTTTCAATATCCCCATCCCTCTGAAACAATCCATCTGCAACTCACCTGGTGCTGCAGGCTTGATGACCTTCATCATTTTGGCCTGCAGCGCCTGGGGATTCAGAGTGGTCGACTGGCCGAGATACTGAGAGACGGCCAAGCCCAGTAGCCTGCGAAAGAGGAGACAAGGTTAAACTTAAAGGAAGGAAGGAAGTAAGGAAGGAAGGAGGCCTTGGCGTGAAGCCACCTAACCTACCCCCTTTTCCTGGGCTGTTGGCAGGTGGGCGGGACCAGAGACGGGGTGGGGTCGGCGGCAGAGGTCGCAGCAGACTCCCCTCCCGCCCTCGCCTGGTCGTCTCTCAGCCTGATGTAGGCAATGGCCGCCTCCATCTGAGTCCCCGGCCGCGGCGTCTGTCTCCTCAGCCATTTGACGAATCTAAGAAGAGGTCAGAGGTTAGGGTTAGGATAAGGGGTTAGGGTTAGGATAAGGGGTTAGGGTAAAGGGTTAGTGTTATGGTTAAGGTTAGGATAAGGGGTTAGGGTAAAGAGTTAGGGTTATGGTCAGGGTTTGTCTTCGGGCAGTCTTACCCGACTCTCTCCTTGTCCTTGGAGTCGTACAGGTCCTTCAGCAGCTCCCACTTGTACTGCCCGAAGCCAACAAGGGATTCGGGATGATTCCCCTCCCCCACCCCCCTCAGACTCACCTGAGGGCCTCCACGACCTCGGGAAAGGCGTGCGCGTAGCGAAAGAGGGCGTCCTTGTTGGACATCAGGGCAGACTGGGAGCTGCTCCTCTCCCTATCCTATCCTTCTGGTGAGAGTTCAGGAGCAGGATGAGGTAGCCCACGTCGTTCTCCAGCAGCCACCGGAAGGTTCGACCCCAGTACTTCTGGCTCAGCACCGGCAGGTCAGCGCTGGGGTCTCCCCTCCTGTAAAGATGAGCATTCAATAAAGTACACTTTTTAACACCATTTGCCATAATTTATGCTGTATTAAGTAGGCTACTTACAACTGCCAGGGGTTCTGTTGGAACAGGAGGCTCCAAAAGACAGATATTACCATGTGAATCTGTTGGGATAAACAAAAAACCCCAACCCAAAGTAATGTTAAATGGAAATATCACAAAAATTCTATATGGAAAGAGAAATGAAGCATACTGTAGGTAGACCACTTACATTGTACGTAGGCACTTAAATCTTCTGGAGTGACTTGTTCAGAAGAAGTCCCTCCAGGAATTCCCCTCAGCCATTGGCCTTCCTGCATTAAGGTTGAGGACCATCTCCTCAGCGTTTGTCAGAGGTGGTGGTGCAGGTCCTCCCCCTGTTTTACAAGCCTCTGCCTTCTTTCTGTTGGCTGAGTAGTCAAAAGAGAATGAACATTTAGACCTATGATTAAAGCCAGGTACCCAACACCTATGAAATGCTCAAGGCTTACCTGATTGAATTATGTTTTTATATTTCATTTTAATCTGCTGCCACGTTATTTTCATGCCAGCAGGATTGCACCTATACATGAATATTAAATTAATAGGTTTAATAAAATACTGTTCTCCTAGTCTCACATCTGATATAACAGTTTGGAATTTACTCTAAAACTGTTAATTACTAACAATAAATGACATCTTTAACCAGTCTAATTAGATTAATGTAATAATTACTATCTCTAGAAAGTATTGGTTTACTTACATTTGATGTTACATCCACTCTTGTTTTAAAATCTTTAAATTACAGTATTCAGATGATTGAGTAATTAATTACACCCAACACTGTAAAAAAAAAACATTAAAATGTAAACTTATGCATTGACTCTCTCGGCTATTTACTCCCAGGCTCGCTCTCTGTCTTTTGCAGATGCAGTAGTGTTGCTTTTTTAATTTTAAATATGGCTTCATATTCGCCATAAGCTTGAACTAGCACGTCTAATTCCGTTTGGGAGAAATACTCCGACCTCTTCTTTCCTGATGCGGTTTCCATTGTGAATCGTTATATCTGCGCTCCATTGATAATGGCTTTTTATAGTTGCGGTGCTCGGGCGTAACTCCGAGGCTGTGTCCGAAACCACTCCCTAACCCCTATATAGGGCACTATATAGGGATCACGCCATTTTGTAGTGGTGTCCGAAACGTTAGGGATCACCAGGTGATCCCTATATAGTGCCCTGAATGTATCCCACAATTCACCGCGAAAAGTAGTGAGCATCGGATGGTCACTACATGAGCAATATAACCCATCATGCATTGCCAGAACTTCTCCGGGCAAAGTTACGAACCGGCAAAGGAACGTAAATATGGCAGATGGACGGGAGACTGTGTACAAATGTATGTATTTTAACGGTGTGACTATTCTTTCGGCGGATGGATGTAAGGATGAGGCGCAAAACAAATGAGTTGTAGAGCAGTACAACAGTCACGAGCCAGTTTATTCTATTTATTGGAGTCCACATTTTAAAACAAGGCAAATTAAATGGCTTTCTACATTCATTGAAAAACAAAATGTTAAACGAACAGAATATATTTAAACATTCCAGTCGATTACTCTGTAACTCTGTTACTAAAGAGCCAAGATAATACAATATGCAAATCTGCTTAAATAAAAAACCAAATACGGAAAATGAAACGTACAGGACAGTAAGCAAGACTCTAATTTAATAAAAAGGCAGTCGTAAATGTACAAGTACTATGTACATGAACAATGTACTTATTGTAAGTCGCTTTTAGATCCCTTAAAGTCCCTGCTAAATTATATTTATTTATTTCAGACATTAATGTGGTATGTTTTAATTGTGCGACATTGATGACGTAATTACGGGCGCCAAAAGAAGTGTCCGAAGTTTCTTTTCTGTTGAGCTCACTATATAGTCCACTACATTTATTTCCCTATATAGGGAGTAGGGAGTAGGGAATGAGTGAGTGGTTTCGGACACAGCCCGAGTCAGTCAATTTAGATTTGATAAAACTAATTCCTTTCAGCTGTTCTGAAACGGGCCCCAGGGCTCAGCAACCCTGGTCCTAGGGAGCCACTGTCCTGAACATTTTAGCTGTTCGCTTCAGTTGTTGAATTTGTCTTTATTACTTGTTCCAGAATATTCCAGTTATTTTATTTATTTATATATAGAGGTTTTTTTTACCCCACACCAACTCAACTATAATTAAACTATAAGTTGTAAAAAAAAGAAATATAATAAACACATTTTTGTAAAAACAATCAAAAGTATTTTATTAGTTTTTAACACATATTCTATACAATGTACAATGTTATTGTCATTTAATACTTACATTTAAAAAGACATTTTGCCGCAAGATGATTGGGCCGACCACCAGATATCGCCATGTTCCGCCTTTTTTGTGAAAACGTCACTCACAGACAAAGTCCTCTTCGATGCAGACTTCATGGAAGTGAGGATCAAGGGTGCAGAGAAGGCGGGGCTTAAGACCTTACTGGAGAATTGGGACACCCTGCACACTTGCACCCATTAACGAGAACAGGCAACAAGGGCACAAGGGTGGAAACGCAGGTATTGGGACAGGGCCTTAGATGTCTCCCTGCTCCAGCACACCTGATTCTAATGAAGGGTCGTTATCAAGCTCTGTGGAAGCCTCATAATTACCCTCCATTAGAATCAGCTGTGCTGGAGCAGGGAAACATCTAAAATCTTCTGGACAGTGGCTCCCTAGGACCAGGGTTGTCGACCCCTGATATACAGGGTCTGAGTTTCAGAACATCATCTGATTGGTTCAGAGATGGTTTTTATCTTTTCAAATGTGGAGAAAGCATTTGCAGCCTTTTGGCCTAAGGAGACGATCTTTAAGAAGGAACCACTGAAATCATGTCCTGGACTTAAGTCAAATCTGTTTGCAATGTTGTGAAGCAGCCACTAGGATTACTGGGTGTCCCTGATGGTCATGTGACGTCCTTGCTGTGACCTCAGTGCATGAGACCACAGATATCCATAGAAAGGCTAGATGTGTTACAGCAGAGTCTCAAACAGCATCATCTGCAGCCATCTTACCACAGGCAAGCTGTCTGGTGAGCTCTGTGCTACCTAATGGGAGAGTAATCTACACAAACACTAATACTCTGATCCTGCTGAAATCTAGACTGATTTACAAATGGTTTGGTTTATTACAAACATTATTAATGTGGCTATAATTCTAGATGTTTGAACATATTAAAGTTGCAGGTTTTCTTTTCTAAAAACAACTTAATCGTGCAGCAAAGTCAGCCAGTCAGAGATCCAGTCAGTCAGTCAGACAGTCAGTCAGTCAGTCAGTGATCCAGTCAGTCAGCCAGTCAGTCAGTCATCCAGTCAGTGATCCAGTCAGTCAGCCAGTCAGTCAGTCATCCAGTCAGTGATCCAGTCAGTCAGCCAGTCAGTCAGTCATCCAGTCAGTGATCCAGTCAGTCAGTCAGTCAGCCAGTTAGTCAGCCAGACAGTCAGTCAGTCAGTGATCCAGTCAGTCAGTCAGTGATCCAGTCAGTCAGTCAGTGATCCAGTCAGCCAGTCAGCCAGTCAGTCAGTCAGTGATCCAGCCAGTCAGTCAGTCATCCAGTCAGTGATCCAGTCAGTCAGTCAGTCATCCAGTCAGTGATCCAGTCAGTCAGTCAGTCAGTGATCCAGTCAGCCAGTCCGTCAGTCAGCCAGTCAGCCAGTCAGTCATCCAGTCAGTGATCCAGTCAGTCAGCCAGTCAGTGATCCAGTCAGTCAGCCAGTCAGTGATCCAGTCAGCCAGTCAGTCAGCCAGTCAGTCAGTCATCCAGTCAGTCAGTCAGTGATCCAGTCAGCCAGTCAATCAGTCAGCCAGTCAGCCAGTCAGTCAGTCAGTCAGTCATCCAGTCAGTGATCCAGTCAGTCAGTCAGTCAGTCAGTCAGTCAGTGATCCAGTCAGCCAGTCAGTCAGCCAGTCAGTCAGTCATCCAGTCAGTCAGTGATCCAGTCAGTCATCCAGTCAGTGATCCAGTCAGCCAGTCAGTCAGCCAGTCAGTCAGTCATCCAGTCAGTCAGCCAGTCAGTCAGTCATCCAGTCAGTCATCCAGTCAGTGATCCAGTCAGTCAGTCAGTGATCCAGTCAGCCAGTCAGTCAGCCAGTCAGCCAGTCAGTCAGTCATCCAGCCAGTCAGTCAGCCAGTCAGTCAGTCATCCAGTCAGTCAGTAATCCAGTCAGTCAGCCAGTCAGTCAGTCATCCAGCCAGTCAGTCAGCCAGTCAGTCAGTCATCCAGTCAGTCAGTAATCCAGTCAGTCAGCCAGTCAGTCAGTCATCCAGCCAGTCAGTCAGCAAGTCAGTCAGTCATCCAGTCAGTGATCCAGTCAGTCAGTCAGTCAGTGATCCAGCCAGTCAGCCAGCCAGTCAGTCAGTCAGCCAGCCAGTCAGTCAGTCAGTCAGTCAGTGATCCAGTCAGCCAGTCAGTCAGTCAGTCATCCAGTCAGTGATCCAGTCAGCCAGTCAGCCAGCCAGTCAGTCAGTCAGTCAGTCAGTCATCCAGGGTTTAGAAAGTGGTAACCTGCCTACTGAGCTCTCTGAAAGTCTTAACATCTTTCTCCTCATCAAATCAATCAATCATTTATTAAAGGCCACACAACAGAGTTGGTGGAATTTGCTTTCGATACAGCAGTTAAGCTCACATCTCTCATGTGTCAAGTTCCATCAACAGCAACAGAAAAAACAACAGGAGCACACATTTATACAGGTTACATCAAGACAGGGATTCATTTAAAGTCTGTATAGCTGTTGGAAAGAAGCTATTTTTAAATCTGACAGATTTAGTGATTATAGACCTGTAGCGCCCCTGATATAGAGGGTCTGAGTTTGATCCATTGATCCTCATCTAGTCTGACCATTGTCTCAGAACCAATCAGGAGCCATGCAGGGTGGATCACTATATTACATCACCAGCTCATCTATATTGAATGTTTATTAAGAGGAAACATGCAGAGAGAAATGTATGAGGATGGATCTATTTCTTTATTGTCGCTTCTTGAAACTGCCTGAGACTCTACTAAAATGTTTTCTGGAGTCTGAGAAAGAACTGTGCATTATCGCCCCCCTTTGAACTGCCAAGGTAACTGCAGCTGTAGAGGGTGGATGTGTGTGTTCCTTCCCTCTGATGTGGCATGTGTGTTTGACACAGTGGAAGAGGGTGTGTGTGTGTGTGTGTGTGTGTCATGTGTGTCTGACACAGTGGAAGAGGGTGTGTGTGTGTGTGTGTGTGTGTGTGTGTGTGTGTGTGTGTGTGTGTGTGTGTGTGTCTGACACAGTGGAAGAGGGTGTGTGTGTGTGTGTGTGTGTGTGTGTGTGTGTGTTCCTTCCCTTAATGATTTCCATTGTATTACTTATCTGAGTCTGAATAATATTTTATTTACATCTCGGTCACTTGAGCGCCAAAAAGTGCCACAAGTTTGAAAAATGAGTAAAAAAAAGACGTCTTTGGGAATTGCTGGTTATTGTTCTTTATTCATTTTTCCACTTGTATTGTTGTATAATTTATTTAGGGGGCAGAGGATGTTAACAGAGACTTTGATGTTATACATGTTCTGTTGTTGGTGCAATGTTAAGAGGAAGCTGCTAATAAAGTCACATACAAGCTAATTAGTTCATCACATTCAGTGGAACTGACATCAAACACAGGATTGTTGTTTGTCAACAATTACAATAAAACATTCAACACACCAATATTGACAAAAACTGTGGGAGATCAATTCCAGGTGTGTACAGTTCAGATTCAGATTCATTTATTTATAAAAGGGACAATGCACATTAATGGACAGTGGAACTGTAAATGTGCCAGAGTTAGCCTAGCAGGCTAGTTTTCATCTGCAGTCCCTTTGCCAGTTCTTAAAAAGTAACCTGGTAAAAAAAACATTCCATGATTAAAATACTGTACATACCTTAAATAAAATAAAGAAATGGAGAAGAACAGTTACATCTTCATCAGGTCCAGTAGGGCATGCTATACCACACGTAATAATACACATTAAAAGGCTATCAGTACAATGAATACATATACTGACAAAACAAGGGCGCCTTTAGCACTTGACTAATGCAAACAAACTGGTTGCTGCCTATGAGCCACGCTTTGACCAGTGAATGAATAATAACTATCAAGTAGTCGAACACAGTTCAATCTTCAGTAGCATCTATGTGAGCACAGTGTGTGAGAGTGTGTGTGGGCTATTCTACCTGACACAGGGACACTGAGGAGCCATAGTCAACCATGAATCCAGGATACAGGGGCTCAGTGAATGTGCTGTGGAAGGTGTGCAGGTGGGTCAGTGTGTCAGAGGAGACTGTGTAGAAGGACAGAGTGCCGGCCGGCCAGTCCAGATACACTCCTACTCTGTGGGAGCTGGAGGGGGGGGCAGGCATGGCAGTCTCCTTCTTCTTGTGCCAGGCAGAGTACCTGTCATCATCACAGTACAGACTCCAGGACTTGTTATTGTCTCCAAGCACAAAGTCATCACCCCTTCCTCTCCTGCTGATTCCTTTATATGTCACTGCTATAGAAACCCATCTTCCACTCCACTCTACCTCCCAGTAACAGCGTCCAGACAGACCCTCTCTACACAGCACCTGGTGATACCAGTCAAATCTCTCTGGGTGATCAGGATACGCCTGCTCCTCCTCTCTCCTCCTTGTCACCTTTCTGTTCTCCTCAGACAGAGAGAGTTCTCTGTGTGCTGTGTTTGGGTCCAGTGTGAGATCACAGGCATCTGATGGGGGAGACCAAGACACAATATATTACTGATCAGCATCATTCACATTAGAATGGCTCCCTCTTCCTGCCTCCCCCTTTCATTCTCTCTCTCCCTCCCCATCTCTCTCCCTCTCTGTCTCTCCATCCTCTCTTTCTCCCTCCCTCCCTCCCTCCCTCCCTCCCTCCCTCCCTCCCTCTGTCTCTCCCTAACCTCTCTCCCTTGCTCTCCCCCTCCCTCCCTCTGTCTCTCCCTAGCCTCCCTCCCTCCCTCTCTCATCTACACTCTCCCACCCCCTTATCTACATCCCCCCACCCTCACTTACTTTTTCTCACACCTCCCCCCTTCCAACCCTCACATACTCTCTCCCCCACCTCCCCCCTGCCAACCCTCACCTACTCTCTACCCCACCACCCCCTTTCAACCCTCACATACTCTCTCCCCCAACTCCCCCCTTCCAACGTTGACATACTCTCTGCCCCAACTCCCCCCTTCCACCCCTCACCTATTCTCTCCCACAACTCCCCCTTTCCAACCCTCACATACTATCTCCCCCACCTCCCCCCTTCTGACTCTCTTCCCCACCTCCCCCCTTCTGACTCTCTCCCCCACCTCCCCCCTTCCAACTGTCACCTACTCTCTCCCCCCAACTCCACCCTTCCAACCCTCACCTAGGGAGGGAGGGGGAACAGGGGAGGGGAGAAGGGAGAGTGGAGGACAGGGGGGGAGGGGGAACAGGGGAGGGGAGAAGGGAGAGTGGAGGAAAGAGGGGAGGGCACACAGAAACACACGTGTGTCCATTTCTGACAGTGTACAAATCACTAATGATATTGTCCCTTGTATGATCTTGTGAACTAGAACCAAGTAACAGTCAATACTCACATTTCCTAAGGCCAGGTTTGATCCAGCACTCTCCACCATGATCCACACTGCAGGGATAAGCAGAGGAAGGATGAAAATACACTTCATCTGTTGATAAGGGACTTAGCAACTGACTTTCTAAGGAAACATGTAGTTTCTCTCTAATCATCAGAGGTGTATTCCAGAAAGCAGGTTTGACAAACTCTGAGCCTAACCCTGAACTCTGACTTGATGAACCCTGAGATGGGAAGCTCCCAGTTATCACTTCCAGAACAGCTCATCTGACTTAGTTCAATTCTAACTCACTGGAATTAGACATTATCTTGTGTGCAGACGAGTGTGAAGACATTTTCTAAAAGATACTCAACAACCAAAACAGCAAGAGAGAGACAATTAGTCACTGAATACATTTCAAAGCAGGGTATTAATTTGACATGAAACCCCATGTCTTACTACAGGTGAAGTAGTGGAACAATCTTATGTACACTAAACTCACTTAAAGCTGAAAATGAAGACCAAAAACCCTTCAAACAGATAGGACAGATCTTGGTTACCAACAGACACATGATTGTTTCAATCATATTTGACAGTGTCAAGTTATCAGGGGTTTACATACTTCACTTCTACCCAAACTTGAAAAAGGCCTTGGCCATCAACAGAGTAATAATGGAACAACTCAAATATCATCTTCCTTCTTTGTTTTATTTAGGTATTTCCTCATATTCAGTTAGGTTTGTTTGACCATTAGGTTGAAAACCTTTCCAGGGAGAGTAAATAAACACAAAATAAAGCAATTACTTAAACTTCCTTTCATCACATATCCAAAACAAACAAATATACATTTCTCCTTTAGCTTACATTCATTCTATAAGCACATGTAACATATCCCAATTTCTTTTTTTACAAGTAGCATCACTGGAAATGGCCAGAAAGTCCTCCAAAGCTGCCGGCCCTGACAAAGTCAGCCCTAGGGTGCTAAAAGCATGTGGCCTCCAGCTGTGTGGAGTGCTGCAGTACATCTTTAACCTGAGCCTGAGTCTCCAGAGGGTCCCTGTCCTGTGGAAGACATCTTGCCTCGTCCCTGTTCCGAAGACGCCGCGCCCCAGCGGCTCCAAGGATTACAGACCGGTGGCACTGACCTCCCACATTATGAAGACCCTGGAGAGACTGGTGCTGGAACAGCTGCGGAACATTGGTCAGACCCTTCCTGGACCCCCTTCAGTTCGCCTACCAGCCCCGGCTGGGAGTAGAGGACGCCATCCTTTTTCTGCTCGACCGCTGCTAAACCCATCTAGACAAGCCGGCAAGCACTGTGAGGATCCTGTTCCTAGACTTCTCCAGTGCTTTCAACACCATTACAAGTACCTTGGTGTTCACTTGGACAATAAACTGGACTGGGAAAAAAACACTCAAGCCGTCTACAAGAAGGGCCAGAGCCGCCTCTACTTTCTGAGGAGGCTGAGGTCCTTCAACGCCTGCCGGACAATGTTGAGGATGTTTTATGAGTCTGTGGTGGCCAGTGCTATCCTCTATGCGGTTGCCTGCTGGGGACTCAACAAACTGTTCCGGAAGGCCGGTGACATTGTGGGGGTGGAGCTGGAGTCTCTGGCGGTGGTGTCAGAGAGGAGGATGCTGGCCAAACTACACGCCATCCTGGACAGTACCTCCCACCCACTCCACAATGTGCTGGTCGGACAAAGGAGTACTTTCAGTGGGAGACTCATCCTCCTGAAATGCACCACGGAGCGCCACAGGAAGTCATTCCTACCTGTGGCCATCAAACTACAATTCCAAACATCATTAGTATGTGAGCCAACTGTATATTCTGTGACATAACAGAACATCTGGTGATATAACAATGGACATTAGGCAATAGTCTGACATAACATCCTGTAATATAACAATGCATATTTGGCAATATTCTGACACAACTGTAATATAACTATGTATATTCTGCTAAAAACCTGTACATCCTGAACTCTATATTCTACAAGACCAATACTGTATGTAATTGTATAGTCTTTACATAACCATTTATCCAAGCGTCTGCCCCCCCCCCCCCCCCCCTTTTACGTCACACCCTTGCCCCTGTGTGCTTTTGCGAGACTGTGTGCCGTTGCTGCGAAGGACTTTCCCACTACACTGTAAACCACTGTTCAGTACCTCTCCCAGAGACTCCAAGAAGGCCAGGTACTCTGCACTGCTGTTTGGCCCGTAGGCCGCCACAACAGTGAGAGACCTGTCCCTGGCTTTTAGGCACAGGGACGCGACCCTCTTGTTCAAAAATATCAAAAAAAATATCAAAAAAAATATCAAAAATACCAAACCTCCACCTGGACCGCAAGTTTATTCTTAATGTACCGACTTGCGTCTGTGACTGTGAAAATCCACTTTGCATCGGGTGTAAAATAGGAATGATACATGTGTCGGTGTACAAAGTCAATTGTGCTGGGTGCAAGACAGGACCCCCAGTCTAACATAGACTCACAACATCTGGTCATTCTAAACAACTGATAATAAATACAAACAATGAACTCCCTCTTCTCTACAATGGATTGTAAACTACAACAGGTCTCAACAGCTGCTTCATTAGAAATTTACTGTAAGTGTCCAACTGACCCTTTGAAGAACTTCAGCTTTGGTCATAAATCTAGATTGTAACCAGAATCTTAGATAGAAGGCTGTATAAGATGCTCCATCCATCCCCCAGGGTCTACTGTCCTACAGGGTGGTTCAGCACCTTAGGTCAAACAAACATTCCCCTTCATTCTGCCCATGTTGCCCAAACTCATTTCTGCAAAGTCTCATGATGTTCCTTAAGGATGGACACAAAAACCAGAAGACAAAGTCAAATAACTCTCAAACCCAGAGGAATTCTATCACTCTCTCTTTCTGGAACTAAAAACCCTGAGTTTCCCTCATCTTAGGGTTATAAAACTCAGATTTAACTAAACCTGCTTTCTGGAATAGACCCAGAAAATTCAATTAGGAACACAGTTGCACCATATTGTAGACTGTAGGTTCCATAACGTTATTAATTGAAACATCATGATATTCATAATACAATGTGTATTACATGAAATTCGTAATACAATGTGTATGTCAATGTCCTTACTTGAGTTTCTCCAGTATGCAGTGTGGATCTTCCAGTCCAGCAGAGAGCAGCTTCAATCCTTTTTCTCCTGGATGATTGTAGCTCAGGTCCAGTTCCCTCAGGTGGAAGGGGTTGGACTTCAGAGCTGAGGCCAGAGAAGCACAGCCTTCCTCTGTGACCAGACAGGCTGACAGCCTGGAGAAAGAGGATCAATATTGGGATAGAATCCATCTGGGCTTCCCTCCACAGTGAGTCAGCACAGAGGGGTTCATGTGGCAGGTGCTGTCATAACTGCACCTCCCCCTCATTAGACAAAGTGACCCTTTCCCCCACTTCAGGAAGCTTGTGTTTCTGTTCAGTTTGGTGGTTGTATTCTATGGAACCACAGGACCAGAGGACTGTTCCTTAACCTTTGTGTTGTCTTCAGAGTCAAACAAGACTGCTATAATATTTAACAGCAGAGAAAACCCTCAAATTGACATTTCTTCAAATATCTTACTTTTCCTTGTGACCGTATCATTCATCACTAGTTGTTGTCTCCCTTTAAACTGGATTACATACCTCAGTGTGTCCAGTTTGCAGAGTGGATTCCCCAGTCCAGCAGAGAGCTGCTTCATACCAGCATCCTTCAGATCATTGTTACTTAGATCCAGTTGTCTCAGGAAGGAGGTTGACTTTAACACTGAGCCCAGAGAAGCACAGCCTTCCTCTGTGATGTGACAGTCTGACAGCCTGGAGAAGGTTTTCATTATATGGATTACAAACACTACTATCTTCTACAGGTAGAAATAAAGACTATCAGAAAATCACTCACTCAACTCTCACCATACAGATATTGTTTTAATATATATTTACTGATGTCTCCCTTTGAACATGATTACATACCTCAGTGTGTCCAGTTTGCAGAGTGGATTCCCCAGTCCAGCAGAGAGCAGCTTCATACCATCATGCTTCAGATCATTGTTACTTAGATCCAGTTGTCTCAGGAAGGAAGTTGACTTTAACACTGAGCCCAGAGAAGCACAGCCGTCCTCTGTGATGTGACAGCCTGACAGCCTGTAGAAGGTTTTCATTCAGAATCTTTACAAAAAATCTGTCGGATTAATTTCCTCTTAAACTTCAAGATGGTTTAATCAGTCAGATGACTTTCTGTCCTGGGCAATTAACTTCCACAGATGCAAAACACAATGCCATGTCAATCTACAAATAATAGAATAAAGAATATGTTTGAAATAGATTCCTGTCTCCACCTGATCTGTTTCACCTGTCTCATGTTTGTCTCCACCCCCTCCAGGTGTCTCCCATCTTCCTTCCTACCCTCACTTCTACCTGTGTTCTTCTGTTTGGGGTCTGTTGTTCTTGTTTGTCGAGCCTTCAGAAGCCTTTCTTGTGTTTTTCACTACTTCCTTTGGTCTTGTCTACTTTCTGAGAGTCAGGTGGCTGAGCGGTTAGGAAGGTCAGGCTAGTAATCAGGAGGTACCTGGTTCAAATCCTGGCCATGACATGATGTTGTGTCCTTAGTCAAGGCATTTCACCCTACTTGCCTCAGGGGGAATGTCCCTGTACTTGCTGTAAGTATCTCTGGATAAGAACGTCTGCTAAATGACTATATGAACACTGCTGACACACTGTTGTACCACGGTAACCACTTCTATGTGCAACATCATATGCAATCTTGTCTTTATTATTCCATTTTTTGTATTTTGTGCTTTGTATATTTTGAGTGCTGAATATTACTTTGCGGTTGCAAACTGCAATTTTCCCACTGTGGGACAAATTAAGGATGATCTTATCTCATGGTCCTGACCATCCTACCTGTATGACTTGTTGATTACGACCCTTGACTTCCCTGACTATTCTTTTCCGGGCTCTTTACACCTTTAATAGACCACAAACGATTACGACCAGGGTGTGATTAAGTGTGTGGTATGAGATTATAACTAGATGTTTCATGTTGAACATTAAACTAAACATTTAGTTTATTTAGCAGTTTGCCATTTTTAACAATCACATTTGAAGGTTCACAAGCTCAACCATGACAACAGACAACGAAACGTAAAACCCAGTAAAAGGCTTGACTACAGACCTCAGTATCTCCAGTTTGCAGAGTGGATTCCCCAGTCCAGCAGAGAGCAGCGTCATGCCTGAATCCCCCAGGTTGTTGTTCCTCAAGTCCAGCTCTGTAAGATCTGAGGAGCGGAGAGCTGAGGCCAGCACTTTACAGCACTGTTCTGAGAGGTTACAGTCATTCAGCCTACATGACATAAGGAGAACATGACACATCATCAGAGTCATGTTTATCATATGATCATGAAATATAATATCTAACCCTATTACATACAGAGCAGTTTTGGAGTCTTTGATCAGTGGCAGCAGCCTCAGAAGACCTTCCTCTGATCTGGAGTATTTCTTCAGGTCAAACACGTCCGTCTTCTCTTCTGAAGTCAGCAACACAAAGATCAGAGCTGACCACTGTGTAGATGAGAGCTTCTCACTGGAGAGACTTCCTGAGTTCAGGTATTGTTGGATTTCCTCCACCAGAGAATGGTCATTCAGTTCATTCAGACAGTGGAACAGATTCATGCATCTCTCTGCAGAGGGATTCTCTCTGATCTTCTCCTTGATGTAACTGACTGTTTTCTCATGGCTCTGTGTGTTGCTTCTTGTCTGAGTCAGTAGGCCTCGTAAGTCAGTCTGATTGGACTTCAGTGAGAGGCCCAGGAGGAAGCGGAGGAAAAGGTCCAGGTGTCCATTCTCACTCTGCAAGGCCCTGTTCACAGCACTCTTGTAGAGGTCGACGTCAGATGTGTCTGAGGTGGACTGAGACATCAGATTCTGCTTGTTGTTGATGAATGAGACAAACACAAACACAGCAGCCAGAAACTCCTGAAAGCTCAGATGGACAAAGCAGAACACCTTCTCCTGGAAGACTTCATCAACCTGTCTGAAGATCTGTGTGAACACTCCTGAGTACACTGAGGCATCACGGACATCAATGCCACACTCTGTCAGGTCTTTCTCATAGAAAATCAGGTTGCCTTTTTCCAGCTGGTGGAAAGCCAGTTTTCCCAGTGACAGAATACTCTGAATGCTGTCTTCATCCCAGTGTAGATCTGTCTCAGTTCTCTCATGATACTTCACCTTCTTCTGTTTGGTCTGCAACACCAGGAAGGTTATGTACATCTCAGTCAGAGTGTTGGGCATCTTCTTGATCTTCTCTGTTTTCAGCATGGCTTCAAGGACTGTAAAAGTAATCCAAGAGAAGACTGGTATGTGACACATGATGTAGAGGATCCTTGATGCCTTGATGTGTGAGATGATTTTCCTGGCCAGGATCTCATCACTGCATCTCTTCATGATGTACTCCTCCTTCTGTAGGTCATTGAACCCTCGTACCTCTGTCACCAGGTCAACACACTCAGAAGGGATCTGATTGGCTGCTGCAGGTCGAGTGGTGATCCAGATGAGAGCAGAGGGAAGCAGGTTTCCTCTGATCAGGTTGGTCAGCAGCACATCCACTGAGGTGGACTTTGTGACATCACACCAGCTCTTGTTCTCTTTGAAGGCTAAAGGCAGTCGACACTCATCTAGACCGTCAAAGACAAACAGAATGTTGCACATGTAGATGGGCATTCCAGATGTACTTGTTGTAGAGAAGAAGTAATGGACAAGTTCCATCAGACTGAACTCTTTTCCATCCAACAAATTCAGCTCTCGAAATGGGAGAGGAAAGATGAAGTGGATTTCCTGATTGGCTAGTCCTTCAGCCCAGTCTGTGATGAACTTCTGCACAGAGACAGTTTTTCCGATGCCAGCAGCTCCTTTTGTCAGAACAATTCTGATAGGTGTGTCTCGTCCAGCTGAGGGTTTAAAGATGTTGTTGCATTTGATGGCTGTTTCTGTTCTTGCTGATTTCCTGGATGCTGTCTCAATCTGTCTCACCTCATGCTCTTTATTGATCTCTCCACTCTCACCCTCTGTGATGTAAAGATCTGTGTAGATCTTATTGAGAAGAGTTTTATTTCCTTGTTTAGCTATGCCCTCAAACACAGTTTCAAACTTCCTCCTCAGTTCAGATTTAAGTTCCCGTTGACAAATCTCAGCAAGCTCATCTAAAAAAAAAAGCAACACGTTAAGTTTGTGTTTTTGTTAAACATAGTTTAGATTATTCATTAACATGTGTCCTTTAAACAAATTAATTATTAATTAATTAATTAAAACATATTTCAAATGTATGATGATTCACCAGGGACACAATTATGAAAGTTCATAACCTTGTAATCACATGTAGAACAAGGTCATATGAATAGAACTTTGAGCTACTCTGAATCTCCTAACTTTCTATCTAACCTACATCATATATCATCAGTGGGTCAACTAAGACTAAATATGGAGTCTCTTACTTTTCTCCAGAGTGTCAGCCAGCTCCTTCTGGTTCATGTTCCTCAGGATGTGCAGTGTGATCTTCACAGCTCCCTCTCTGGCCCTGCTCTCCTGCTTCTGATATTCAGGGTCCACCACTTCCTGGTCCTCCCACTGACTCTCTAAGTCTTCTGGGAAATCTGAACTCAGAATCCTCTTCATCCTCTTCAGCTCTTTCTTCACAAAGCTGATGACATTCTCCTCAAGCTCCTGAAACAGAGAGGGAAGATATCAGATGAAACAGGAACGATCTACACAGAAGATCAACATGATTCAAATGATGATGTCTTGTTTGTACTTTAGAATAACACAAAACTCACTGTGAATATGGAGGACAAGTCCTCATGGTGACTGTGGTCTGACTCAGACTTCTGTTGATCTCTGAGGACAAGAGATGACATTACTTAACCACATGACCCACATGTACAAGGGCTGATAATCCACTAAAGTCTATATCATACATGAACATGAATGGTAAACTGAAGTGCCCTGTTCAAACCTGTGTTTTGTTTGGGTTTGTTGCTGTTGCATTTTGGTACCAGTGGGTGGCAGTAGCTTGTATATGGCTGCGGGGATGGATGCGAAGGATGCGAGAGAAAAGAGCGCGGAAAAAAAGAGGACGGAACGAAAAGCAGGAGTGAGATGAGTTGTAATGTACTGAGAAAGAAAAAATAAAGAAACAAACCCTATAAAACGCAGCACACTGTTGAGGATATTCTTATTCTTTTAAGTGTGCAACATATACACACACTCAGACACACTGTATAAGAGTGATACCATCAGTACCAGTAAACCATCTTCTATCCCACTCCAAGGCATTATTCCTTTAAAACCTTCATCACAGATAGTATCACTGTCACCCCCAGGTAAACAAGTGTGTTGTGTTCCAACCAGACACTGCAGAATGACATCAGGGTCCACCTCACACAGGGCTGCAGGTTTGCTAGCAGCCTGCTTTAGACACTGCAGCACTCCTCCACCCAGGAGGTTAAGACCTTCTGGTATCAACCAGTCTAAGTGGGCTGAGCCCCGCCCAGTCTGTGCTCCTACCAGGCCTGGTACCTGTAGGGCTGGACACTGACTCTCATGCTGACTGTGGCTGTGTTTGTGTCATGGTGTTTCTGTGTGTGTAGGGAGGTTATTGTAGTCAAACTGGTACTAGAGCTACACCCATCTCTCTCTTTTGTATACACTGTTATTGTACCAAATGTAAATGTCCATGTCAAGTCTTTAAGTTGAGAATTTGTAATTATTACAGATTCTTATCCTGGAGGTCCCTCAAAATGATAGAGCAGCTGTATCATGTTATCATGGCAGGATTCACTGAAGGGCTTTAATGCAGAACATAGAGTCTTTAAGGACAATCTACAAGAAACAATGACTGACCAAGACTGAACACATGACAGAGACTTAAACACATCAAACCAAACAAGAGGAGAACACAACAACACTAAGGACACCACTGAAAGACTATCAACAAGACACAGGTGGAACTAATAAACCCAGAACACAGGGACACACAGGACAGACTAACTAAGGCTGGGACACGGCCATGGGTGTGACAGCAGCTTAGAGTTCTGTTCCTGCTCAGACATGGAATGACCAAATGGTTCAGTCATATATACCCAGACATTTTAGACAGTAGTCATACATAACCACATTCTGACTGAGAAAGCTGCAGCGCTGTTTATACTTCTTGACAGTTTGTCATCGTTGAGTCTAAACCTCCCATCACCTAAAGGTAGGATGGTCTGTCTTCCATACCTGCATTAGTTTCAGGGTAGTTTGTTGTGTGTCTCTGTGTTAATGTCAGGTACAGTTCAACATTAAAGCAGCACAGTGGACTGGTAGGTTGTGGTTCTGTCTCTCATTGATCAAACACTACAAGGTGTTCAGGTGGTCTAGTGGTTAAACCATAGATACATAAAGAGAAGACCAACACTACATGTTAACATGCGTATCATCTGCTCTGCTGAGAAGGTGATGGGCTGCAACCTGCCGTCCCTTGAGGACCTGCACACCTTGAGGACCTGCACACCTCAAGGACACAACAGACTGTCTTACAAACATCAACATTTAAACTAGAGACCAGAGATTGATGACAACAACAGGTGTTGATAAAATAATTCCTTGAAATTGTAAGAACCAGCCTTGAATGTTGCTTCAGCTCTAACTCTGTGTTTTAGTAGAGATGTGATGAGGGATACTTTAGTCCTGCACACCCTCTACACTGCTGACTTCAGACACAACTCGGACGGCTGCGTCCTGCTCAAGTTCTCCGACGACGCCGCCATCAGCAGCCTGATCAACGAAAGACTGAGGTCTTTCGGAGTGCAGGGGGCACCCCTAAAGTCTTTCTATGACTCAGTGTTGGCCTCAGCCATCCTGTACGGTGTGGTCTGCTGGAGCAGCAGTATCATAGAGAGGGAAAGGAAGAAGCTGGACAAGGTCATCAAGAAGTCCAGCTCAGTCCTGGGCTGCCCTCTGGACTCAATGGGCAACAGACGACGATCTCTGCTGGACCACAAGTCACTATTGATTTATTTTATACTCCAGATTGTTATTTTTGTTAATGTTTGTTTATACTTCAGATTGTTAATTTAGTTTACTGTAGTTCCCTACTTTTTATTTCAGATTTGTATATGTTTATTTTTGCACCTTCCTGCCACGCTAAAATCCTTGTGCAATTACAAAGCGAATAAAAACAATTCTGATTCTGATGTGAATTTAAATCATAATAAGATCTCCCCCTCACCTCAACCACATGGTCTGAACATCATTCAGGCTATGAGTTGGATTCGACTTTAGGATGGTTTTATAAATATCACATGGAATGTGATTGCTACTTTAAAATGTATATTATTTGTCACCGCACAAGCACATATCCTTCCTTACTAGAAGCATAACAGTGAATACCAGCAGAGGTCAGTACATACCCTTCCTCATTAGAAGGTCTTCCTCCACCACTGAACACTGGAGGTGGATGCATAGACCAGTCACTTTTCATGGACACACAGCTGGGTACAGGTGAGGCTGGTCTCTGCTGTCTGATCCTGTCAACAAACACAACAAACTGTCTTACACACATCAACATTTAAACTAGAGACCAGAGATTGATTACAACAACAGGTGTTGATAAAATAATTGTAGAACCAGCCTTGAATGTTGCTTCAGCTCTAACTCTGTGTTTTAGTAGAGATATGATAAGGGATACTTAAGTATCTCCAGTCAGCAGCTCTAACCCTGTGTTTTAATAGAGATGTGATGAGGGATACTTTAGTATCTCCAGTCAGCAGCTCTAACCCTGTGTTTTAATAGAGATGTGATGAGGGATACTTCAGTAACTCCAGTCAGCAGCTCCTGTGTTTTAATAGAGATGTGATGAGGGGTACTTTAGTACAGGGGTGCACACACTTTTTCAGCATGCGAGCTACTTACAAAATGACCGAGTCAAAGAGATCTACCACTATAAAATTGCGCAACATATAATTATTCAGAAATATATTGAAAATATATTGAAAATTATTTATAAGAACCATATATGTTAGTATACCTTGCATAATTGTGTGAACCCATATTGCTTGTTACAACCCCAACACAAAATAAGGAAATCAATAACGTTTATTTACAAAAAACAACAACACAGGGATCAAGGAGGACTGCCAGTGGCACCAAATGAAATAAATAAATAATAACCCACCCCCCTTTGACATGTGCTAAGCACCCATAAATACAGTGGGTAGTGCTCACTCTAACTTAAGGTTGTAACAACAGGTAAACCTACGTTACGTTAGATGCCAAGCCTCACTCACGGCAGACTCGCATAAATAAGTGGAGCCAAATAATGCAGTCAAGGATGTTGCACATTTCCTTATGTTGGAGTACTTTTCCTCTGTGAGTAAGCTCCAGAATTGTCCATGAGCTCTGGCCTTCAGCTCAATGTCGGCTTGCAGTGTCAAAATCTCATCTTCCACTCCAGAAGAGTTCAGATGAAACAGTGTTGAAATTTTTGATGCGAGTGAAACAACATCAGCATCTTCCCGAAAAGGGTACTAGCACATGAATGTAGCGATTGGCTCGAGTAAAGCAAAGTCTTGACTGCTGTCCTGACAACTGGGATTTTAGTTCCTTAACCTTTCTCCTTCTCAACTCACTTTTCGGATGGAACTTAGTGTCGTTTTTATGTACAGTCCGAAAATGCCGCTCCACATTTCCCTTTTTCGGTATAGCGACTGCAGTCTGGCAGATGAGGCAAACGCACTTTGAAAATGACATAGTGGAAAAAAATTCACAACTCCCATTCCGTATGGAAATGGTAAGTTTAGTCTTTTTATTTGGTCCAGCTTTCCCACGCATTTTTATAATCTTAAATTTAGAAGTTGTAAATTGGAAGATAACTCGCCAATATGAGCACATGCGCAGAAGTCAGATTGGTCAAACCGACTGTCAGTCAAGTGACAAATGTCATAGTGAGGATAATTGGCTGACGTCTACGTTTGCATTTTGTCTATCCATATAAGATTTGATCTTGCTGTTTGTAAGTCTTGTTAAACTTGATTTTATATATATTTCAATAAATCTGTAAAAAAAAAAAAAAAAAAGGCGTTTACGTTTTAATGCCATGCGATTTACCAGTAGGACCTTCGCGATCGACGCATTGAGCACCCCTGCTTTAATATCTCCAGTCAGCAGCTCTAACCCTGTGTTTTAGTAGAGATGTGATGAGGGATACTTTAGTATCTCCAGTCAGCAGCTCTAACTCTGTGTTTTAGTAGAGATGTGATGAGGGATACTTTAGTATCTCCAGTCAGCAGCTCCTGTGTTTTAGTAGAGATGTGATGAGGGATACTTTAGTATCTCCAGTCAGCAGCTCTAACTCTGTGTTTTAGTAGAGATGTGATGAGGTATACTTTAGTATCTTCAGTCAGAAGCTCCTGTGTTTTAGTAGAGATGTGATAAGGGATACTTTAGTATCTCCAGGTAGCAGCTCTAACCTTGGGTTGTAGGTTAACCAGCAGAGGTCAGTACATAACCTTTCTCATTAAAACCCTTCCTCTGAATTCTTGTTTAAACTTCAGGTTGTTATTTTTGTGAATTTAGTTTACTGTAGTTCCCTAATTTTTATTTAAGATTTGTGTATGTTTATTGTTGCACCTTCCTGCCACACTAAATTCCTTACGTGATTACATGGCGAATGAAATCAATTCTGATTCTGATGTGAATTAAATCATAATAAGATCTCCCCCTCACTGTGTACCTCAACCACATCGTCTGAACCTCATTCAGGCTATGAGTTCGATTCTACGTTAGGAAGATTTTATAAATATCAAATGGAATGTGATTGCTACTTTAAAATGTATATATTTTTTCACCTTAAACAGCAGCATATAGCCTTCCTTATTGGAAGCATAACAGTGAATACCAGCAGAGGTCAGTACATACCCTTCCTCATTAGAAGGTCTTCCTCCACCACTGAACACTGGAGGTGGATGCATAGACCAGTCACTCTTCATGGACACACAGCTGGGTACAGGTGAGGCTGGTCTCTGCTGTCTGATCCTGTCAACAAACACAACAGACTGTCTTACACACATCAACATTTAAACTGGAGACCAGAGATTGATGACAACAACAGGTGTTGATAAAATAATTCATTGACATTTTAAGAACCAGCCTTGAATGTTGCTTCAGCTCTAACTCTGTGTTTTAGTAAAGATGTGATGAAGGATACTTTAGTATCTCCAGTCAGTAGCTCCTGTGTTTTAGTAGAGATGTGATGAGGGATACTTTAGTATCTCCAGTCAGCAGCTTCTGTGTTTTAGTAGAGATGTGATGAGGGATACTTTAGTATCTCCAGTCAGCAGCTCCTGTGTTTTAGTAGAGATGTGATGAGGGATACTTTAGTATCTCCAGTCAGCAGCTCTAACCCTGTGTTTTAGTAGAGATGTGTTGAGGGATACTTTAGTATCTCCAGTCAGCAACTCTAACCCTGTGTTTTAGTAGAGATGTGATGAGGGATACTTTAGTATCTCCTGTCAGCAGCTCCTATGTTTTAGTAGAGATGTGATGAGGGATACTTTAGTATCTCCAGGTAGCAGCTCTAACGTTGTGTTGTAGGTTAACCAGCAGAGGTCAGTACATAACCTTTCTCATTAAAACCCTTCCTCGGAATTCTTGTTTAAACTTCAGGTTGTTATTTTTGTGAATTTAGTTTACTGTAGTTCCCTAATTTTTATTTAGATTTGTGTATGTTTATTGTTGCACCTTCCTGCCACACTAAATTCCTTACGTGATTACATGGCGAATGAAATCAATTCTGATTCTGATGTGAATTAAATCATAATAAGATCTCCCCCTCACTGTGTACCTCAACCACATCGTCTGAACCTCATTCAGGCTATGAGTTCGATTCTACGTTAGGAAGATTTTATAAATATCAAATGGAATGTGATTGCTACTTTAAAATGTATATATTTTTTCACCTTAAACAGCAGCATATAGCCTTCCTTATTGGAAGCATAACAGTGAATACCAGCAGAGGTCAGTACATACCCTTCCTCATTAGAAGGTCTTCCTCCACCACTGAACACTGGAGGTGGATGCATAGACCAGTCACTCTTCATGGACACACAGCTGGGTACAGGTGAGGCTGGTCTCTGCTGTCTGATCCTGTCAACAAACACAACAGACTGTCTTACACACATCAACATTTAAACTGGAGACCAGAGATTGATGACAACAACAGGTGTTGATAAAATAATTCATTGACATTTTAAGAACCAGCCTTGAATGTTGCTTCAGCTCTAACTCTGTGTTTTAGTAAAGATGTGATGAAGGATACTTTAGTATCTCCAGTCAGTAGCTCCTGTGTTTTAGTAGAGATGTGATGAGGGATACTTTAGTATCTCCAGTCAGCAGCTTCTGTGTTTTAGTAGAGATGTGATGAGGGATACTTTAGTATCTCCAGTCAGCAGCTCCTGTGTTTTAGTAGAGATGTGATGAGGGATACTTTAGTATCTCCAGTCAGCAGCTCTAACCCTGTGTTTTAGTAGAGATGTGTTGAGGGATACTTTAGTATCTCCAGTCAGCAACTCTAACCCTGTGTTTTAGTAGAGATGTGATGAGGGATACTTTAGTATCTCCTGTCAGCAGCTCCTATGTTTTAGTAGAGATGTGATGAGGGATACTTTAGTATCTCCAGGTAGCAGCTCTAACGTTGTGTTGTAGGTTAACCAGCAGAGGTCAGTACATAACCTTTCTCATTAAAACCCTTCCTCGGAATTCTTGTTTAAACTTCAGGTTGTTATTTTTGTGAATTTAGTTTACTGTAGTTCCCTAATTTTTATTTAGATTTGTGTATGTTTATTGTTGCACCTTCCTGCCACACTAAATTCCTTACGTGATTACATGGCGAATGAAATCAATTCTGATTCTGATGTGAATTAAATCATAATAAGATCTCCCCCTCACTGTGTACCTCAACCACATCGTCTGAACCTCATTCAGGCTATGAGTTCGATTCTACGTTAGGAAGATTTTATAAATATCAAATGGAATGTGATTGCTACTTTAAAATGTATATATTTTTTCACCTTAAACAGCAGCATATAGCCTTCCTTATTGGAAGCATAACAGTGAATACCAGCAGAGGTCAGTACATACCCTTCCTCATTAGAAGGTCTTCCTCCACCACTGAACACTGGAGGTGGATGCATAGACCAGTCACTCTTCATGGACACACAGCTGGGTACAGGTGAGGCTGGTCTCTGCTGTCTGATCCTGTCAACAAACACAACAGACTGTCTTACACACATCAACATTTAAACTAGAGACCAGAGATTGATGACAACAACAGGTGTTGATAAAATAATTCATTGAAATTGTAAGAACCAGCCTTGAATGTTGCTTCAGCTCTAACTCTGTGTTTTAGTAGAGATGTGATGAGGGATACTTTAGTATCTCCAGTCAGCAGCTCTAACCCTGTGTTTTAGTAGAGTTGTGATGAGGGATACTTTAGTATCTCCAGTCAGCAGCTCTAACCCTGTGTTTTAGTAGAGATGTGATGAGGGATACTTTAGTATCTCCAGTCAGCAGCTCTAACCCTGTGTTTTAGTAGAGATGTGATGAGGGATACTTTAGTATCTCCAGTCAGCAGCTCTAACCCTGTGTTTTAATAGAGATGTGATGAGGGATACTTTAGTATCTCCAGTCAGCAGCTCTAACCTTGTTTGTAGGTTAACCAGCAGAGGTCAGTACATACCGTCCACCAAATAAATTGATAAGTCCATCAATAGACTTCTCACTCTTCATGGACTCACAGCTGGGTACACGTGAGGCTGGTCTCTCCTGGATTGGGCTTCAACACAGCAGAGACTGACCTTCAGTCTAATTTATTCTGACTAATGATGATGTCATATTATCACAGCTGTGCTCTGAGATGGAGAACAGTCATGATCAGTTATGGATTCTCATCCTACCTCTTAGCTTTGGTGTCCAAGTCATGTTCACCTGAGAGACTCATTTTAGAGGCAGGGACCCCCTCCTCTCTCTCCCCAGAGAGACTCATTTTAGAGGCAGGGACCTGCTCCTCTCTCTCCCCAGAGAGACTCATTTTAGAGGCAGGGACCCCCTCATCTCTCTTTAAGTCAGAACTTCTCTCCTCAGGGTCAGATTAGAAAGATTTTGTAGCCAGACCTGTAGACCTGTAAACAAACAGTTAGAATCCAACCCTGTTAGACTGTTACCTCAAGAGAGGAAGGAAAACTAACTGTATCCCCTCATTTAGAACACACCACTATGATGTAAACAGCCCAGTTAAAAGGTATTCAGTTCCTCAGTCATTTACCTCATACTGACAAGGAACAACAGAAGACAACAGAGAAGACAACAAGCTCCACTCCATCATACTGCACCATCAACTGTACTGAGCACTAACTCACTTCCTCTTAGAAAACCTTGATGGATCAGTCACATGTGTCTGTGGATCACTGATTATATATGTTGATGTAGTGTTCAGGATTACACCAATGTCATTGTTATGACTTTATTTAGAATAACTAGATGAATGACCAACAACAGCATGGCTATTTACAGATCTAACTAATCCTCTTCAGATTACTTGATAGGATCAAATGAACAATGAAACTGGTTATATTAATCCAAAGGGAATTCGGGCATCATCTTTGATCATCACTGATTGTAAAAGCAATGCCTCATTGATAAACTACACCTGCAGCCTTCATCACTTGTCCTCCCAGAACCCTCCTCTCTCTGATCACCTGTCCTTCCAGAACCCTCCTCTCTCTGATCACCTGTCCTTCCAGAACCCTCCTCTCTCTGATCACCTGTCCTTCCAGAACCCTCCTCTCTCTGATCACCTGTCCTTCCAGTACCCTCCTCTCTCTGATCACCTGTCCTTCCTGAACCCTCCTCACTCTGATCACCTGTCCTTCCAGAACCCTCCTCTCTCTGATCACCTGTCCTTCCAGAACCCTCCTCTCTCTGATCACCTGTCCTTCCAGAACCCTCCTCTCTCTGATCACCTGTCCTTCTAGAACCCTCCTCTCTCTGATCACCTGTCCTTCCAGAACCCTCCTCTCTCTGACCACCTGTCCTTCCAGAACCCTCCTCTCTCTGATCACCTGTCCTTCCAGAACCCTCCTCTCTCTGATCACCTGTCCTTCCAGAACCCTCCTCTCTCTGATCACCTGTCCTTCTAGAACCCTCCTCTCTCTGATCACCTGTCCTTCCAGAACCCTCCTCTCTCTGACCACCTGTCCTTCCAGAACCCTCTTCTCTCTGATCACCTGTCCTCCCAGAACCCTCCTCTCTCTGATCACCTGTCCTTCCAGAACCCTCCTCTCTCTGATCACATGTCCTTCTAGAACCCTCCTCTCTCTGATCACTTGTCCTTCCAGAACCCTCCTCTCTCTGATCACCTGTCCTTCCAGAACCCTCCTCTCTCTGATCACCTGTCCTTCCAGAACCCTCCTCTCTCTGATCACCTGTCCTTCCAGAACCCTCCTCTCTCTGATCACCTGTCCTTCTAGAACCCTCCTCTCTCTGATCACCTGTCCTTCCAGAACCCTCCTCTCTCTGACCACCTGTCCTTCCAGAACCCTCTTCTCTCTGATCACCTGTCCTTCCAGAACCCTCCTCTCTCTGATCACCTGTCCTTCCAGAACCCTCCACTCTCTGATCACCTGTCCTTCCAGAACCCTCCTCTCTCTGATCACATGTCCTTCTAGAACCCTCCTCTCTCTGATCACCTGTCCTTCCAGTACCCTCCTCTCTCTGGTCACCTGTCCTTCTAGAACCCTCCTCTCTCTGATCACCTGTCCTTCCAAAACACTCCTCTCTCTGATCACCTGTCCTTCCAGAACCCTCCTCTCTCTAATCACCTGTCCTTCCAGAACCCTCCTTTCTCTGGTCACCTGTCCTTCTAGAACCCTCCTCTCTCTGATCACCTGTCCTTCTAGAACCCTCCTCTCTCTGATCACCTGTCCTTCCAGAACCCTCCTCTCTCCAATACATTAACTGTGTTAGAGGAGTCATCATTTCCTACATAACCTCTCTTGAAACCTCCCCAGCACACTGTTAACCCCTACCAGACCTCTCACACAACACTTAAGTGAGAGACAGAGAGACAGTGGTGTGTGTGTTCCAGTTCTAGATCATACAACACTGAAGTGAGAGACAGAGAGACAGTGCTGTGTGTGTTCCAGTTCTAGGTCATACAACACTGAAGTGAGACACACAGAGAGAGAGACAGTGGTGTGTGTGTTCTAGTTTAATCAGCTTGTTGAATCATAAACTGGTTGTATTCTTGTCCCTGTCTGCCAGCATATCACTGCTCTCTATCCTCTGTTCCTCCATTACAGTTTGATCTTATCTAAAGCAGCTTTACTGCCTTCTCTGAAACTGCTCTCTGTCATCACATGTTCTGTAATAACACCCAGTCCAGTAGATATCTGTACTGTAATGATTAACAGGAATGACCAAGGATCTGTACTGTACCTTTGTACTCAAAATCACCTTCAGTAACACGACTAAATAACTACTGACAAACAAACATTACTATTAATCCCAGTACAATTCCTCATTCCCCACTTGATACAGTTATTCACTCATGTCCAACCAAATGTTCCAATGGTTCAGCCGTGTCTCTTGACCACACCCTGGTCCTCCATTCAGGAGGATTGTAGGTCTGAGCGTTCAACTAGAATCATCCTCACTTCCTACCTGACCAGACAAAAATCGCAACTCATCCCCCCTCATCCTCTATCAGCAGCACACTGGCAGAGGAGCTGAACAGTTTCTTTGCCCGGTTTGAGACCACCACCACCCACCAGCAGTCTCTGCCCCCCCATGGTCCCAGCATCCCCCCTCTCTCTCTCCAGGAGCACGAGGTGAGGAGGAACCTGAGAGCAGTGAACCCCAGGAAAGCTCCTGGTCCCGACGGCATCCCAGGGGCAGTGATTAAAGCGTGCGCAGACCAGCTGACAGGGATCCTCACCAGGTTGTTCAACCTCTCCCTGACACACGCTACAGTCCCCACCTGCCTGAAGGCCTCCACCATCATCCCGGTCCCAAAAAATCTGCCATAGCCAGCCTGAATGATGACAGACCCATCGCCCTGACGTCTGTAATCATGAAGTGCCTGGAGCGATCAGTCTCCCAGCACCTCAATGACCTCCTCCCCCCCTCCCTTGACCCCCACCAGTTTGCCTACAGGGCAAACAGGTCCACGGAGGACGCCATCGCCCTCTCACTACACACAGTGCTGAGTAACCTGGAAAACAGGAAGAGCTACTGTACGTGAGGATGCTCTTTGTGCACTACAGCTCAGCTTTTAATACAATAATCCCAGATATTCTTTACAATAAACTGCTCCAGCTCCAGATCCCCCCCTCACCTGCTCCTGGATCAAAAACTTCTTGTCACACCGCCCCCAGACTGTGAAACTCAGCCCCTACCACTCCTCCACTATCACACTCAGCACTGGTTCCCCCCAGGGTTGTGTCCTGAGCCCCCTGCTGTACACCCTGTAGACTTCCGACTGCTCCCCGTCCCAGCCTACCAACCGTATCATAAAATACGCGGACGACACCACCGTGGTTGGGCTGATCATCGAGAGAGGAATTGGCGTACAGGGAGGAGGTAGAGAAACTCTCAATCTGGTGCTCAGACAACAACCTGTCCCTGAATGTCCAAAAAACCAGGGAACTGATAATGAACATCTATCTATCCCTGGAGGGACTTACCTCTGCTTTCTGCTGGTCTGAATTCACAAACACAACTTCAAGTCAGGCAGGCATTGTCCTTCATGCTGGAGAAGAAATCTGTTGATGCTGTTAATGCTGCTTCCTCAAGAGGAGTGTCTCTGGAACATTCTAGTTACAGGTTCAGTACATTACAACAGGTCAAAGTCTGCTCATATAGACAGCATCATTCATTCTAGCAGCAGGTACTCTGAACAGTATAATATAACTGGTCAGAGTCTAGTGATAAAGACACCATTATGAGATAACAATGTTAATCTTTCAGGTAGGAGGACCCTGGGTGTACTTTCACATTAGAACATGAGACAGAAGTCAAGTTACAGACATACGACTAACTGAACAAAGACAATATCGCTGAGCCAATGTTTTCGATAGATGCTAGTTGTTGGTCTGGATGGGACCAGGACAGGGACAGGACTACAAGTCCCATAATCCACCTCTCCACTGCCTGGACTCTCCAGACACCTGCTGCCTGCTGATCCAGCAGTCTGGACTGAGATCCATGTTGTCATGGCTGTGTGCAGGAGGTCCCATTTCTATGGGTACAATAACAGCAGTCTCAGACAGGGTTGGGTTAGAAAGTGAGGGCTGGAATGTCTTCCAGATCTCCTCCACTCCCTCACCACAGAGGATGGCTACTGAAGTATCCACTCCTCTGGTGGAATGAGCCTGAATGCCAGGTGACACAGGACATCCCAGACCCTCATCCATGACCCTGACATTTCCCCTTTTAGAATGAAGATGACAAACTGAACAGTGTTTAACCAAATAATTCCAATACCAATATAAATACAGCTATTCGACTCTATGGGTTAAATCAATGACAAGGCAAACATGTCACCAAATGAAGGCTTTACTCTACCAAGACGACTGTAAATCAGAGAGAAAGCATGATGAGAGAGAAGAGAAGGAGTAAGACAAGCCAGAACTGAGGAGAAGGAGTAAGACAAGCCAGAACTGAGGAGAAGGAGTAAGACAAGCCAGAACTGAGGAGAAGGAGTAAGACAAGCCAGAACTGAGGAGAAGGAGTAAGACAAGCCAGAGCTGAGGAGAAGGAGTAAGACAAGACAGAGAAGGAGTAAGACAAGCCAGAGCTGAGGAGAGGGAGTAAGACAAGACAGAGCAGGAGAAGGAGTAAGACAAGCCAGAGCTGAGGAGAAGGAGTAAGACAAGACAGAGCTGAGGAGAAGGAGTAAGACAAGACAGAGCTGAGGAGAAGGAGTAAGACAAGACAGAACTGAGGAGAAGGAGTAAGACAAGACAGAGCAGGAGAAGGAGTAAGACAAGACAGAGCAGGAGAAGGAGTAAGACAAGACAGAGCTGAGGAGAAGGAGTAAGACAAGACAGAGCTGAGGAGAAGGAGTAAGACAAGCCAGAGCAGGAGAAGAAGGAGTAAGACAAGCCAGAGCTTAGGAGAAGTATTGCTTCTCTTTAATCCATTTCAAGTTCCAGTTCTAGATCATACAACACTGAAGTGAGACACAGAGAGACAGTGGTGTGTGTGTTCCAGTTCTAGATCATACAACACTGAAGTGAGACACAGAGAGACAGTGGTGTGTGTGTTCCAGTTCTAGATCATACAACACTGAAGTGAGACACAGAGAGACAGTGGTGTGTGTGTTCCAGTTCTAGTTCAGTCCCCAGTTCCTCCATTTCCTTCCTTCACTCTCTCCTGGTAACTCAACCCACCTGCAACTAAATACCTCATCAACACCACAGATCTAAAACTCTGCATTGTTACTCCATATTACTCAGCAGCTTGTTGAATCATGAACTGGTTGTATTCTTGTCCCTGTCTGCCAGCATATCACTGCTCTCTGTCCTCTGTTCCTCCATTACAGTTTGATCTTATCTAAAGCAGCTTTACTGCCTTCTCTGAAACTGCTTTCACTCTGTTATCACATGTTCTGTAATAACACCCAGTCCTGTAGATATCTGTACTGTAGACAATGATTAACAGGAATGACCAAGGATCTGTACTGTACCTTTGTACTCAAAATCACCTTCAGTAACATGACTAAATAACTACTGACAAACAAACATTACTATTAATCCCAGTACAATTTCTCATTCCCCACTAGGTACAGTTATTCAATCACTGCTGTTAGTGCTGCTTCCTCAAGAGGAGTGTCTCTGGAACATTCTAGTTACAGGTTCAGTACATTACAACAGGTCAAAGTCTGCTCATATAGACAGCATCATTCATTCTAGCAGCAGGTACTCTGAACAGTATAATATAACTGGTCAGAGTCCAGTGATAAAGACACCAGTATGAGATAACAATGTTAATCTTTCAGGTAGGAGGACCCTGGGTGTACTTTCACATTAGAACATGAGACAGAAGTCAAGGTACAGACATACGACTAACTGAACAAAGACAATATCGCTGAGCCAATGTTTTTGATAGATGCTAGTTGTTGGTCTGGATGGGACCAGGACTGGGACAGGACTACAAGTCCCATAATCCACCTCTCCACTGCCTGGACTCTCCAGACACCTGCTGCCTGCTGATCCAGCAGTCTGGACTGAGATCCATGTTGTCATGGCTGTGTGCAGGAGGTCCCATTTCTATGGGTACAATAACCCATAGAACTCCTCATCGCCCTCCACTGGCTTCCCGTCATGGCCCGCATCAGATTCAAGACCCTGGTGCTGATCTTCCGGGCTGTAAACGGGACTGCCCCGACCTATATCAACTCTCTCCCCCAGCCCTATACCCCCACCCGTCACCTACGGTCGTCCTCAAGAGCGCCCGAGCGCAACACAAACTCTTCCACTGCCTGGCTCCCTAATGGTGGAATCAACTCCCCACCTCCATCAGAAGCACAGACTGCCTTCTCACCTTCAAAAGAAGGCTTAAAACTCACTTATTTAGAGAATGTAATGGCACTTAGGAATAGTATGGCACTTCACATCATCTAAAGTGCTTTAGAACAATCTGTTGGTCCCCATATGGTGACTTGCCAGTGTTGTTGTTGTATCTCTTCCTTTATGTTCACAATCGTTGTGTTATGCATTTATAGTTCTTCCCTTGGCACTTATTGGTTCTCATGATGTATGATTCACGATCTAAAAAAACCACTGTGTTCGGGGTCTATCATGTTGCTATGCTCAATGACTGATGCTCTTTGTAAAAGCTCTTTCTTGTAAGTCGCTTTGGATAAAAGCGTCTGCTAAATGAATAAATGTAAATGTAAATAACAGCAGTCTCAGACAGGGTTGGGTTAGAAAGTGAGGGCTGGAATGCACAGTAACACAGGGAGGACATGCAGACTCCACCCAGAAAGAACCCACAGTAACACAGGGAGGACATGCAGACTCCACCCAGAAAGAACCCACGGTAACACAGGGAGGACAGGCAGACTCCACCCAGAAAGAACCCACAGTAACACAGGGAGGACAGGCAGACTCCACCCAGAGAGAACCCACAGTAACACAGGGAGGACATGCAGACTCCACCCAGAGAGAACCCACAGTAACACAGGGAGGACATGCAGACTCCACCCAGAGAGAACCCACAGTAACACAGGGAGGACATGCAGACTCCACCCAGAGAGAACCCACAGTAACACAGGGAGGACATGCAGACTCCACCCAGAGAGAACCCACAGTAACACAGGGAGGACATGCAGACTCCACCCAGAGAGAACCCACAGTAACACAGGGAGGACATGCAGACTCCACCCAGAGAGAACCCACAGTAACACAGGGAGGACATGCAGACTCCACCCAGAGAGAACCCACAGTACTGTGTTCTGTGTACTTTACCCTGCTGCTGTTGTGAACTGCCATTTCCCCCCTGGGGGACAAATAAAGGTTTATCTTGTCTTCTCTTATCTTATCTCTTCCACTCCTCTGATCAAGGCGAGTCACGAGTCCAAAGTGAGAGTGTTCTCATGAGTAGTAGACATGGAAGATTTTCTTTCATGCCCAAGAGTGGGTCTGTGTGACAGTCTGTGGTTCCCTTCTGAGTGTGTCTGCAGAGGGGATATGGATACAGGGATGGATAGTTCTACTATGAACTGGTGAGCTGGCACTGTTATGTCATGTGCCGTCTCATTCTTTAGCAATACTGGGACTTTAAAGGAAGCTTTTCTTGGACAAGCTCAGACACAGCTGCAGAATAGCAGAGCACTAGGAAGCTTGGATTGGGAAGGTAGCCTCACTGTCAGTGTGGTTCCAGCTCCAACAGGCACTTCCCTTGTGTCTCCAGTAAGAACCATCTTGTGTCCTGCAGGAACAGTGACACCATGCTTGCCCTGCAGTTTGACTTTCCCAACTTTGCCATTGTTTTGTTTGTTTTTGTAACTAGTCCATAGACTTTTGACCAAAGGAGTTAACACACAAGGTCCTAATACACCCTGTCACCTCTCTCAGCTGTGCATGTCCTAGATAATATGTCTAGAGTGTTGATGCCAACAAGAACAGGGACCTCTGTGTTTAATTTACAGTCAGAACTACAAGTGCTAAGGTGTTAACTGTTTCAGGTTTCCCTGCTATGTTCTTTGGGAAAAACATATCAACTCGTATGTAACCCAAGTATGGCACAATCTGACCTCCAGCACCTTTAACCTGTAAGATACTGTTCAGTGAAAGGATTGATCTGGAAGACAGATGGGTCTTATAAAATAACTGAGAAACTGCTGTAACTTGGGAACCTGAATCAAGGAGGGATTTACACTGATTTCCTTCACTGACTATGGTGATACTGTGGCCCAGTTAGATCACTGATAAGTTTGTCTAGTTCAGAGTGAGTGTAGTTCTTGGCTTTCCTACAGTTCTGTTATACTTTGGGATTGTCTTTACTGAAACCCTATTTAGTTTAAAGGAAACCCTCGTTTGGCTCTCCATTCATCTAGTTTTGCACACAACTGCTTGTATTTCAAATCAACAGCAGCTTTGTTGACTGAGTTTTCACATGATTTGGCCATGTGTCCATCTTCACCACTCCAGAAACAGAACCATGCTTTAGGTTCATGTGATGTCACAGAATGAACTGTTACTTCAGCTCTTGGTGCAGAAACAGAACCATGCTTTAGGTTCATGTGATGTCACAGAATGAACTGTTACTTCAGCTCTTGCAGGATGTTCAATGCCTTCAACTGATTTGGTCTTGGTTTTCTTTCCTTCCTTAAGCTTCTTGGTACTGAACTGTGTCTGTAGCTCTGCATCATGTTTACTTCATCTTTCAGTTTCAGAGATGCCTGTAGAACCTCTGTGTCAGGGACCATGTATGATGTGATGTCAGACACCACATGCATGTTAGCAGCTGCTGTCTGGAACTTCCAAAGTCAAGTTGCATACGGTCAAGTTGTGAAGCTCTTCTGTCTTCTTCTGTTCACAATTGTAACATCAGCGCTGCAAAGTCAGGGGTTTCATGAGATTTTAGTTCCAACTGTTCCAAGACAAGGGTGTGATCCCAACATCCCCCCTTGAACTGTTTAAACAGCTGTCTGCTACTATCTGATGGGGTTACCCCATTTCTCTTTAGGGCAGAAGTGCTTCAAGCCTCTGTAGGTAATCTGATGCCTTTTCACCAGTGTTTTGGTTAGTATTGAAGAACCTTGCAAAAATCTTATCACCATCCTCTACAACAGTGGTTCTCAACCCTGGTCCTCAGGGCCCACTGTCCTGCATGTTTTAGATGCTTCCCCCTTCCAACACACCTGATTCAAATGAATTGTCATAATCAGGCTTCTGCTGAGCTTCATAGTGACTCATTCATTTGAATCAGGTGTGTTGGAGCAGGGAAACATCGAAAACATGCAGGACTGTGGGCCCTGAGGGTTGAGAACCACTGCTCTAAAACACCATAGACTGATTCAAGCAGCTTCATGTCATCTTTAAAGTCAGCATAGGGACACAATTGTTTTACTACATCTGCAGCTGGGTATAGGAGACTCTCCAGGGGTCTCATTTATAAAGGAGTGCGTAGAATTGGTACTAAAAGTGTGCGTACGCCCAAAGTGTAAATTGGCGTACGTACACAAAAATTCTGATTTATAAAACCATGCGTACGCACACCTGTAGGCAATGTTCGCTTTATAAATCACAGCTTAACCACAAGTGTGCGTACGTAAAGTATCATTGCACCCCGCCCAGAACACGCCCATTTTTAACCATAAATAGTCAATGCAAAGGACCTCATGAATGCTAATCTAGTATCGTTCTCATGAACCTGGCAGGTGATTCTTCTTCACGGTGAATGAAGGCAAACAAAAAACAACACAATAGTGCGACAGCGCCAAGTGGCAGAACCAGAGAAGAAGCGGTAACAACTGCAGTAGTAAATTCCGTGTTTATGTATCTTGCATGGCGATTAAAAATGAATTCTGATTCTGAAGTGTAATGCGTGTAGTGATTGCGCGGGAGCTTAACAACTGTATTTCCAGTTTTTGACATATGATATATGCACAGTATTAAATATTTAGTTATACTTTGTGTTCTGTAGTTACATGCATTTCTGCCTCCTACACTGCGGTAAAAGGACGTCTGATTGTGAGACAGACAGCACTGAATATTGATTTAAAGTTTGAGTTGCATTGTACAAGATGTGTATGGAACAATTATCATGCAGTTCAAGCTCAAATAACACTGATGTATTTAATCTTCATTATAATCATAAATTGAGTCAATGTGTGTGAGGACAACAAAATACATAAATATTACGAGTAATCGCTTCTCCGACTTTTACTTTTTGCAGTATGACTACAGTACGGTCATCTGTGTCTCCAGTCCCCACTGTCTCCAAAAAGTGCGTAGGTTTACGGGAGGGTCATAGTTTGCGTGGAGGACCGCACATTCTACCGCCAAGTTTGTTTTTTATAAAATCACTGACTTTGCGTGAAAACTGGCGTACGCACGTTTTTAGCCCCGTTTTGTGCGTACGCAAGCTTTATAAATGAGACCCCAGGATCTTCCTTTGTTGAACGTCTACCAAAGGACATCTTGAAACATTAGTTCAACATGGAGACACCAGTTTTCAAAGTCTGATTCACTTGGAGGCTCACTTGGAGAAAGTTCACAACCATTTTGATTGGCCTTGAGTGGTATTTGTGTCATATTTTATTACATGTTCAACTACAATGTGCTGTATTTCAGGTAGGTTAAGTACATCATCAGGTAGGAATGAAGTTGTAGGAAATGGAACTGTTTTCCAGCACTAGTCAAAGACCCTATGTTTGATGGGGATGACTGGAAGGATTTAGACATTTTAAGGTGAGTTTTACTGGGTTACAGATTAAGGGGGTTGTACTGTGGGTAGAATGCAAACTATCTTCTGATTCACTACTATCCACTGAGCTTGAATCATTATCTCTGACACAAGCACCAGGGGTCTCATTTATAAAGGAGTGCGTAGAATTCTTACTAAAAGTGTGCGTACGCCCAAAAGCGTAAATTGGCGTACGCACACAAAAATTCAGATTTATAAAACCGTGCGTACGCACACCTGTAGGCAATGTTCGCTTTATAAATCACAGCTTAACCACAAGTGTGCGTACGTAAAGTATCATTGCACCCCGCCCTGAACACGCCCATTTTTAACCATAAATGGTCAATGCAAAGGACCTCATGAATGCTAATCTAGTATCATTATCATGCATGAACCTGGCAGGTGATTCTTTTTCACGGTGAATCAAGGCAAACAAAAAACAACACTAATGCGACAGCGCCAAGTGGCAGAACCGGAGAAGAAGCGGTAACAACTGCAGAAGTAAATTCCATGTTTAAGTATCTTGCATGGCGATTAAACGAATTCTGATTCTGAAGTGTAATGAGTGTAGTGATTGCGCGAGAGCTTAACAACTGTATTTTCAGTTTTTGACATATGATGATATATGCACAGTATTAAAGAAATATATTTAGTTATACTTTGTGTTCTGTAGTTACATGCATTTCAGCCTCCTACACTGCGATAAAAGGACAATCTGATTGTGAGACAGACAGCGCTGAATATTGATTACAAATTTGAGTTGCATTGTACAAGATGTGTATGGAACAATTGTCACGCAGTTCAAGCTCAAATAACACTGATGTATTTAATCTTCATTATAATCATAAATTGAGTCAATGTGTGTGAGAACAACAAAATGCATAAATATTACGAGTTATAGCTTCTCCGACTTTTACTTTTTGCAGTATGTGTCTCCAATTCCCACTGTCTCCAAAAAGTGCGTAGGTTTACGGGAGGGTCATAGTTTGCGTGGAGGACCGCACATTCTACCGCCAAGTTTGTTTTTTATAAATCACTGACTTTGCGTGAAAACTGGCGTACGCACATTTTCAGCCCCGTTTTGTGCGTACGCAAGCTTTATAAATGAGACCCCAGAACACTGAGGCATCACTTCCATAATGAACTCCCCGAAAACTAGTGATAATATATACACTCAAAATACAGATAAATGAAGCAAGTTAGTATCATTACTCATGGCTTGATTACCACAAATGTAACATTTTATTTTATATTCCTATATTTAGCAACTGGCTGATATCTCTAGATATGCTCTAGAAGGAATGATACAGTCTCTAATATACATTTTTGACTTAGCCGGCATTTATTAACTATAGATCAGTGTTCCATAGACAAAGGAAAGAGAAATTAAGACAGTCCACTAAATCCTCCAAGGTCAATCTTATCTGATATTTTCTTCAAAGTCCACCTGCTGACAGGAGTATCATCCACAGGATGACAGGGATTCAACACAGTCACTTCCACTATCAATTCAAGAACTGGACAAAAACCAGAGATATCGAGTAAGAAAAACTATGAGAATGGAAGTTCCCAAAACATCTGTTACTCTTCTGTTTGCAGATAACATAATAAACTTAATATTTTCTGTTCAATTTGTCTCTCAACAATTATACTTCTGCACGTGCTGCTTTCTTTCCATTTCTTGTTTCCTCAGTTTCGCAACTAACAGAGTGATAGAGCGCCTCTTACTGGCTATTTAAGGGATTGCACCAGCAAATTAAATCCAATAACCTGTTGCAGTTATCAATCAAGCTGTCACAGGTATGGTGAGGACCCAGAAGCAGCACAGGCAGACAGGATAGTAATCAGTAATGGTTTTATTTGGTACTGGAGTCTGACACAGTTTATACTGAGACTGAAGGCAAAGCTAGCAACAGGTGGATTACCTAGCAGGCAGATAGGTCCAGTGGTGAGCTGTGTAGCTGCAGAGCAGGTGTGTAACCAGAAGGGGACAGGCAGAACTTGTGGTTGCAGACAGAAGGCTGAGGTAATATCCAGGGCAGAGACAAAGTTGGCAGGTCAGGGACAGACGAGGTCAGCAACAGGTGATCAGTCCAGGAATAAACACTGGAAAGTCAGACATGACACTATAACAATCTGGCCCTGAAGCAGAGACAGGAGCAGGCTTATATGCAGCCAGGGCTGACACAGGTGTGGAGAGTTGGCCTGACGAGGGGGTGTGGCTGACTGGCAGAATGGAGCAGAGACAGGTGAGGGGAAAGATACCAGTAGATGGCAGAATGGAGCAGGGACAGTTGAGGGGAAAGATACCAGTAGATGGCAGAATGGAGCAGAGACAGGTGAGGGGAAAGATACCAGTAGATGGCAGAATGGAGCAGAACTGTGACAAACCTTTAACTTAAAACGTTCTAACTATTAGGTCAATGTTTAATTAATTACTTTTAATTAATATTTACACATTACATGTCAAAAAGAAAACAAAGAGAACAGCTCAGCTGTTCAAAGACCTCGTCACACTCCTCCAGATCTTACTGTGGAGTTTGAACTGTTAACAGTGTCATCTGGTACAGTGGAGGAGACCTGTGCTTTCCTTCAACAGCGGTCACTATTATCCTGTTACACAGAGATCAAATGCAGGGAACACAACAGCAGCCACACAAAGCAACAACACCAAGAATTCTGCCTACAGATGATATAACAGATACAATCATAGTGAAATCAGGAGACGGTGTCCAAGACGAGCCTGTAGACTTTGTTACCTGAGACCAATCAGGGCACCACTCTCCACCATAGGGTTGTTGTTAGGAACACTGAGTATGGATGAAGTTTTGAGAACTCAAATAAAGGTTGGACCCTCTCCATGATGCCTCATGTCCCCCACAATGCATCACTTGGCAAAGGTCAAAAGTCACGAGCCCCTCTAGGGTAGTTGATTTGGATCCCTCCATCAGATAGTAGGCAGATATCCAAGTAGATAAAACAAGATCAAAAAGCATCTCTGAGCCAATCAGATGATGTTCTGAAACTCACAAGCTATTCTCAGACCCTCTTTATCAGGGGTCAACAACCCTGGTCCTAGGGAGCCACTGTCCTGAAGATTTTAGATGTCTCCCTGCTCCAGCACAGCTGATTCTAATGGAGGGTAATTATGAGGCTTCCACAGAGCTTGATAACGACCCTCCATTAGAATCAGGTGTGCTGGAGCAGGGAGACAGCTAAGGCCCAGTCCCAATACCTGCACTTCCACCCTTGTGCCCCTCAATTGCGAAGCGGACTTTGGCTGTGTCCGAAACCACTCCCTAACCCCTATATAGGGCACTATATAGGGATCACGCCATTTTGTAGTGGTGTCCGAAACGTTAGGGATCACCAGGTGATCCCTATATAGTGCCCTGAATGTATCCCACAATTCACCGCGAAAAGTAGTGAGCATCGGATGGTCACTACATGAGCAATATAACCCATCATGCATTGCCAGAACTTCTCCGGGCAAAGTTACGAACCGGCAAAGGAACGTAAATATGGCAGATGGACGGGAGACTGTGTACAAATGTATGTATTTTAACGGTGTGACTATTCTTTCAGCGGATGGATGTAAGGATGAGGCGCAAAACAAATGAGTTGTGGAGCAGTACAACAGTCACGAGCCAGTTTATTCTATTTATTGGAGTCCACATTTTAAAACAAGGCAAATTAAATGGCTTTCTACATTCATTGAAAAACAAAATGTTAAACGAACAGAATATATTTAAACATTCCAGTCGATTACTCTGTAACTCTGTTACTAAAGAGCCAAGATAATACAATATGCAAATCTGCTTAAATAAAAAAACAAATACGGAAAATGAAACGTACAGGACAGTAATCAAAAGACTCTAATTTAATAAAAGGCAGTCGTAAATGGACAAGTACTATGTACATGAACAATGTACTTATTGTAAGTCGCTTTTAGATCCCTTAAAGTCCCTGCTAAATTATATTTATTTATTTCAGACATTAATGTGGTATGTTTTGATTGTGCGACATTGATGACGTAATTACGGGCGCCAAAAGAAGTGTCCGAAGTTTCTTTTCTGTTGAGCTCACTATATAGTCCACTACATTTATTTCCCTATATAGGGAGTAGGGAGTAGGGAATGAGTGAGTGGTTTCGGACACAGCCCCTGTCAAAGTGTATTACCCACAATTCATTGCTGCAAGTGATGTTTTCACATAAAAGGCAGAACATGGCGATATCTGGTGGTCGGCCAGATCATCTTGCGGCAAAGTGTCTTTTGAAATGTAAGTATTAAGTTACAATAACATTGTACATTGTATAGAATATGTGTTGAAACATAATAACATACCTTTGATTGTTTTTACGAAAATGTGTTTTGTTGTATTTATTTTCTTTATAAAAAATGAGGTTTTTGAGTTGGTGTGGTGAAAAACAAAAACTCTATATATAAATAAAATAACTGGAATATTCTTGTGAGTTTGTGAGTTTCAGAACATCATCTGCTTGGCTCAGAGATGCTTTTTTATCTTGTCAAATGTGGAGAAAACATTTTCAGCCTTTTGGCCTAAGGAGACGATCTTTAAGAATTGAAATCATGTCCTGGACTGAAGACAAATCTGTTTGCAATATTGTGAAGCAGCCACTAGGATTACTGGGTGTCCCTGATGGTCATGTGACGTCCTTGCTGTGACCTCAGTGCATGAGACCACAGATATCCATAGAAAGGCTAGATGTGTTACAGCAGAGTCTCAAACAGCATCATCTGCAGCCATCTTACCACAGGCAAGCTGTCTGGTGAGCTCTGTGCTACCTAATGGGAGAGTAATCTACACAAACACTAATACTCTGATCCTGCTGAAATCTAGAAGGATTTACAAATGGTTTGGTTTCTTACAAACGTTATTAATGTGGCTATAAGTCTGGATGCTTGAACATATTGAAATTGCAGGTTTTCTTTTCGAAAAGCATCTTAATAGTGCAGCATAGGCAACCATGCATCATCCATCCAGCCAATCAGTCAGTCAGTCAGTCAGTCAGTCAGTCAGCCAGCCAGTCAGTCAGCCAGTCAGCCAGCCAGGGTTTGGAAAGTGGTAACCTGCCTACTGAGCTCTCTGAAAGCCTATGCTAGCCTATGCCTATGCTAGCCTAGGATCATCTTTCTCCTCATCGATCCTAATCTAGTCTGAACGATGTCTCAGCTTCACCGTCCCACTCCACCAATCAGGAGCCGTGCAGGGTGGATCACTATATTACATCACCAGCTGATCTATATTGAATGTTTATTAAGGGGAAAAATGCAGAGAGAAATGTATGAGGATGGATCTATTTCTTTATTGTCGCTTCTTGAAACTTCCTGAGACTCTACTAAAATGTTTTCTGGAGTCTGAGAAAGAACGGTGCAATATCGCCCCCCTTTGACCTGCCAAGGTAACTGCAGCTGTAGAGGGTGGATGTGTGTGTTTTTTCCCTCCGATGTGGCATGTGTGTTTGACACAGTGGAAGAGGGTGTGTGTGTGTGTGTGTGTGTGTGTGTGTGTTCCTTTCCTCCGATGTGGCATGTGTAAGTCGCTCTGGATAAGAGCGTCTGCTAAATGTAGAATGTAATGTAGAATATACTTTACATTGTGTGGGTGTGTGTCTATAGGGCCACTGAGTCACCAACAAACACACAGAATCTGAATCAGAATTTGTTTTATTCTCCATGCAAGATATACAAACACATAATTTATTCTGGCAGGAAAGAGCAAACCTAAAACATATGGAACTGAAATAAAAGTAAAGACAAGATTAGATGAAATGGAATAAAAATAAAGTTTAAATAAAAAGTGGGCACTAGCTGTACAGATGGGGGGGATATAACTATAGCATAAGTATAGAGGAGAATGGATATTGTGGAACAAATTGGATTTTCTGTGTACTTCTATTAATCCCTACTGAACACACTTTCTCTGAAGACTGTAATGTCATCACTGCCTGACTGTCACTATCTATGCTTACTTTCTTGTGCCCTATAAAAGAATGTGCTCTCGCCTTCAGACAGGGGAGAGAGACATGATGGAGACCTAAGCCTTTAACTGTCTTCATTTAGTTGCCAGAGGTCTGGTCATTGCTCTCCCAATCTGCAGGTTTTTAAATACTTATTTAATTCAGAACTCAACTGAACTATCACTCTGTTAATGAAGAGATGGACAAAACACTTTCCTCATCAATGTTCATAGTACACAACATAGTACTTTTATAATCCTGTAATAAACATGTTTATTTCTCCTTATTTAGTCAGGAAGATACTGTTTAGTTCATCACGTTCAGTAGAACTGACAAAGACAGTTGTTAAAACTAAACAAACATTCAACACAAACCAACAGTGACAAACACTGTGGGAGATCAATTCCAACTGTACACAGTTCAATCTTCACTAGCAACTAGGTGAGCACAGTGTGTGAGAGTGTGTGTGGGCTATTCTACCTGACACAGGGACACTGAGGAGCCATAGTAAACATAGAACCCAGGATAGAGGGGCTCAGTGAATGTGCTGTGGAAGGTGTGCAGGTGGGTCAGTGTGTCAGAGGAGACTGTGTAGAAGGACAGAGTGCCGGCCGGCCAGTCCAGATACACTCCTACTCTGTGGGGTCTGGAGGGGGGGACAGGTATGTCATTGAACTTGTTATTGTGCAGAGCAGAGCAATGGGTATCATGACAATACAGACTCCAGGACTTGTTATTGTGTCCAAACCAACAGTCATCACCCTTTCCTCTCCTGCTGATTCCTTTATATGTTACTGCCATATACACTTCTTCACTCCACTCTGCCTCCCAGTAACAGCGTCCAGACAGACCCTCTCTACACAGTACCTGGTCCCAGTAGTCAAATCTCTCTGGGTGATCAGGATACGGCTGCTCCTCCTCTCTCCTTGTCACCTTTTTGTTCTCCTCAGACAGAGAGAGGTATCCGGTTACTGTGTTTGGGTCCAGTGTGAGATCACAGGCATCTGATGGGGGAGACCAAGACACAATATATTACTGATCAACATCATTCACATTAGAATGGCTCCCTCTTCCTGTCCTCCTCCTTTCATTCTCTCTCTCATCTACACTCTAACACCCCCCTTATCGACCTCACTCCTCCCTTATCTACCTCACTCCTCCTGTATCTACCTTACTCCCCCCTTATCTACACTGTCTTCCACCCCCTGACTTCTCCTCTCCCTATGTCACCCCAACAAAATTCCACCCAAACCCTCACCTACTCTCCTCCCAGCGCCTCTCCCCCCACCCTCACCTCCTCTCCTCCCAGCGCCTCTCCCCCCACCTGCACCTATTCTCTCCCCCACCTCCTCTCTTCCCACCCTCACCTACTCTCTCCCACACATCTTCTCCCCTCACCTACTCTCTCCCCCACCTCCTCTCTTCCCAACCTCTTTATGTACTCTCCCCACCTCCACTCCCCCACCTTCACCTATGCTCTCCTCCCACCCCACTCTCCCAAAGACACGAGAGGGAATGAAAGGAAGGGTGGAGGAAACAGAAAAGGGGAGGGGAGTGAAGAAGGGAGGGGTGGGGTGGGGAGAGAGGAGAGGAGGGCAGAAGAGGGGAAGGGAGCGAAGGAGTAGAAATGCAAAAAGAAGAGAAGGGAGGACAGGAGAAGTGGAGATGGGAGAGGAGGGAGGGGGAACAGGGGAGGGGAGAAAGGAGGGTGAACATGGGATTGGAAAAGGGAAGGTGGAGGAGAGCGAGGGGAGGGGAGGACACACACACAGTTTCCAAATCACTAATGGTATTGTCCCTTGTATGATCTTGTGTACTAGAACCAAGTAGCAGTCAATACTCACATCTCTTAGGGACAGGTTTGATCCTGCACTCTCCACCATGATCCACACTGCAGGGATAAGCAGAGGAAGGATGAAACTACACTTCACCTGTTGATAAGGGACTTAGCAACTGACTTTTTAAGGAAACATGTAGTTTCTCTCTAATCATCAGAGGTGTATTCCAGAAAGCAGGTTTGACAAACTCTGAGCCTAACCCTGAACTCTGACTTGGTAAAACCTGAGATGGGAAGCTCCCAGTTATCACTTCCAGAACAGCTCATCTGACTTAGTTCAATTCTAACTCACTGGAATTAGACATTATCTTGTGTGCAGACGAGTGTGAAGACATTTTCTGAAAGATACTCAACAACAGTAACCTCAAGAGAGAGACAATTAGTCACTGAGTACATCTCAAAGCAGCAAATTAATTTGACATGAAACCACATGTCTTACTACGGGTGAAGAAGTGGAACAATCCTATGTACCAATCACGTGCTTAATAACAGCTGAAAGAAAACAGGTGAGACATATTTTGCTTATACCAACAGACACATGATTGTGTCAGTCATATTTGACAGCATTAAACCAAGTAGATATTCAGAAGCTGTCAACCTGTATTCGCTTTCATCCCCAACCAAATCCATGTGGTGTCAGCTATTATCCTGCTTAGTAGATGAACATGTGACTTGTAGTGTGCTAACAGACAGAAGGCAGAGGAGGGCACCACCTCTGACAGAGGCAGAAGAGCTCTGAGCCAGAACGCTGACAGACCAGTGGCTGAAGGCATCCCTGGAGGGAGCTCATCCAAGCCTATCACCTGTCAAGGAAGTTTTCCCACCACACTGTATACCTGGATTGATCTGACTGCCAGATTCATGCTCATTGTTTCTTCTGGACAGTACATTGAACAGAGCGCTCTGTTGATCCTGGTCTACTGAAGGACGTAGCACCATTCAGGAGAGAGAGTCCCCATGCCACCACATATCTGCTCTTATATCAACTCACAACATCTGGGAACAATCCATCAATAGAAATGTCAGTCAGATTCTCCTATCATGAACTCCCTCTTAGGACATTTATAATGAAGCTGAAACAGCCTCAGAACCTGATGTCCAAAGCTCTTCCCCCTGCAGTTTCTCTCCAAGTCAGGAAATCACTAACTATTATGCGTTCAAAGGCCCCAAAAAATGCACTTGCATTACATATTCAAGTCCCTATATAACGTCAACCACTGAATATGTCTGTGGTTGGAGCCCCGAATGTTTACAGCCTCTGCCTCAGCGCCTGGTTAACAATGTCTCAAAAAACACTGACAATCTAAAAACAATACAGTCGCTTTCCGTACGAGGTTCAGTAATCTTGGTCTTAATGAATGAAAGATTGAAACAAAGACATCTGTTTCACCTTGAAACTATACTGCCCCTTTAGAGGTCTCTGCACGGCCCTGTCAAGAACGCTTCACACCCGAGGAGACTGATGTCCAGGCATGGGAGGAAATTGCTACAATAGTTTCCAATGTTGGTAGCCCTATTTATACTGCAACTAGCCTGCAAAGTAAATGTGTACACTAGATTTATGAACTGCGAAGTTGTGAAAATGCATCAATCTAGCGTGCAAATTTACTAAAATTATAGGTAATGTTTATAACCTATCAAATATCACAATGATTTCCCTCGTTTAGTAATATTTCCCTTGTAATTATGTTTGCCAGAATGGGAACTGCTGCGTCTATGTAGATGAGAGAAGCAAAGAGCATGTGTGTTGTGCACAAGCTACATTATGGCCAAGCCTGCACACTTAATTTGAATAACATTTGAATAATGAACCATTGACTTTTAACCACCTTTTTCCTGCTCTGTGGCGGAACAGTTGTCTTAAACTGCAAAATAGCACCAGGGAACGTTTGTGCCAGAACATGACTCCTTTTTCTGTCAAACCTTCCCCTGGAGTGCAAGTTAATTCCCTATTTACCGACATGCATCTGTGGATGGTAAAATCCGCTTTGTGTCTGGTGTACAATAGGAATAATACATCAAATTTACATGTATTCATTTAGCAGACGAGAGAGCTTTACAAAAGAGCACTGGACACTAAGCATAGATGTTTGTTTGTAGATTATGAAACATACATCATGAGAAACCAATAAGTGCCAAGGGAAGAGCTATAAGAGCATTCAGCTTAACAGTTTAAAAATTTAAGGCAGGCAGCTCCGACGGACAGTAGTCTACTTGTAGGAAGCGAACAATAAAGCAACAACAATAACACTTAAGAGTTTCCCCTCAGGGATCAAAGAAGTAATTCTGATTCTGTACAACAACAACAGTTGATATTTCTAAGTGCCATTAAACTCTCTGAACAAGTGAGTCTTGAGCCTTTTTTTGAAGGTGAGGAGACAGTCTGTGTTTCTGATGGAGGTGGGGAGTTGATTCCACCATTGGGAAGCCAGACAGGGGAAGAGCTTGTGTTGGGCCCTGGCGGTATTGAGGGGTGGGACCACTAGACCAGGGGTGGCCAACCCTGGTCCTCGAGAGCCACAGTCCTGAAGGTTTCAGATGTTTCCCTGCTCCAGCACACCTGATTCTAATGAATGGTCATTATGAGGCTTCCACAGAGCTTGATAACAACCCAGTCATTAGAATCAGGTGTGCTGGAGCAGAGAAACATCTAAAACCTTCAGGACTGTGGCTCTCGAGGACCAGGGTTGGCCACCCCTGCACTCGTGCATAGGGATACTGAGGAAGCACATGGTAACTGTGAGGTATATATTTTTGTATCGACTCTAGTCCTATTTAGAATAACACTCTGTGTAATTAAGCAACAACTCTCCATCACCTTATTATAAATACAAAGGGCGGGGGTCTTCACCCAGCTAAGTGCCCCCTGTTTGTGTCTTGTGATTAGCTAAAAACAGCAGTCAGACTAACTTCTGTATAAAATTAAATAAATTAAATACCACACCCTGTATGACAACCTAACTTCTGTAGCTAGACACAACTGTATATAAATAAAGAGAAGAGTGTCAAAATTGCTTACAGCTCAGTTGACTTGTCAGTAGCGTTGTGTTATTTACAGCAGGCCTTTGAGAAGACGTTGAGCTTTTGCGGTGCCGTTCAGACTTGCTGACAATGAAATCTCCGTACTAACAACTCAGAAACTAGATTCTAAGTACGCAAATCAAGCTACTCTCTTCTTGAGCTCCTGCGCTTGACTAACTTTATCAGCTAAACGGGATGAATGAAATGCAGTCCATCCACTCACGAGTTCACACATGAAGTACACCCCAGTTGACTTAATCTAGCTGTACATGTGTCAGTGTACCAAGTCAGTTGCGCTGGGTGTAAGACAGGACCCCCAGTCTAACATAGACTCACAACATCTGGTCATTCTAAACAACTGATAATAAATACAAACAATGAACTCCCTCTTCTCCACAATGGATTGTAAATTACAACAGCTCAACAGCTGATTCATTAGCAACTTACTGTTAGTGTCCAACTGACCCTTTCACTTCGCCATACGTCATAAATCTAGATTGTATCCAGAATCTTAGATAGAAAGCTATATAAGATGCTCCATCCATCCCCCAGGGTCTACTGTCCTACAGGGTGGTTCAGCACCTTAGGTCAAACAAACATTCACCTTCATCCTGCCCATGTTGCCCTAACTCATTTCTGCAAAGTCTCATGATGTTCCTTAAGGATATAATAAATAAATCTATCTAAATAAATCTCAAACCCACGGGAATTCTATCACACTCTCTTTCTGGAACTAAAAGAGAGTTTCCCTCATCTTAGGGTTAAAAAAACTCAGATTTCACTAAACCTGCTCTCTGGAATAGACCCAGGAAGTACAATTATGATTGTAGCCATACAATCACAGTTGTACCATATTGTAGACTGAACAGTTTCCATGTCATTATTAATGGAAACATCATGAAATGCAAGGCCTATGAAGGTAAAGTAAAACTAAAGCCTGCTACTAGCTGGCCCCAGTCCAGGGTGTACCCTGCCTACGGCCTGGAAGTAACTGGGATTGGCTCCAGTCACTTGTGACCCCTAACAGGAATAAGCGGTAGAAAATGAATGAATGAATAATACTAAAATAGTGCTAAACAACATTCCATAAAGAGGTACATAAAAATAAACATGTCATTACTTGAGTTTCTCCAGTGAGCAGTGTGGATCCTTCAGTCCAGCAGAGAGCAGCTTCAATCCTTTTTCTCCTGGATGATTGTAGCTCAGGTCCAGTTCCCTCAGGTGGAAGGGGTTGGACTTCAGAGCTGAGGCCAGAGAAGCACAGCCTTCCTCTGTGACCAGACAGCCTGACAGCCTGGAGAAAGAGGATCAATATTGGGACAGAATCCATCTGGGCCTCCCTCCTCTGTGTGTGTGTGTGTGTGTGTGTGTGTGTGTGTGTGTGTGTGTGTGTGTGTGTGTGTGTGTGTGTGTGTGTGTGTGTGTGTGTGTGTGTGTGTGTGTGTGTGTGAGGGGCCAATATTCTGTCCCAGTTCAGCCCTGCTTATTTCAATGTGGACATATTGCAGCCAGAAGTAAGTGCAAGACGCAACATCATATTTATGTCTGCAGTGGCTACAAAGTGGTAAATAAAACTGATGCATGGAATGCAATAACCCATAGAGTGAATGCTATGGGAGGAACCGATTAAGTAAAAATTGAATGGTTTGATCTAAAATCAGAGGCCAAAAAACATATCTTATAACATAGCTGATTATAACAGATGCTGGCCAATGGAGGGGGGAGGCCGGGCCAGAGCTATCTGAGCTGGACCAGCACACTGGGGCCTTAACTGGTGTGGGGAAAAGAATGCTAAAGGCACACATAGATCACAATGTTTATTGCTTATGATACATATTGTATTACTAGAGTAGACCAGGGTAAGTTGTAACAAAGGACGTTTGTAACACAAATCAGAAACTAGCTGGAGCAATGACACACACTCCGCACATAATCAATAACATTATCTTTCTGCTTTAAAAATGTAAGCATTTCTAACTGGCAGAGAAAGGTATCAGCTAATGTAACTTTTCCTTTTTGATGTTGTGTGTTTATGATATTGTAGAACACTATTGAGTATAACACTTAACTTCTTTACTGTAAATACACATCTGAGGGTACTTTGATGCACTCTACTCTACGTATTCAACATTCTCTTGTTCCCTGCCCTTATCTTCTCTTCCTCAGTCCTCATCTTCCTCCCTGTCTGTGTAACTGATCTATCCTGAAATATGAAGATCAAGCTTAAGTGTCCTACATGTATTCACCCTATTTCAACATGTTATATTCTTATTAAAATATTAATGTTGTAACAGTCATGTCTGCATTCTGTTCTCTTTCTTCAATGGCCAATGTTGCAAATGACCAGTAAAAACTGACATTCTGTGCTCAATTTTCTTGTGTTTAAAATTTCACTTGGTCTGGAGCATTTGGTTGACTCTTCCTGCATCTCAGATGGAATACTACCATCCTATGACATAAAATGTGTCAGAATAAATGTGAATAGCCAGTTCCATACATACAGTATATACAGTGTTGTGCTAGTCACTGAAAAATAGTAACTAGTTACAGTTACTAGTTACTTTGTAAAAAAGTAACTCAGTTAGTAACTCAGTTACTTAAACCAAAAAGTAATGCGTTACTGAGAAAGTAACTTTTTAGTTACTGTACAACGTTTTTCCAATGTCCCCATTAAATAAAGGTTGATTGATTGAGTTCCCCTCTAGCCGTCATTTCAGTTCTGTACTGATACTGAGTAATGCAGACTGTTGATTAAAACAACTGTTTCAATTCATTTGCATCCATATCACTGGATCTAATCATCCAAGCAATATGATCCGTTGTGCACCAACACAAACCTTGACACAAACACCAAAGTATTTTTTCAATGCCTATTTATTTCAGTCAGGCCATAGTCTTCCATAGGCTATAAACTGCAAGCCTATCTTTCTTTGAACCGGGACACAGTCTACAAGTTACCGAGATGTTGGTTTCCCCTATGCTCTCCAGTTTAAAATAATGTGAAAACCTACACGAGTAGAAACTTATCTTCCCCTTCTCGCTCGCCATCATACCGTGCCCGCCCCTGACCTGTCCAGTCCTCTTCATGGTGCGTGTTTGATTATGTGTGGGACAAATGCGACAAATGCTTTGTTTTTCAATTCAATTAAACTTTATTGATCACTATGTTATTGGAACTGTGTGCCGTTGTACAACCAAACCCTCTTTTTTTTATCCAAAAGGAACGGAGTAACGCAGCGTATGGTAACGTTAACGGAGTTACTGAATTTTAAAAAACAACGCGTTACGTTATTAGTTACTGAAAAAAGTAACGGCGTTACGTAATGGCGTTACTAATAACGCGTTACTACCCAACACTGAGTATATAGCGTAGTATGATACAAGCAAACTTTCCTTGCCGTTCCTAATTTGAAACCTTCATGCAGTGGAAGAGGCATCAACCACAGGGACAACAGTCTCCAGATGCTGAACTCACTGCCCAGGTAAATGTAAAATAATATGATGAATAGTACATCTTAACCCCTCTTCAGTGTCAAACAGGAATGCTATTATATTTAACAGCAGAGAAAACCCTCAAATAGACATTTATTCAAATATTTTACTTTTCCTTGTGTCCGTATCATTTATCACTAGTTGTTGTCTCCCTTTGAACATGATTACATACCTCAGTGTGTCCAGTTTACAGAGTGGATCTTCCAGTCCAGCAGAGAGCAGCTTCACACCAACATCCTTCAGATCATTGTTACTTAGATCCAGTTGTCTCAGGAAGGAGGTTGACTTTAGCACTGAGCCCAGAGAAGCACAGTCGTCCTCTGTGATCTGACAACCTGACAGCCTGGAGAAGGTTTTCTTGATATGGATTACAAACACTAATATCTTCTAGAGATATAAATAACAACATCCGATTACATACCTCAGTGTGTCCAGTTGGCAGAGTGGATCTTCCAGTCCAGCAGAGAGCAGCTTCATACCAGCATCCTTCAGATCATTGTTACTTAGATCCAGTTGTCTCAGGAAGGAGGTTGACTTTAACACTGAGCCCAGAGAAGCACAGCCTTCCTCTGTGATGTGACAGCCTGACATCCTGTAGAAGGTTATCATGATATGGATTACAAACACTAATATCTTCTAGAGGTAAAAATAAAGAGTAGCAGAAAATCCAAGAGTACCTGCCTGCAGTCCTCGGCTGGGAGGCCGCTCGGCTGGGAGGCCGCTCTGCTCCAGGGCCGGAAGTGACGCATTTATTTTAATTTATTTTCGGGGGGCGGCGGGGGGAAGTGAGGACATTTAAACCTGGATTTCACGACACAGATCACATCTCTTCCTAGTTGCGGTAAGTTGCATATTTTCCACAGTAAGTAAATGCATGATTTATTGTCAATATAAGTGCCGTAAAACAATAACGTTATAGAAGTCTTTATTGATTTACAGAATAATTACCGAATGTTACAAGTCTTCTTAACGTCTAAGTTTACTTTCATCAACAAATTATCAGGGATTCTTAAACGTTCGCATTTGTGTGTAACGTTATAATACATTTTTGTAAACTCTCCTTGCATTAGCTGGGTATCGTATATTAGATTCAATGTAATGTCATTACACAGGTACAAGTACAGGTTAACGAAATACAGTTAGCATCCAACCAGAAGTGCAAATCAGTTATTTAACGAAATACAGTTAGCATCCAACCAGAAGTGCAAATCAGTTATTACAACAGAATATTATTGTATACTCTGCAGTTAACATGATGGCCTAAAAACATATTTCATACAATGTTAGTTAAGAAAATTGCACTATAAAAAGGCTGTTGAAATGATGTGTGGAGTTTGACTGCATGGAAAGAATGCATGGATCTTCTGCCCTGAACCGGAACCAGTGACGCATGTTCATGAAAAGAGCCCATATTGATTATTTTAATGACCATTTCTCTTAAATGCAACTGTCTTCATGTAGAAACCTTTCCCAGTCACTAAATCCTGGCCACTGGACCGAAAAAACAGGATTACAATTCCAGGTAGTAGAATATATAAATACGTATGTGAATGTATATATTTTTTTAAATACACTGCTAAACAATAATTTAATATTTCACTTCTTTCTGATATGTAGGATTTTCCACATCAACCATATGGGATTGACTGTGGTATCTTCATGTTGATGGTAGTACACATTATTTCTGTAATTATGTGTGTTCAAAGATATCACAATTACTTAAAAATTACTATGTTTTATTCCTAGAATGCCCTTTACACCACATTGGATGCTCCCTTTGACTTTTCTATTGTAAGTTGATTCATGCAATCAAAGTAAGCTCAAAATTACTACAACAAAACATACATTATGACATAATGAGCTTATTTTTTGTGGGGGGGTTGTTAATTTTTCAGCTGGACATGCCACTTTTGCGATGGTGGTGGTGTATAATCCTCATGGAAAATTTTGACCTTGGAAGGTGAGACCGCAAATGATGATATGATATTTGAACGACTTAATGTTTTTAGAAAAACATTTTGGGGGTTTTCTATTGTTGAATCATTTTTTCAGCCATGGAAAGGTGTTCGCCCACTGGACGGATGCATCTAAAGCCCTCTTGCGAGGTGAAGTACTGCCAGTGTTTAGGCTGATGAAAAGGAAGGTGGATAACATTACTGAGGTACAATTATAAATTTGTTTGGGTTCCATCTGAGTTTTTATTTAGTTTCAGGTCAGAAACCAGCATTTTCATTTCCATATTTATGTAATTTGAACAATGTCTAGATGGACATATTAAAGGAGGGCACTGATGAGATCTTTTCTTTTTGGAGCCTGTAATGTATATTACAACTGACCATTTTGCTTATCTATATATATTTTCAGGAAAAATCTGGCTGAGGTCTCAGTCAGACTTGCCTCCCGCCTAGGACACCCTCTGCTTCACCCAGGACCAAAACCTCTCGCCATAAGAACGCTTCTACCCTTCAGCCACTGCACTCTTCAATAGGGCCAAGGACTCGGAATGACTTTGCCACAAAGACCCCCATCCTGCATCCTACTGCACAAGCCACTTTTGCACTCAAAACCCCTTTTGACACCTTAAAATTACTTACTGTTGTACCACTGTTTTGCAATGCTGTATATATACCCCCCTGACCTTTTTACACCATATTTTTATTGTATTATATTATGTTCTTATCATGTTACATATATGTTCTATCTTGCTCTTCCATGTTAATGTAAATTCTGTGTTTGTTAAACTTGCATAGCCATTAAAACAGATTATGATTCTGATCATGAGTGGGTTGATTTTAATAACTGTTCTCTGCCAAAGTGGACCTGCCTGAAATCCTGTGCATGGGGGAAGAGAACCAGGCTAAGGTAGTATGGGAGGGTGTGGAATGACCTTGAAAAGGAAACAATCCTGGAGCCCTTCAAGTTCACATTTCACAACACAGAAGATGTGGAAATTCTGTGCAGAAATAATGGACCAAAGAAAATATTTGGCCTAATCTGAATATCAAACAGCTAAATGAGTTTCTGTCTGCCAGAATAAAGTCAAATCATATTGTGACTTGGTGTGTTTTACATGTTATCATTGATCATTGAATAATTCGCTTGGATTACTGTACATATCAGCACAAAAACATAATTGGCATAGATAGAGCCAAACATGAAAAACATCAGTGCAATAAGGTTCAATGACAATTTATTATTAATATAATGAAAAGGCAGTGAAGTATTGTATAGTACACAATAAAATGTATAGGCTTATGACGTCTCACGAAATGTAGGCTGATGAATAGGAGTCCTAACCTCCATTGTTTTCAGTTATCAACATTTTGACCTTATCTTGTCACGATCCTCAGCTTTGTAGTAGGCTACAAATACATTATTGAGCCCCGAGTCATATCACCCACCCTTTATTTTTCGTAATGACAAAGTTACGCAGTGCAGTGTATATTAGTCTGGCTTCTTGTCTAAAGTTTACTATATAAATATGATATAACGATTGAAACTATAGACAAGGAATTCATTGATTTAACGTAATCTAATGTGTTTACTAATTAATGCATTTGGGAGGAAATGCGCTTTTATATACATTTGCGCTTTTATTCTGAAATATTGGGCTTTTATTTTGAAATGTACTTCCGGCCTCCCAGCCGAGCGGCCTCCCAGCGGAGCGGCCTCCCGACAGAGGACTGCAGGCAGGTGCCTCTCAGAAAATCACTCACTTAACTCTCACCATACAGACATTGTTCTAAGATGTCTTCACTGATGTCACCCTTTAAACATGATTACATACCTCAGTGTGTCCAGTTTGCAGAGTGGATTCCCCAGTCCAGCAGAGAGCAGCTTCATACCAGCATCCTTCAGATCATTGTTACTTAGATCCAGTTGTCTCAGGATGGAGGTTGACTTTATCACTGAGCCCAGAGAAGCACAGCCTTCCTCTGTGATGTGACAGCCTGACAGCCTGGAGAAAGTTATCATTATATGGATTACAAACACTAATATCTTCTAGAGATACAAATAAAGAATGTCAGTGTAATTACTCTTAAACATCAAGATGGTTTTAACAGTCAGATGCCTGTCTGTCCTGTTTGGCTGACTTTCCCAAATCCAAGCCTACCATTCTATAGTATGTCAGAAATTGTACATTCAGTTACATAGTAATACAATATACCAAGCATGTATTACAATCTACTTCCAATAGGACATCTGTAATTATACAAAGGAGCACACTTCTGACTCACAACCCTTGATGCAGGGATAGTGGTGTTGACCACAGGGACAGAGTTCCCTGGTCCTGACCTCTTTCCTGGTCTGACTCTGAACCTGCCTGCTGTCCTGTACTGAATGACTTGTGGATTACGACCGTTGACTTCCCTGAATATTCATTAAACGGCCTCCTTGTACCTTCAGTAGACCACAAGTGTACAATCAGTGTGTGGGGTGTGATTCAGTGCGTGTTCGGTGATTATAGCTTTCACTGTGTCATGTTGAACATGACTACATACCTCAGTGTCTCCAGTTTGCAGTGTGGATCTTCCAGTCCAGCAGACAGCAGCTTCATGGCTGAATCCCTAAGGTCATTGTTGCTTAGATCCAGAGCTTTCAGAAGGGAGGGGTTTGTCTTCAGTGCTGAGCCCAGAGAAGCACAGCCTTCCTCTGTGATGTGACAGCCTGACAGCCTGTAGAATGTTATCATGATATGGATGACAAACATTACTATCTTCTAGAGGTAGAAATTAAGAGTAATAGAAAATCACTCACTCAACTCTCACCATACTCTCACGGACATTGTTCCAATATATCTTTAATGTCTCCCTTTTAACAAAATTACATACCTCAGTGTCTCCAGTTTGCAGAGTGGATTTCCCAGTCCAGCAGAGAGCAGCTTCATACCAGCATCCTTCAGATCATTGTTACTTAGATCCAGTTGTCTCAGGAAGGAGGTTGACTTTAGCACTGAGCCCAGAGAAGCACAGCCTTCCTCTGTGATGTGACAGCCTGACAGCCTGGAGAAGATTTTCATTATATAAAGAATGTCAGTCTGATAATTTCCCTCTAGGTGCAGTGTTATCTTTTGTGAAATGCTGCAAATAACCAACAAAATACTGACTTGTTTAACTTCCTAAAGAGCAGCGTTGCACCTGAAATATATTTAGTATTCATAATAATAATAATAATAATAATAGTACACTAAGTACGTGTCCACATGCTGAATGGCTGCAGCACGTATAGTGCGGTTGTTTGGTGCATACTTTGTGCATGTCTCCCTGGACCTTAAATGGACCCATAACCAAGGTGCAATACCAACAGAAACCATGGGGCAGTAAACTATCCCTGCATCTCTGATAGAATATTACCATCCTCTGAAGTCAAGTATGTCACAATAAATGTGAATAGCCAGTTACATCGTAGTATAATACACCAAGAACACTTGTTATTCCTAATGAGAGGCATCAACCACAGAGACTGACAAGGAAATTGACACCATACTGTTGAAACGATGAAGATGGGTTATATCTGAATACAAATGAAACTCTCAAATCACTCCTTTAGGTATTAAACTATATTACTGGAAACCATATGTTAAGCTGTTGATTAATTATTCTTATTACTAAGGGAATGAAGATATTGATCCTGAGTGTAAGATCTGGGTGCCAGAGGCTAAAGAGGGAGAAGGCCACCTGGAGGCAGGCCGAGGCCTGAGCTACAAGTCAACATGCACTGTTCTAGGCCCTCTGCCTCGAACAGGGGTGGGCAATCCTGGTCCTCGGGGGCCGCTCTCCGGAAGGTTTTCGCAGTTTCCCTGCTCCAGCACACCTGATTCAAATGAATGGTCATTATCAGGCTTCCACAGAGCTTGATAACAATCCGTTCATTAGAATAAGGTGTGCTAGACCAGGGAAACATTAAAAATCTTCACTTGCACTGACAGAGACCTGGATCTGGCCAGAAAATACTGCAACACCGGCCGCCCTCTCAGCCAATTACTCCTTCTCCCATTCGCCCCGCTTTACCGGGCGTAGGGGGGGGGGGGGGCACAGGCCTTCTTCTATACCCACTCATCGAACACACATTCACCCTCCTACATCTTACTGCCAAAGCATTCAAATACCATCAGGTGATGCTAACTGATGCTATCAAGGCACTATCAGTGGTCCTCTATCGCCCCCCTGGACCACTAGTCGACTGTGGAAGAGCTGGATATGCTCCTCAGCACCCTCCCAGACGACAGAACCCCACTGATAATCCATGGGGACTTCAACATCCACCTGGAAGAAACACAGGCCACTGACTTTTTGTCCCTTTCGTCCTCCGTCAGACTAGTGCTACTGGACACCTAACCTGCGACCCACAGGGCTGGATAACAACTTGTTCTTATCCTGACGCACAACTGCATTGCCGACCTGAAATCAAAAACCCAACTACAGATTTTGATCACTTCCTCATCCAACTCTCGGTCTCCCTGCTTCCAACCCCTCCTACCTCACCCCCCTCTTGTAACCTTCCGTCGCAATCTCCGCTCCCTGTCTCCTGCAAACTTCTCTGCCGTAGTAACATCATCCCTCACTCCCATTAATGAGTTCACGTCACACTCTACGGACGTGGCCACGATACTCTGCTGTCAACGCTAACGCTAACCATGTCTCTGGACACACTCTGCCCCCTGTCATCTAGACCTGCTTGATCCTCTCCCCCCTGCCCGTGGCTCACAGATGCTCCACCCTCCGAGCAGATGAGAGGAGATGGCGCAAGTCCAAAGATGATCAGGACCTTGACAAGTATCCCTCCCTACTCAAGTCAAAAGGCAAAGAGAGGCAGAAACAGACTACTTCCTAACTTCCTGAAGCAGGTGAACTCTGCTCCTTTTTTTAATTAATTCATTTTCTTCCGCTTATTCCCGTTAGGGATCACGGGTGACTGGAGCCTATCCCGGGCCGTAGGCAGGGTACACCCTGGACTGGGGCCAGCTAGTCGCAGGGCTATCACACCAACATTGACAGACAACATACGGACAACCATTCACTCACAGTCATACACTAGGGACAATTTCTTCCTCAATGTCCAATCAACCTACCACATGCATGTCTTTGGATGGTGGGAGGAAGCCGGAGTGCCCGGAGAGAACCCACGGTAACATGGGGAGAACATGCAGACTCCAGCCAGAGAGATCATGGTCGGGCCCAAGATTCAAACTCATGATCTCCTTATTGGGAGACTCCTAACCCCCATAAACTGTTCTCTACTTTTTCTTCTCTCCTCAACCCTCCTCCCCCCATCTCCTCCCACCTTGACAGCAGACGGGGATGAAGTTGCTGGCATCAGCAGTCAATTCCCTGAACCCACCCTGCCTACCCAATCCCACACTATGTCTGACCCATCTACCTGTCTTTCCACCTCCTCCCCCCTATCTAAGGCAGACATATCTGACCTCAACCTCTCCCACCGCTGAGCTTCATGCCCCCTTGATCCAATCCCCTCCCCTCTTTTCTAAACCGAATTCCAAATTGTAGCACAATACGTACCTCAGTGTCTCCAGTTTGCAGAGTGGATTCTCCAGTTCAGCAGAGAGCAGCTTCATGCCTGAATCCCCCAGGTTGTTGTTCCTCAAGTCCAGCTCTGTAAGATCTGAGGAGGGGAGAGCTGAGGCCAGCGCTTCACAGCATCGTTCTGAGAGGTTACAGTCATTCAGCCTACATGACATAAGGAGAACATGACACATCATCACAGTCATGTTTATCCTACAATCATGAAATATAAAATCTAACCCTAATACATACAGAGCAGTTTTGGAGTCTTTGATCACTGGCAGCAGCCTCAGAAGACCTTCCTCTGATCTGGAGTATTTCTTCAGGTCAAACACGTCTATCTTCTCTTCTGAAGTCCGCAACACAAAGACCAGAGCTGACCACTGTGTAGATGAGAGCTTCTCACTGGAGAGACTTCCTGAGTTCAGGTAGTGTTGGATCTCCTCCACCAGAGAATGGTCATTCAGTTCATTCAGACAGTGGAACAGATTCATGCATCTCTCTGCAGAGGGATTCTCTCTGATCTTCTTCTTGATGTAACTGACTGTTTTCTCATGGCTCTGTGTGTTGCTTCCTATCTGAGTCAGTAAGCCTTGTAAGTGAGTCTGATTGGACTCCAGTGAGAGGCCCAGGAGGAAGCGGAGGAAAAGGTCCAGGTGTCCATTCTTACTCTGCAAGGCCTTGTCCACAGCACTCTTGTAGAATCGGACTTCTGGCTTCTTTCTGAAAAGATCCGACAGTTTGTTGAATCTGGAAGCTGATGGAGTCTCAGACATCAGATTCTGCTTGTTGTTGATGAATGAGACAAACACAAACACAGCAGCCAGAAACTCCTGAAAGCTCAGATGGACAAAGCAGAACACCTTCTCCTGGAAAACTTTACTTTGACTGAAGATCTGTGTGAACACTCCTGAGTACACTGAGGCATCACGGACATCAATGCCACACTCTGTCAGGTCTTTCTTATAGAAAATCAGGTTGCCTTTGTCCAGCTGGTGGAAGGCCAGTTTTCCCAGTGACAGAATACTCTGAATGCTCTCTTCATCCCAATGTGGATCTGTCTCAGTTTCCTCATGATACTTCACCTTCTTCTGTTTGGTCTGCAACACCAGGAAGTTTGTGTACATCTCAGTCAAGGTCTTGGGCATCTTCTCGCTCTTCTCTGTTTTCAGCATGTTTTCAAGGACTGTAAAAGTAATCCAAGAGAAGACTGGTATGTGACACATAATGTAGAGGATCCTTGATGCCTTGATGTGTGAGATGATTCTCCTGGCCAGGTCCTCATCACTGCATCTCTTCATGAAGTACTCATCCTTCTGAGCATCATTGAACCCTTTTACCTCTGTCACCAGTTCAACACACCCAGGAGGGATCTGATTGGCTGCTGCAGGTCGAGTGGTGATCCAGATGAGAGCAGAGGGAAGCAGCTTTCCTTTGATCAGGTTGGTCAGCAGCACATCTATGGTTTTTGGCTCTGTTACATCATGGTGTTTCTCACACTTCTTGTTGTTGAGGGGCATCTGGAACTCATCAAGGCCATCCAAGATAAACAGAACTTTCAGTTCTCTCTTTGTGAAAATGGCAGCAAGAAACTCTTCCTCCATATTTTCGAAAAAAAATTGAATGACTTCTATCAAGGTGTGAGCTTCGTCCTTTAACACATTCAGCTCTCGAAAAGTGAGTGGGAAAATCAAATCAATGTCTTGATTTTCTCTTTTGTTTGCCCAGTCCAGAGCAAACTTCTGTGACAAAACTGTTTTGCCAATGCCAGCAATTCCCTTGGTTAGAACCGTTCTGATCCGTTTGTTTTGTTCATGTTGGGGTTTAAAGATGTTGTTGAAATTAATTATTTTTTCTGACCCTCTAATCTTCTTGTATTCTCCCTCAATCTGTCGTACTTCATGTTGGTCGTTGATCTCTCCACCTCCAGCTTCTGTGATGTAGAGCTCTGTGTAGATGCTGTCCAGGGAGATTTTCACACCATGCAGTTTCATCCCATCAACTATTTCTTCATACTTTGATTTCAGTCGTAATTGATGTTTTCCTTTGTTGATTTGGATGTTTTCTGCATATTCATTGACAGAAAGAACATGACGACATGTGAGCTTAACTGTTTAATCCATTTCAATTAATGTATACTAACAGAATAAAATAAAGGTATTCCTTTTTGGCAAGTGAATTATCAGTATACCGTATTTTTTGCACTATAGGGCGCACTGGATTATAAGGCGCACTGTCAATGAATGGTCTATTTTCAATCTTTTTTCATATATAAAACGCACCGGACTATAAGGCTCATTAAGCGGGAAAAAAACAGTCAGATAAATCCGCGTCGTAAGCGTGTCTTTTGACAGGTTCCACTTTGGGATCCTTATACACACACTGTAATATTATGGTGAAGCACAGTATGTATTAATCCGCGACGCACCTGGCTACTTACTTGGTCAGTAAGCAAAACCAAGTCGCTTTGGATAATAAAGCGCACTGTCGTTTTTTGAGAAAATTAAAGGCTTTTAAGTGTGCCCCATGGTCCGAAAAATACGGTACACAAGCTTCCTGAGCCCCTGAAGGGACCTGGAAAAAAAATAAAGGAGACGTTTGAAAAACGACCTGAAAAAATGATCTCCTACATAATATAGACTAGAATGTCATACAGTATAAGACAATATATGATACCTGCTTTATAATATAGACACACACTAACAGTACATCATATGGTTTAGTCCTGAGACTAATGTTAATGTGAGACTGTAATGAACAGGGAGACTAAGGAGGGTTTGTACTGTTGAGCATGAGGGGCTGAGCTGTTACTCTTTATCAAGCTGATGGCTGATGGCTTTGGAAAGGCAAGTTCAAACAATCATAAAGGAAATCAAGTTCAAAATCCAGGCTCTCCCTCACCTTCATGTTTCCTCCGGGCTGCTTCCTCTGAAACAAACAGAAAGGTTGGTGTTTAACTTGTTTGACTGAAGATGCCACCATGTATCATCAGAGTAATGAATGACTGACCAATATGGAAGTACATCACATCATATAGATATCTACCATGTTTACTTATCACTATCTACTGTGTCTATGTACTGTGTGGATATTAGCCTGAGGCTCTGTACTAAGACATCATGATACCTGATGAACCCAATCGTCATGATATTATAGTTGGTTATAAACAGGAACATGTACAACAGTAGTAACTCTCTAAGCATCATATACATATGGACCTATGTATCTAAGCTTCATCATCTTATTTAATCATTATCATTTTTTTATGAGCCATGACAGTCTATTTCATCATTATCATGTTTTATGTACCATGATAGTCTATTTCATCATTATACGGTATTATGTACCATAACAGTCTATTTCATCATTATCATGTCTTATGTACCATGACAGTCTATTTTATCCTCATCATGTCTTATGTACCATGACAGTCTATTATATCATTATCATGTCTTATGTACCATAACAGTCTATTTCATCATTATCATGTCTTATGTACCATGACAGTCTATTATATCATTATCATGTCTTATGTACCATAACAGTCTATTTCATCATTATCATGTCTTATGTACCATGACAGTCTATTTCATCATTATCATATCTTATGTACCATGACAGTCTATTATATCATTATCATGTCTTATGTACCATGACAGTCTATTATATCATTATCATGTCTTATGTACCATGACAGTCTATTATATCATAAAGTGTGTCAGTCATCCCTACAGTGTCTGCAGTTCTAAGTGATCGACACACATGCAGAGTAACACTGCAGACACTGAAAGGAAGGCACCATCTTCTCTAGACTGCAATACTTTAACTTTTGTAACATGCAAGACGGTGAAAACAAAGAATGTAGACTAAATGTAAAATGTCTAAATGTGATACCTGCTGTATAATGACATGATAGACACACAAACAATACATCACATGGTTTAGTCCTGAACCTACATGTTAATCAGGGTTGAAATAGATCCTAAATCAGTTTTTACCATCCTCTGAGGGGTTTCCACCAGAGGCAGCAGCACAGCCTGCAGTCTCAGTGTTGCAGGAACCCTGGGCTTCCTGAGGAAGACAGGAAGTTGAACTGTTCCCATCAGCCTCATCAGCACCACTCACAGCTGTGAAGAGAGAGAAGACAGGAAGTCAGGGCTGTCTCATGCTCTCAGGTGTTCCACTGTGGGTGACATGTAAGGAGCATGTCCTGTGTCTGTGCTGGGTTTCCTGTCCTGTGTGGACTGGGGTTGATGTTAGCGTGCTGGACTACCACTAACATGATGTCACCTTGTTTAGTTCTGAGAAGTGTGTCAGTCGTTCTTACAGTGTCTGCAGTCCTAAGTGTTAGATACACATGCAGAATAACACTGCAGACACTCTGCAGTCCTAAGTGTTAGATACACATGCAGAATAACACTGCAGACACTCTGCAGTCCTAAGTGTTATCTTTGGCAGTGAAAACAATAAAATACTAGATACATTTTATTCCACATTATGACAGTGCAACATGCACCACGACTGCATTTTGATTTTGTTTGAAGTCATTTTTTTAAGCACTTACTCCTCAGTTTCTCAGAAAGATCATTTCGGTTCATCTTCTTCAGGATCTCCACAGTGATCTTCAGAGCTCCTTCCAGTTTGTATGCCCCCACCATCTTATCCACTGTATCTGTTCTATCAGCTTCCTCCAATGCAGCCTTTGAGATGGGATTAAACCCATCCAGAAATGCATTCTGCAGGTACCACTGGAACTTCTTCAGCTCTTTTTCCACTAGATCCTCCAGAATTTCCAACAGGTGCGTTTTACCACCTGTGGCCATTGTGGATCACTGTAGAGAGTGAATTGTGTGTTTAGTAACATAAAGTTCAAACATGGTCACAGGAAGGTCATCAGACATACGTTCATGTGTGGTTTAGTCTTTAAACACACTAAGTGTTTCCATTAAATAAGCAGGCTTGCAGAGGGACAGGATGCTCACTGAAAGGTCACCATGAAGACCTATGTATCTGAGTTTGGTGTGTATGGAGAATGTTCAACCAAGAGATGCTATTCAAAAGGAACTAAAAGATCAAACTGTAGAAAGACAGGATGTCAACTGAAACGTCACCATGAGTTCCTGGTGTGTGGTTTTGGTAAATGTGCAGACGGTTCAGGCAAGGTATGCTCTAAGAGAAAAAAAAACATTTCTGAGGATTGCATGTTTGTAAATGCTTGGACAAACAACCAATGCTGCTAACTAAAAATGTGTGTGGTGAGAGGCTCGTAAAAAAGGTACATGAAAGAACCTTTTTGGAATGAGCGTTTTACTCCTAAATAATTGTGAATCTTATTTATGGTTGGGACAAGAGATATTTTCAGTTAGCAGATGGTAGCTCTCAATTAACATGCTGCCAGTGAGTCACTGATCTACAATGCTGTAACACTGGGATTCAAAGGGGTTGAGAAGGCAACATTTCTGAAAATATCACAAGAAAGGAACAACTTAAGGCATCTTTAAGTCACAGAGGTTAGGACCATTTTTATACCGTTGGTCCAACTGACTAGTTTTGATTCAACTTCATGTGGCTGCTACAGCCGATCACCATTCCTTCTTGCAGGGGAAATGATAAGATCACTTTCAGATACTCTTCACTCTTTGTATTTACAGTTGTAAATGAGCAGCAACAAATGCATGCTTTTACATATAATTATAAATAAGAAGCATGCGTTTTGTATAATAATATACAGAAATATCAGTTGTACAATTAACGTAAAAAAAAGCACTGTTACTCTGAGTGCTGTACTGTAACCTGTTGCTGAAACTGCATTTCCCCACTGCGGGACAATTATCTTATTTCATTCATCCAGAAATTGTACCCTCTCTAGTGTATATATATATATAATAATCAAGATGCTCCAGAAACGTTGTACCCTCAGCCAGCCAAAGGGCGGTGGCGAACAGATAAAGGAGTGGTAACCTCTGGGGAGTGGAACTTTTGAACATTAGATTCTGTATCAAACTTATAGAGCAATATGCGAAGGAACTTTGATCATAAGTCAAGAGATTCAGCAGATTCTGTACTAAGATAACTTCATATACTTGTACTTTGACCATTAGTCAAGCGATTCAGCAGATTCTGTTCTAAGATAACTTCATATACTTGTACTTTGACCATTAGTCAAGCGATTCAGCAGATTCTGTTCTAAGATAACTTCATATACTTGTACTTTGACCATTAGTCAAGCGATTCAGCAGATTCTGTATTAAGATGACATCATGTACTTGTATTTCTGTAAAACGCCCACCTGATGTTCAGTAAATAAAAGGCCACAGGAATCTCTGGACAACAATGTTCTCCTGGCACACGAATGCGGAGTCTGTTCAGAGACATTCCTTGCGCTCAAGTAAAATATCAGTTTGAGTGTCTGTGTTTTAGTAATTTGGTAAACAGCAAAAAACAGATGTCCAGAATAATCTCAGATTATTCTTTGACAGCTATAAACACTGATTAAATGATGGTGTGGGAACCTTCAAAAGTTACACCAAGAAAATGGTCATGAGGGATGTGGCTGTGGAGTAAAAAAAACGACAGAGGATTTGAGCACATTGAACATGTTTTCCTGTGAATCTGATCATCTCTGCAGGGCAGAGGAGCATACATGTAGGGTTTAGCCACCTCAAACATGGGGATTAGGTTTGTTGTTGATTAGAAAACATTTCAATAACTACAATGGCTTCTCCTATCACTGCTACGCTGATGACACACAGCTATTCCTATCCTACCCCCCGACCGATCCAGGGATCTCGACTAGAATCGAGGCCTGCCTCACCGACATCTCGGCCTGGATGACAATGGTTTTGACCACGCCAAAACAGAACTTTTCATAATTCCAGCAGAAAATCCTCAATCACGCATTACCTTTCTATCACTATGGGATCTGCGACAGTGACCCCTGCATCTTCTGCCAGGAATCTGGGGGTCACCTTGGATGACAAGCTCTCCCTCATGGCACACATTGCCTCAGTCTCCAGGTCATGCAGATTCACCCTCTACAACATCTGCAAAATCAGAAGATACCTGTCTGGACATTCCACCCAGCTGCTAGTCCAAGCTCTTGTCCTCTCAAAACTGGACTAATGCAACTCACTACTAGCCAGCCTTCCAGCAAATGCAATCCACCCCCTCCAGGGGATCCAACATGCAGCAGCTCACCTGGTTTTCAACATACCCAGATGCTGCCATGTCACCCCGCTCCTCATCACCCTCCACTGGCTTCCCATCATGGCCCGTAACAGATTCAAGACCCTGGTTGCTTTATTGTTCGCATCCCTTAGGTAGACTACTGTCCGTCGAAGATTCACCTTAAAATTTTAATTTTTTCGGCCAAATGCTCTTACAGTTCTTCCTTTGGCACTTATTGGTTCTCAGGATGTATGTTTCATAATCTATAAGCCTGCTATGTTTGGGGTCTATCAGTTGCTATGCTTAGTGACCAATGCTCTTTTGTAAAGCTCTCTCTTCTAAGTCGCTTTGGAGAAAAGCATCTGCGAAATGAATAAATGTTAAATTAGTTATGTTATAATACCAGTAGAGGGCAGTAATCAAAAGGTGCACTGGGAAGAGCAGATAAACAAAAAGGAGGACAGCCACTCACTCTAATCTACATGATGTTGGACTAAGCTGCATGTGGAAACATGCACAAACAAGGTGCTTTGTGATGGGGTACAGTGGACCTATAGTGCTGTAACTGAGACAGTGGTGTGTGTGTTCCAGTTCTAGATCACACAACACTGAAGTGAGACAAAGAGAGAGACAGTGGTGTGTGTGTTCTAGGTCAGGCTCCATCATGTCTGTTCTGTCTGTTCATTCCAGGCTCTAGTTATCAATTTTCTTCCTTCACTCTCTCCTGGTAACTCAACTCACCTGCTCCTCGATACTTCATCAACACCACAGATCTAAAACTCTGCATTGTTACTCCATATTACTCACTAGTGTTGAATCATAAACTGGTTGTATTCTTGTCCCTGTCTGCCAGCATATCACTGCTCTCTGTCGTCTGTTCCTCCATTACAGTTTGATCTTATCTAAAGCAGCTTTACTTCCTTGTCTGAAACTGCTCTGTCTGTCATCACATGTTCTGTAATAACACCCAGTCCAGTAGATATCTGTACTGTAATGAATAACAGGAATGACCAAGGATCTGTACTATACCTTTGTACTCAAATGACTAAATAACTACTGACAAACAAACATTACTATTGATCCCATTACAATTCCTAATTCTCTACTACATAGTTATTCATACGTGTCCAATCACATGTTCCAATGGTTCAGCCGTGTCTCTTGACCACACCCTGGTCCTCCATTAAGGAGGATTGTAGGTCTGAGCGTTCAACTAGAATCATCACTTCATACCTGACCTGACAATAATCCCTGGAGGGACTTACCTCTGCTTTCTGCTGGTCTGAATTCACAAACACAACTTCAAGTCACGCAGGCATTGTCCTTCATGCTGGAAAAGAAATCTGTTGATGCTGTTAGTGCTGCTTCCTCAAGAGCAGTGTCTCTGGAACATTCTAGGTACAGGTTCAGTACATTACAACAGGTCAAAGTCCGCTCATATAGACAGCATCATTCATTCTAGCAGCAGGTACTCTGAACAGTATAATATAACTGGTCAGAGTCTAGTGATAAAGACACCAGTATGAGATAACAATGTTAATCTTTCAGGTAGGAGGACCCTGGGTGTACTTTCACATTAGAACATGAGACAGAGGGACCGGTACTGGGACAGGACTACAAGTCCCATAATCCACCTCTCCACTGCCTGGACTCTCCAGACACCTGCTGCCTGCTGATCCAGCAGTCTGGACTGAGATCCATGTTGTCATGGCTGTGTGCAGGAGGTCCCATTTCTATGGGTACAATAACAGCAGTCTCAGACAGGGTTGGGTTAGAAAGTGAGGGCTGGAATGTCTTCCAGATCTCCTCCACTCCCTCACGACAGAGGATGGCTACTCCTCTGGTGGAATGAGCCTGAATGCCAGGTGACACAGGACATCCCAGACCCTCATCCATGATACTGAGAGCATTGTGGAGCCAGTGAGACAGTCTGTGAGGAGACAAAGTCTCCTAACTCTTGATCCACCACAGCAGATCAGTAACTGAGGGGAACATCTGATAGATGCACAGCATGTTAGGTAGTGTAGGAGGGTTCATATTCACCAAACATACAGAACAATTTCCCCTTTTTGAATGAGGATGACAAACTGAACAGTGTGTAAACATCAACCAAATAATTTTAACACTGATATAATTACAGTTATTTGACTCTATGACAATTACAAGGCAAAGATGTTACCAAATGAAGGCTTTACTCTACCATTCAGACTGTAAATCAGAGAGAAAGCATGATAAGAGGGAGGAGAAGGAGTAGGACAAGCCAGAACTGAGGAAAAGCCCTCAGGAGATCAAGAATCCACAGAACGATGCTTCACAATTCCCTTTATACCTGAGATGATCAGACAGTCCATGTGTGTGGACAAGGCACACAAGTCACTCTCTGGCTTAGCCATAGTGTTGGAAAAAAGCATTTTATCTACTGTCCTCTTAGTTGTCAAAATATCCAAGTATGTTTGAGGCTTTTTTCCTGCGTATTCGTTAAAAGAGATACAAAGTCGTGTACTTCAAGTCTAATACGGTTTTGATGAAAATAGTTGAACACACAGACAGTTACAGACAACCGTTCATTCACTAGGGGCAATTCCCAGAGTGTCCAATTAACTTACCACCTGCATGTATCTCATTATCTGTATATATTGTATCCCAGCACTCTTTACCCCAGCCTTTACCCCTTGTAGAGGCAACCTTTGCTTCGTTCAGTTCTTCGTTTCTTCAATTAACCTCTATTCTAAAGAATGACAGCAAGAGCCTGTTTTACTCGTAGGACAACACGGATGTTGTCGCAGCACGGTAAAACGACGTGTTGCAAAAAAACACAGAACACTTCTTCACTTATATATGCATGAACAAAACAGGACAAAAGCAATACTGCGCCCCCTAGGGTCCATGTTGTGTATTCCATAATAATTCATTTCCAAAAGAACAAACAATGACTGACTTATTGACATTGCAGTTTAAACAGAAACACAAATTAATTATTGCTAATTGCAAATTAACAATGCACATATAAAGCTCACAAAATGGCGCTTACATTCTGGTGCTGGGGCAAAACAATTACTATACCAAAAGCAACATTTTCTTCTTTCTATAAACAAAAACATTGTAACCATTTTTAAACAATATCTTTTAGTAATTAACAATACTCAGTGACAATATCTTTGGCCATAAAGTAACTCAAAGAAATATTTAATCAATTTCAAGCAACAGACATAATTTGTCAACAGGTCATTCCAAAACACTACTTTTAGTTTGACCAACTCTTCTTACGTGACTTTTAGAATCAAAGATAGATTTTTCAACTTTTGCCATTACCCATGAACCTCTTGGTGCACTATTATCAACTATAAGAACAATGTCACCAGGTTTCAGGTTTCTCTTTGCATTAAACCACTTCTGCCTCTGTTGTAAAATTGGAAGATACTCTTTGGTCCAACATTTCCCAAAAATATCTGACAAGTATTGAATTTGCCACCACCGTCTCTTTGAATACAAGTCCTCTTTCTGGAAGACACCAGGTGGCAATGCTGGTTTTCTTTTCATAAGAAGCAAGTGATTTTGTGTTAACTCTTCTAAGTCGTTTGGATCATTAGAAACTCTCTTGGTAATTGGTCCATCATTGACAGTGGACTCCCCTTCACTAAACAGAGTGTGGAGACGCTCATCATCACCTGTCATAAGTGGCTTCAGAGTGTGGTCCAGTGATGCATGTGAGAGGCTCCGCCTCTGGCTGGAGAAAGCAGGTTAATTGGGCGGAGCCAGTGGCTGGAAACAACTTTGATGAATACACAGATACTGTGGCTTTGTTCGTTGGCTACTGTGAGGAAGCATGTGTCCCCCTCCACTCCAGGAAGTCTTATAACAACGACAAGCCCTGGTTTTCACCCCAGCTCAGGAGATTGAGGAGAGAGAAGGATGCAGCCAGGCGCAGCGGGGACTGTGGTCTGCTGAAACAGGCTAAGTACAAGTTCAGTAAAGCAGTGAAGGAGGTAGAACAACGCTACGCAGAGAGACTACAGCTGCAGCTGTCAGAGGGGAAACCTGACTGTTTGGAAAGGCCTAAAGAAGATCACCAACTACAGACCTAAGTCCCCCCGGGCGCCTGATAGCCTGCCTCTCGCTACTGAGCTCAATGAGTTCTACTGCAGGTTCAAAAAGGTGCCACCACCTCCCCACCCCCCTGGGTCTCATTCACAGGCCCTACCTGCTCCCCTCTGCTCCTCTCCCCCCTCCACCCCTCCCGCCTCACCCCCCTTCTCTGTCATCGAGTGTCAGGTGAGAGGGCTGTTCAAGAGTCAGGGCGCAGTGACTCCAGTGTTCACTTACATCTTCAACACCTCCCTTCAGCTGTGTCATGTCCCAGCATGCCACAAGGTCTCAGCCATCATTCCCATCCCTAAAAAGGGAATAACTGTGAATAACTGTTCATCTTTACTGGCTGCAGCAGCTTCAGACAGAACTGTGCTGCTTCTGCATAAAGCAAAGCAGTCAGTCTCTGTTTGCTGTGCCATTACTGACACCTAGTGGTGTAATGTAGCATTACACCAGGAACTGAACAATTATCCAAAGGTAAACATAAGTGCCACAAACAAAGCACCCATAATATAGACAGCAGAAAATTACAACATTAAAAGTTATTGGGGGGTGTCTTTTTATAAAAAATATGTCCAGGGTGCCACACCTGCAAAGCAGAACTGTTTAGGTGGGGGTTTGTTCTCTATCAAAGGCAGGGAATGGACAGACCCTACAGAGCATCCACACTTCCTCCATAAGTACTCTTGGACCTAGGGACCACCAGTTACTCCCTGTGATCCACAGACGGGTCACAGGTGAACTGAGGTCCATGGAGTTTCTCCCTGGCATCAGCAATCACACCCAAAACCTCACGGAGGAGGAAGTTCGTGCCCAGACACACATCTAGTCATCAAACCGTCTGACAAAGGATCTGCTGTTCATCATGGATCCTAAGTATTACTTCCAGGATACCTCAGTACTGTCACACACCCGAGGAGCTCCTTTGTCTCAACATGGCCGCAGAAATCTATCAGGTTCTTGAACCTTTATTTGTCCCACGATGGGGAAATTGCAGTTTACAGCAGCAGTAGGGTACAATACAGCACTCAGAGTAACAGTTTAAAATATAAAAATACAAAGTACAAAACCCAGGACTAAGAACCCACCTTGGTGGCCTGTCAACCTTCCAGATCCCAGCTGGCAGGCCCATCGTTTCAGTAACTTAGCTCTGCTCAAACTAATAAAATGCATGCCGTATGTAATGTTTAATCTTCATTTTTGTTCAAAAACACCACCTTCGATTTAGTTGTAGACAAGGCTAGTTAGCTTGTATATGCGCCGTGGGAGCCGCATTCAAATTCTTGAATAATTTGTATAATTTACCTTCTCTAAAGGTTATTCAGATAACTAGTATAACGTAAACAACAAGTTTTACATTTATTCGTTTAGCAGACGCTTTTATCCACAGCGACTTACGAGAGAGAGCTTTAAAAAACAGCTTTGGTCACTGAGCATAACAAAGTGAGGAGACAGTCTGTGTTTCTGCAGTTTTAATAGGGTGGACAATAGAACGCACAATAGAACTTGTCTTTCCTTGCCAAGCTAACCAACTGTCAAGTGATTCCAGAGCGCAGGTAGAAAACACATTAGCACAACACACATAACACATAACCCTAACCCTAACTTCTGTAGCTAGACACAGTCTAGTCTTAATAAAAAGAAGAGCATCAGAATTACTTACAGCTTAGTTGATTTGTCAGCAGGACTTTGAGCTTTATCCGGAAGCTTTCGCTTTCGCTGACACTCCTGCTTCTGGTTTGCTGACTATCCAATCTAATCGGCGTGCTAATTACTCATTAAGATCAATGCAAATATGGTGACAAAACAAAAAGTACAAGATTTTGAAACTGCCGGTTTAGTCTATTTCTGACCGCACAGACATATAATGGACATCTTTGGTTTCGGCAGTGTCTTGGGTTTCTGAAAAGATCTGTCATATTTTGATTGGGCATAGTTTTTCTAGGTTGACTTGTTTGAGGTGTGGATGTTAGGTAAATGTATGCTATTCTCTCTGTCCAGCTCGTTAGCATTCACAGCTGCACCATCACCGTGGCAACCCAACAGACACACCAGGAGAAACAGAAGTAACACATTTTTGAAACTACCGAAGCGTATTTCTGACTGCACAGACATATAAAGGATATCTATGGTTTTTCCAGTCTTGGGTCTCGAAAAATATCCTGGCTTGGACATAATGTTTTGCGTCTAGGTTGACTTGTTTGAGGTGTGGATGTTAGGTAAATGTATGTCATTCTCTTGCCCTCAACACGTTAGCAGTCATAGCTGCACCATCACCATGGCAACAACAGACACACCACTCAGTCTCTTCCACAGGTGATTGGTATTATCTGATTAGTGGAGTCACAAGACAGAGCTATTCAGTCAACTGACTCATTAACAGACTAAGAGCACCACAACACAACTACTACTACTACTGATACTACTACTAGATCTTATGCCACTACTACAAGTACTAATTCTGCAGATGCTACTAATATCTCTTTTACTAACTACTATTACTTACGACTAGCCTACCTCTTCTTCCGTTTAAAGAGCTTTCAGCTCTTAGCATTGTTAGATGATGCACTTCAACTTTCACACTGCCTCTTGAAATTCAACTATCATGTTTTGTCCAGAGTGCAGATCTTGGCTTTTTGGCATCAACCCTTTTTCAGCAAAGCCATTTGAAATGTCCACATTTTCAACAACTTTTTAAAAATAAATTTCAGCTTCAGTTTGCAGTAAAAAATGTTGGTTGACAACTGCCCTATTTCACAAAAGCATCACATATAAAAGAACTGACTATGAGGGCACCACCGTGGAACTGTTTTAAAGGGAAGAAGCGAATGAGGTCTGGCGAACGATTGTCGCTAGTTTTTACGAAACAGAGAAAGGGAGAGTGTCTTGATGCTAGTTCATTGGTATAGAGCAGGGGTGCTCAATGCGTCGAAGGTACTACTGGTAGATCGCATGGCATTAAAACGTAAACGCCCCTTTTTTTTTTTTTTTTTTTACAGATATTTTTTTTATTGAAATATATATTAAATCAAGTTTAACAAGACTTACAAACAGCAAGATCAAATCTTATATTGATAGATAAAATGCAAACGTAGACGTCAGCCAATTATCCTCACTATGACATTTGTCACTTGACTGACAGTCGGTTTGACCAATCTGACCTCTGCGCATGTGCTCATATTGGCAAGTTATCTTCCAATTTACGACTTCTAAACTTAAGACAATAAAAATGTGTGGGGAAGCTGGACAAAATAAATAGACTAAACTTACCATTTCCATACGGAATGGGAGTTGGAATATTTTTTCACTATGTCATTTTCAAAGTGTTTGCCTCATCTGCCAGACTGCAATCGCTATACAGAAAAAGGAAAATGTGGAGCGGCATTTTCGGACTGTACATAAAAACGACACTAACTTCCATCCGAAAAGTGAGTTGAAAAGGAGAAAGGTTAAGGAACTAAAATCCCAGTTGTCAAGACTTTGCTTTATTCGAGCCAATCTCTACATTCATGTGCTAGTACCCTTTTCGGGAAGATGCTGATGTTGTTTCCCTCGCATCAAACATTACAACACTGTTTCATCTGAACTCTTCTGGAGTGGAAGATGAGATTTTGACACTACAAGCCGACATTGAGCTGAAGGCCAGAGCTCATGGACAATTCTGGAGCTTACTCACAGAGGAAAAGTACTCCAACATAAGGAAATGTCCAACATCCTTGACTGCATTATTTGGCTCCGCTTATTTATGCGAGTCAGCCTTGAGTGAGGCTTGGCATCTAACGTCACGTAGGTTTACCTGTTGTTACAACCCTAGGTTAGAGTGAGCACCACCCACTGTATTTATGGGTGCTTAGCACCTGTCAAAGGGGGGTGGGTTATTATTTCTTTCTTTCATTTGGTGCCACTGGCAGTCCTCCTTGATCCCTGTGTTGTTTTTTTTGTAAATAAACGTTATAGATTTGTAAGCTGATCGTCGAACCTGGGGAGCCTGGCGTGGGACGAGGCCCTGTCCCCTCTCGTAGTCGAAGGGAGGCTGCTGGTGTCCCTCCTGCTGGTACCGGCGGGGCCTGGCAGCAGGGAGAGGCTGGGCGGCACGGCCTGGTCCGGGAGCCGGGACCACGGCTCGGCATCTGCCTCTCCTTCTCCCTCCGACGTACAAAGTACCTGCAGCACCCCCCCCCCCCCACACACACACACACACACACACACACACACAGCGTCAATCATGTACAATGGCGTGAGCTGAATTGAGATTACAATCCCTCTCTCTACCAAACGCCGTCACATGTCTCTCAGCATTGGGACAGGGTCCTCGGGTTGAGCTCAAAGAGCTGAAGGTTGGTCTGGGCCATCAGCCTCAGGCTGTCCAGCACTGCCTCTCAGATGGCCAGGTAGTCCGCCATCACCCGGCGGACCGCCTGCCGCAGGGGTGGAGACTGCAGAGCCGGCTGCAAACGGCCTCGACCAGGCGGCTGTCGCCCGGCCAGTTTGCCCGAGGCTGTTCCGAGCATGGTGCTGACGCAGGGGGACAGAGAGCAAGGACGATTAATGCAGACACGCAGAACGTTTCACGACGAGCGGTCAGACGTGCGCGTGCCAAACCTACCGTTGGACGTTGTCCTTTCCAGGGACAGCCTCGATGTCCTGGAAGGCGGCCTCTTCGTCTGGAACCTCAGGGTCCACGCTGGCGTCCTGCAGCACTCTGCCCGTCTGGGAGTACAGGTACTCCACCTCCAGGAGCTCTCCTGTCAGCCACACGAGTGTTTGAGCTACTCACCCGTCTACTCCCTTGGGGTGGTGTGATCCTTAACCAAACTCACGCCAAGCAGCCGTTGGCTGAGCTGGTTAAGGGAGTGCTGCAGGTGGCCACAGTAGGAGAGCAGAGCGGGGTGGCGTCAGTCTGCCGGTTCATCGCTGCGCGTGGCTCATCATCGCTGAAGTCCCCTTCCTCCTCTGCTGCGGCGCGGTTCTCGTTCCACCTCACCAGTCCATCCAGCAGGAACGCCTGAAAGTAGGTGGCATTCGCTGATGTTCCTAGAGAGAGAGAGAGAGAGTGAGAGAGGGGGAGAGAGAGAGAGAGAAAAATGCATGACATCAGGCTAAGAATGAAACGAGGGGCTCTGTCTTAAGCGGCTTGAGCGCACCGTGCGGCACGTTTCAACTACCTGGGATGAACCGGTTTTTGTGGAGGTGGAACGACTCCAGCGATGATGAACCGCGTGCAGCGATAAACCTGCAGACTGACACCACCCTTGGTCAGCCTGCTGGTCTCGGTGTACAGCTGCACACCGGGTGGATCTTGTATGCAGCGGAGGTGACGCCTCTGCTCTCTCCACATCGCCTGGATGCGGTCGTCGTCCAGAAGGGGGATGATAGATCTTTATTTGTCATTGTCACAGGTACAACGAAATTCAAAGTGCTTCTAGTCTGTGCAAAAAAGTCGAACCTAGTGCTAAAATAACTAATAATTGTTAAAATAACTAGAATAAATATACCTGAGATGTACTAAAATAAATAAAATTAAACATATACAAAAAAAACATTAAATATAAAACAACATGCTGTATAGACATACTTCCACACCCATTACAAATACATTGTGCATATTATTTTTGGGCAGAATTCAAAGTGACTATTGCATTTGGATGTCCAGGGTGTCGCGTCCTCCGTCGTCGCCGAAGGTCTCCAGCAGGTTGCGGCAGTGGCGGCCCATCTTCTTTCTGGTGATCCTGCTGAAGACCTCTGGGTCCGTAGGGTCGACCATCCCCTGCTCCACCTCCAGCTGACTCCTCTTCGCCTCCAGCATTCGGCGGATGTCTCCTTCGTCCCACTCGAACAAGCAGGAAGACAGCTGCCCCATGAAGGGACCGTACAGCTGGTGGTTCGTTTTTATGACACCTGATGCGAAGCGCCGCATCAGGTGCCAGATGTCCAGTCGAACCACCAGCCGGTCCCAGGTGTGGAAGAGGGCAGCTGTCTTCGATCCGCCGAAGCTGGAGCAGCAGTCTCTGTCTACGTACATCAGCTGGGGTGGAGGTACCCCGGCGAGTCGGTACCGCTCCTGTAGTCCGGCCGCCATGGGGAGCAGGCCCTCGCCCTCAGCGCTGGTGAGTACACTGACGAGGACCTGCCCGTACTCGTTGCCGATGTTGGTGACCCAGGCGGCCGTGTTGGCGGCGGTACCGGCGAGCTTCTTGGTCACCTGAGAGGGAGGGAGGGAGATACAGACAGACAGGGTTAAGCCACAACGCCTTTGAACAACAACAACAACGACGACGACAATATTCTCCTTATCGAAGTGCATTCACCTTCCTTGTTGCGTCCATCTTCAAGATGGACCCAAACACGGAGGTGACCCTGGCCTTCACCTCATCCAGCCGCGACAGCACATCGTATCCGTATACTGTCAGCAGCCAGACGTGTGTGGGCACCGGGGGCATGGGTGGTGGTGGTGGAAACTGCCGCCGTCCGGTGCCCAAGGCCAGAAAGGGCTCGCACTCGCCGAGATACTGCATCGCGCGCCACATCCAGGCTTCGCTGTGGCTCTCGCACAGCTTGGTGTACAGCTGAGTGGCACTGTTCCCCAGAGCGCGCTCCCTCAGCTGCGTTACTACCCGCAGGTCGCAGGACAACCTGAAGGAAGGAGAGTGTGAGAGAGAGAGGAAAGGCTTCAACGCTTGGACGTGGCGACAGGGAGGAGGAGAGAAGAGAGAGAGAGAGAGAGAAAACGCTCCCTTACTTGTAGGTGAGGACAGCTGGGAAAAGGCAGCGGTGCGCCGCGTCCAGCTGCCTCACGATGCCCTGCGACCACGCCACAACCTTCTTTGTACACCGAGAGCATGCCAGGTACTCAGTGGCCATGAGATACCAGGCATCGATGTCCAAGACCCTCCAGATGGTCTTTGTGTACACCCCAGCCTTTTGCAGTTTTCCTCCGCAGGCAGGCTGGGGGCATGTCAGCTTGAATGCCCACAAGTAAACGGGCATCCAGAGGAACAGCCGACATGCGAAGAAGGGGTCGGGCGATGCGGGTGGCTGGTTGTGGACCGGCCGGGGCTGCGGAGGCTCGTACCAAAGCTGGAGATCTGGACGAACCTCCGCTCGGTTGTTCTTCCAGACGAAAAGCACCCGGCCGATCCACTGCTGCTGGCCAGCGCTGAGCGTGCTCCGCCAGCCGGGGGGGCACAACTGCAAGGGGAGGGAGGGAGGGAGACAGAGACAGTTGGCGTGCTGCACTTTCAAAGAGAGTAAGTACTAAACGGCAAGCAATCCTATGCTGACCTCAGCGCTGTCCAAAGGCTCCTGGAGGAGGGGGGACCTCAGAAGGACGAGAGCCTTGCCCTCCTTCTCTTCCCCCGTCGGGGCTGGGGACGCCTTGGGGGTCGGGGCTGGGGACGCCTTGGGGGGTCAGGGCCATGGCCTCCCTCAAGGGCGCTGGGGAAGCCCTGGAGGTTGGGGCTGGGGACGCCCTGGGGGTCGGGGCTGGGGACGCCTTGGGGGTCAGGGCCATGGCCTCCCTCAAGGGGGCTGGGGACACCCTTGAGGTCGGGGCTGGGGACGCCCTGGGGGTCAGGGCCAAGGCCTCCCTCGAGGGGGCTGGGGACGCCCTGTGCCTCGGGGCAGGGGACGCCTTTGGGGGCGGGTCCAAGGTCACCCTCGAAGGGACTGGGGACGCCCGGGGTCTCGGGGCCTTCCTCGAAGGGGCTGGGGAAGCTCCGTCACCCTCTGGAGGCTGAGGCGCGAGGACCTGTACGCTCAAGGCTCCCCCCCCCCCCCCCCCCCCCACGCCTGAAGGAAAGACAAAAAGGCAAAGTTAGAAAGGTCTGTGCACGAGGAGGGTTGCGAGAGGCGCTCGAGATCATGCTGCATGCGAGGGAGGAAGGGAGCGATTAAACTATGCATGGTATGAAACACCCAATCGGCGGCGGCGGAGGAGGCGGAAGCAGCGGGGATATGTAATTAGACCCAACCTTACCAGTCCTTCGAGTGCAGATGCTTTCGAAGGGAGGAAAACAAACGACAAAACATGTTTAGCAGTATCGACACGACACAGGGGAAAAAAAACAGAAATGCATTTTTCCAAAAGAAAAGGAGACAAGGGCTTTACACTTACAGTTTTCGTAGTCGTCAACCAGCTTGGCCAGCTCTGCGTCCATGGGGTCTCGATGGTAGTGCTGCAGAGCTGGCCGCTGAGAAGACACCGCTGAAGGGCCGGGAGAGAGAGAGAGACAGAGCGAGATAGAGAACGTGAGACGGAGGTCTTTATCCACCGCTTTCAATATCCCCATCCCTCTGAAACAATCCATCTGCAACTCACCTGATGCTGCAGGCTTGATGACCTTCATCATTTTGGCCTGCAGCGCCTGGGGATTCAGAGTGGTCGACTGGCCGAGATACTGAGAGACGACCGAGCCCAGTAGCCTGCGAAAGAGGAGACAAGGTTAAACTTGAAGGAAGTAAGGAAGGAAGGAGGCCTTGGCGTGAAGCCACCTAACCTACCCCCTTTTCCTGGGCTGTTGGCAGGTGGGCGGGACCGGAGACGGGGTGGGGTCGGCGGCAGAGGTCGCAGCAGACTCCCCTCCCGCCCTCGCCTGGTCGTCTCTCAGCTTGATGTAGGCAATGGCCGCCTCCATCTGAGTCCCCGGCCGCGACATCTGTCTCCTCAGCCATTTGACGAATTTAAGAAGAGGTCAGAGGTTAGGGTTAGGATAAGGGGTTAGGGTTAGGATAAGGGGTTAGGGTTAGGATAAGGGGTTAGGGTAAAGGGTTAGTGTTATGGTTAAGGTTAGGATAAGGGGTTAGGGTAAAGAGTTAGGGTTATGGTCAGGGTTTGTCTTCGGGCAGTCTTACCCGACTCTCTCCTTGTCCTTGGAGTCGTACAGGTCCTTCAGCAGCTCCCACTTGTACTGCCCGAAGCCAACAAGGGATTCGGGATGATTCCCCCCCCCCCCTCAGACTCACCTGAGGGCCTCCACGACCTCGGGAAAGGCGTGCGCGTAGCGAAAGAGGGCGTCCTTGTTGGACATCAGGGCAGACTGGGAGCTGCTCCTCTCCCTATCCTATCCTTCTGGTGGGAGTTCAGGAGCAGGATGAGGTAGCCCACGTCGTTCTCCAGCAGCCACCGGAAGGTTCGACCCCAGTACTTCTGGCTCAGCACCGGCAGGTCAGCGCTGGGGTCTCCCCTCCTGTAAAGATGAGCATTCAATAAAGTACACTTTTTAACACCATTTGCCATAATTTATGCTGTATTAAGTAGGCTACTTACAACTGCCAGGGGTTCTGTTGGAACAGGAGGCTCCAAAAGACAGATATTACCATGTGAATCTGTTGGGATAAACAAAAAAACCCAACCCAAAGTAATGTTAAATGGAAATATCACAAAAATTCTATATGGAAAGAGAAATGAAGCATACTGTAGGTAGACCACTTACATTGTACGTAGGCACTTAAATCTTCTGGAGTGACTTGTTCAGAAGAAGTCCCTCCAGGAATTCCCCTCAGCCATTGGCCTTCCTGCATTAAGGTTGAGGACCATCTCCTCAGCGTTTGTCAGAGGTGGTGGTGCAGGACCATCTCCTCAGCATTTGTCAGAGGTGGTGGTGCAGGACCATCTCCTCAGCGTTTGTCAGAGGTGGTGGTGGAGGACCATCTCCTCAGCGTTTGTCAGAGGTGGTGGTGGAGGACCATCTCCTCAGCGTTTGTCAGAGGTGGTGGTGGAGGACCATCTCCTCAGCGTTTGTCAGAGGTGGTGGTGGAGGACCATCTCCTCAGCGTTTGTCAGAGGTGGTGGTGCAGGTCCTCCCCCTGTTTTACAAGCCTCTGCCTTCTTTCTGTTGGCTGAGTAGTCAAAAGAGAATGAACATTTAGACCTATGATTAAAGCCAGGTAGCCAACACCTATGATATGCTCAAGGCTTACCTGATTGAATTATGTTTTTATATTTAATCTTAATCTGCTGCCACGTTCTTTTCATGCCTGCAGGATTGCACCTATACATGAATATTAAATTAATAGGTTTAATAAAATACTGTTCTTCTAGTCTCACATCTGATATAACAGTTTGGAATTTACTCTAAAACTGTTAATTACTAACAACAAATGACATCTTTAACCAGTCTAATTAGATTAATGTAATAATTACTATCTCTAGAAAGTATTGGTTTACTTACATTTGATGTTACATCCACTCTTGTTTTAAAATCTTTAAATTACAGTATTCAGATGATTGAGTAATTAATTACACCCAACACTGTAAAAAAAAAACATTAAAATGTAAACTTATGCATTGACTCTCTCGGCTATTTACTCCCAGGCTCGCTCTCTGTCTTTTGCAGATGCAGTAGTGTTGCTTTTTTAATTTTAAATATGGCTTCATATTCGCCATAAGCTTGAACTAGCACGTCTAATTCCGTTTGGGAGAAATACTCCGACCTCTTCTTTCCTGATGCGATTTCCATTAAGAATCGTTATATCTGCGCTCCATTGATAATGGCTTTTTATAGTTGCGGTGCTCGGGCGTAACTCCGAGTCAGTCAATTTAGAGTTGATAAAACTAATTCCTTTCAGCTGTTCTGAAACGGGCCCCAGGGCTCAGCAACCCTGGTCCTAGGGAGCCACTGTCCTGAACATTTTAGCTGTTCGCTTCAGTTGTTGAATTTGTCTTTATTACTTGTTCCAGAATATTCCAGTTATTTTATTTATTTATTTATATATAGAGTTTTTTTCCCCACACCAACTCAACTATAATTAAACTATAAATTGTAAAAAAAGAAATATAATAAACACATTTTTGTAAAAACAATCAAAAGTATTTTATTAGTTTTTAACACATATTCTATACAATGTACAATGTTATTGTCATTTAATACTTACATTTAAAAAGACATTTTGCCGCAAGATGATTGGGCCGACCACCAGATATCGCCATGTTCCGCCTTTTTTGTGAAAACGTCACTCACAGACAAAGTCCTCTTCGATGCAGACTTCATGGAAGTGAGGATCAAGGGTGCAGAGAAGGCGGGGCTTAAGACCTTACTGGAGAATTGGGACACCCTGCACACTTGCACCCATTAACGAGAACAGGCAATTGAGGGGCACAAGGGTGGAAGTGCAGGTATTGGGACAGGGCCTTAGATGTCTCCCTGCTCCAGCACACCTGATTCTAATGAAGGGTCGTTATCAAGCTCTGTGGAAGCCTCATAATTACCCTCCATTAGAATCAGCTGTGCTGGAGCAGGGAAACATCTAAAATCTTCAGGACAGTGGCTCCCTAGGACCAGGGTTGTCGACCCCTGATATAGAGGGTCTGAGTTTCAGAACATCATCTGATTGGCTCAGAGATGGTTTTTGATCTTTTCAAATGTGGAGAAAACATTTGCAGCCTTTTGGCCTAAGGAGACGATCTTTAAGAAGGAACCATTGAAATCATGTCCTGGACTGAAGTCAAATCTGTTTGCAATGTTGTGAAGCAGCCACTAGGATTACTGGGTGTCCCTGATGGTCATGTGACGTCCTTGCTGTGACCTCAGTGCATGAGACCACAGATATCCATAGAAAGGCTAGATGTGTTACAGCAGAGTCTCAAACAGCATCATCTGCAGCCATCTTACCACAGGCAAGCTGTCTGGTGAGCTCTGTGCTACCTAATGGGAGAGTAAGCTACACAAACACTAATACTCTGATCCTGCTGAAATCTACACTGATTTACAAATGGTTTGGTTTCTTACAAACATTATTCATGTGGCTATAAGTCTGGATGCTTGAACATATTGAAATTGCAGGTTTTCTTTTCGAAAAGCATCTTAATAGTGCAGCATAGGCAACCATGCATCATCCATCCAGCCAGTCAGCCAGCCAGTCAGCCAGCCAGTCAGTCAGCCAGCCAGTCAGTCAGTCAGTCAGTCAGTCAGTCAGCCAGTCAGCCAGCCAGGGTTTGGAAAGTGGTAACCTGCCTACTGAGCTCTCTGAAAGCCTATGCTAGCCTAGGATCATCTTTCTCCTCATCGATCCTAATCTAGTCTGAACGATGTCTCAGCTTCACCGTCCCACTCCACCAATCAGGAGCCATGCAGGGTGGATCACTATATTACATAAACAGCTGATCTATATTGAATGTTTATTAAGAGGAAACATGCAGAGAGAAATGTATGAGGATGGATCTATTTCTTTATTGTCGCTTCTTGAAACTTCCTGAGACTCTACTAAAATGTTTTCTGGAGTCTGAGAAAAAACGGTGCAATATTGCCCCCCTTTGACCTGCCAAGGTAACTGCAGCTGTAGAGGGTGGATGTGTGTGTTTTTTCCCTCCGATGTGGCATGTGTGTTTGACACAGTGGAAGAGGGTGTGTGTGTGTGTGTGTGTGTGTGTGTGTGTGTGTGTGTGTGTGTGTGTGTGTTCCTTTCCTCCGATGTGGCATGTGTAAGTCGCTCTGGATAAGAGCGTCTGCTAAATGTAGAATGTAATGTAGAATATACTTTACATTGTGTGGGTGGGTGCCTATAGGGCCACTGAGTCACCAACAAACACACAGAATCTGAATCAGAATTTGTTTTATTCTCCATGCAAGATATACAAACACATAATTTATTCTGGCAGGAAAGAGCAAACCTAAAACATATGGAACTGAAATAAAAGTAAAGACAAGATTAGATGAAATGGAATAAAAATAAAGTTTAAATAAAAAGTGGGCACTAGCTGTACAGATGGGGGGGATATAACTATAGCATAAGTATAGAGGAGAATGGATATTGTGGAACAAATTGGATTTCCTGTGTACTTCTATTAATCCCTACTGAACACACTTTCTCTGAAGACTGTAATGTCATCACTGCCTGACTGTCACTATCTATGCTTACTTTCTTGTGCCCTATAAAAGAATGTGCTCTCGCCTTCAGACAGGGGAGAGAGACATGATGGAGACCTAAGCCTTTAACTGTCTTCATTTAGTTGCCAGAGGTCTGGTCATTTCTCTCCCAATCTGCAGGTTTTTAAATACTTATTTAATTCAGAACTCAACTGAACTATCACTCTGTTAATGAAGAGACGGACAAAACACTTTCCTCATCAATGTTCATAGTACACAACATAGTACTTTTATAATCCTGTAATAAACATGTTTATTTCTCCTTATTTAGTCAGGAAGATACTGTTTAGTTCATCACGTTCAGTAGAACTGACAAAGACAGTTGTTAAAACTAAACAAACATTCAACACAAACCAACAGTGACAAACACTGTGGGAGATCAATTCCAACTGTACACAGTTCAATCTTCACTAGCAACTAGGTGAGCACAGTGTGTGAGAGTGTGTGTGGGCTATTCTACCTGACACAGGGACACTGAGGAGCCATAGTAAACATAGAACCCAGGATAGAGGGGCTCAGTGAATGTGCTGTGGAAGGTGTGCAGGTGGGTCAGTGTGTCAGAGGAGACTGTGTAGAAGGACAGAGTGCCGGCCGGCCAGTCCAGATACACTCCTACTCTGTGGGGTCTGGAGGGGGGGACAGGTATGTCATTGAACTTGTTATTGTGCCAGGCAGAGCAATGGGTATCATGACAATACAGACTCCAGGACTTGTTATTGTGTCCAAACCAACAGTCATCACCCTTTCCTCTCCTGCTGATTCCTTTATATGTTACTGCCATATACACTTCTTCACTCCACTCTGCCTCCCAGTAACAGCGTCCAGACAGACCCTCTCTACACAGCACCTGGTCCCTGTCGTCAAATCTCTCTGGGTGATCAGGATACGGCTGCTCCTCCTCTCTCCTTGTCACCTTTTTGTTCTCCTCAGACAGAGAGAGGTATCCGGTTACTGTGTTTGGGTCCAGTGTGAGATCACAGGCATCTGATGGGGGAGACCAAGACACAATATATTACTGATCAACATCATTCACATTAGAATGGCTCCCTCTTCCTGTCCTCCTCCTTTCATTCTCTCTCTCATCTACACTCTAACACCCCCCTTATCGACCTCACTCCTCCCTTATCTACCTCACTCCTCCTGTATCTACCTCACTCCCCCCTTATCTACACTGTCTTCCACCCCCTGACTTCTCCTCTCCCTATGTCACCCCAACAAAATTCCACCCAAACCCTCACCTACTCTCCTCCCAGCGCCTCTCCCCCCACCCTCACCTCCTCTCCTCCCAGCGCCTCTCCCCCCACCTGCACCTATTCTCTCCCCCACCTCCTCTCTTCCCACCCTCACCTACTCTCTCCCACACATCTTCTCCCCTCACCTACTCTCTCCCCCACCTCCTCTCTTCCCAACCTCTTTATGTACTCTCCCCACCTCCACTCCCCCACCCTCACCTATGCTCTCCTCCCACCCCACTCTCCCAAAGACACGAGAGGGAATGAAAGGAAGGGTGGAGGAAACAGAAAAGGGGAGGGGAGTGAAGAAGGGAGGGGTGGGGTGGGGAGAGAGGAGAGGAGGGCAGAAGAGGGGAAGGGAGCGAAGGAGTAGAAATGCAAAAAGAAGAGAAGGGAGGACAGGAGAAGAGGAGATGGGAGAGGAGGGAGGGGGAACAGGGGAGGGGAGAAAGGAGGGTGAACATGGGATTGGAAAAGGGAAGGTGGAGGAGAGCGAGGGGAGGGGAGGACACACACACAGTTTCCAAATCACTAATGGTATTGTCCCTTGTATGATCTTGTGAACTAGAACCAAGTAGCAGTCAATACTCACATTTCCTAAGGCCAGGTTTGATCCTGCACTCTCCACCATGATCCACACTGCAGGGATAAGCAGAGGAAGGATGAAAATACACTTCACCTGTTGATAAGGGACTTAGCAACTGACTTTCTAAGGAAACATGTAGTTTCTCTCTAATCATCAGAGGTGTATTCCAGAAAGCAGGTTTGACAAACTCTGAGCCTAACCCTGAACTCTGACTTGATGAACCCTGAGATGGGAAGCTCCCAGTTATTTCCAGAACAGCTCATCTGACTTAGTTCAATTCTAACTCACTGGGATTAGACATTATCTTGTGTGCAGACGAGTGTGAAGACATTTTCTGAAAGACACTCAACAACTGTAACAGCAAGAGAGAGACAATTAGTCACTGAGTACATCTCAAAGCAGCAAATTAATTTGACATGAAACCACATATCTTACTACAGGTGAAGAAGTGGAACAATCCTATGTACCAATCACGTGCTTAATAACAGCTGAAAGAAAACAGGTGAGACATATTTTGCTTATACCAACAGACACATGATTGTGTCAGTCATATTTGACAGCATTAAACCAAGTAGATATTCAGAAGCTGTCAACCTGTATTCGCTTTCATCCCCAACAGAATCCATGTGGTGTCAGCTAATATCCTGCTTAGTAGATGGACATGTGACTTGTAGTGTGCTAACAGACAGAAGGCAGAGGAGGGCACCACCTCTGACAGAGGCAGAAGAGCTCTGAGCCAGAACGCTGACAGACCAGTGGCTGAAGGCATCCCTGGAGGGAGCTCATCCAAGCCTATCACCTGTCAAGGAAGTTTTCCCACCACACTGTATACCTGGATTGATCTGACTGCCAGATTCATGCTCATTGTTTCTTCTGGACAGTACATTGAACAGAGCGCTCTGTTGATCCTGGTCTACTGAAAGACGTAGCACCATTCAGGAGAGAGAGTCCCCATGCCACCACATATCTGCTCTTATATCAACTCACAACATCTGGGAACAATCCATCAATAGAAACGTCAGTCAGATTCTCCTCCTATCATGAACTCCCTCTTAGGACATTTATAATGAAGCTGAAACAGCCTCAGAACCTGATGTCCAAAGCTCTTCCCCCTGCAGTTTCTCTCCAAGTCAGGAAATCACTAACTATTATGCGTTCAAAGGCCCCAAAAAAAGCACTTGCATTACATATTCAAGTCCCTATATAACGTCAACCACTGAATACGTCTGTGGTTGGAGCCCCGAATGTTTACAGCCTCTGCCTCAGCGCCTGGTTAACAATGTCTGAAAAAACACTGACAATCTAAAAACAATACAGTCGCTTTCCGTACGAGGTTCAGTAATCTTGGTCTTAATGAATGAAAGATTGAAACAAAGACATCTGTTTCACCTTGAAACTAGACTGCCCCTTTAGAGGTCTCTGCACGGCCCTGTCAAGAACGCTTCACACCTGAGGAGACTGATGTCCAGGCATGGGAGGAAATTGCTACAATAGTTTCCAATGTTGGTAACCCTATTTATACTGCAACTAGCCTGCAAAGTAAATGTGTACACTAGATTTATGAACTGCGAAGTTGTGAAAATGCATAAATCTAGCGTGCAAATTTACTAAAATTATAGGTAATGTTTATAACCTATCAATTATCACAATGATTTTCCTCGTTTGGTAATATTGTTCCTTGTAATTATGTTTGCCAGAATGGGCACTGCTGTGTCTGTGTAGATGAGAGAAGCAAAGAGCATGCGTGTTGTGCACAAGCTACATTATGGCCAAGCCAGGGCCCTTAAAATACCAAACCTCCCCCTGGAGCGCAAGTTCATTCTTAATGTACCGACGTGCGTCTGTGGAAGGGAAAATCAACTTTGCATCGGGTGCAAAATAGGAATGATACATGTGTCGGTGTACATAGTCAATTGTGCTGGGTGCAAGACAGGACCCCCAGTCTAACATAGACTCACAACATCTGGTCATTCTAAACAACTGATAATAAATACAAACAATGAACTCCCTCTTCTCTACAATGGATTGTAAACTACAACAGGTCTCAACAGCTGCTTCATTAGAATTTTACTGTAAGTGTCCAACTGACCCTTTGAAGAACTTCCCCTTAGGTCATAAATCTAGATTGTATCCAGAATCTTAGATAGAGGGCTGTATAAGATGCTCCATCCATCCCCCAGGGTCTACTGTCCTACAGGGTGGTTCAGCACCTTAGGTCAAACATTCCCCTCCATCCTGCCCATGTTGCCCTAACTCAGTGGTTTTCAATTCTGGTCCTCAGGGCCCACTGTCCTGCATGTTTTGATGTTTCCCCCTTCCAACACACCTGATTCTAATAAAGGGTCATTATCAGGCTTCTGTTGAGCTTCATAAGGACCCATTCATTTGAATCAGGTGTGTTGGAGCAGGGAAACATCTAAAACATGCAGGACAGTGGGCCCTGAGGACCGGAATTGAAAACCACTGCCCTAACTCATTTCTGCAAAGTCTTAGGATGTTCCTTAAGGATGGACACAAAAACCAGAAGACAAAGTCAAATAACTCTCAAATCCACAGGAATTCTATCACTCTCTCTTTCTGGAACTAAAAACCCAGAGTTTCCCTCATCTCAGGGTTATAAAACTCAGATTTAACTAAACCTGCTTTCTGGATTAGAAATCACAGTTGCACCATATTGTAGACTGTAGTTTACATGCCTCTATTAATTGAAACATCATGAAATGCAAGGCCTATGAAAGTAATACAATGTGTATTCAGGGTTAAGCAGCATTTTTTTAAAACAAACATGTCCTTACTTGAGTTTCTCCAGTCTGCAGTGTGGATCCTCCAGTCCAGTAGAGAGCAGCTTCAATCCTTTTTCTCCTGGATGATTGTAGCTCAGGTCCAGTTCCCTCAGGTGGAAGGGGTTGGACTTCAGAGCTGAGGCCAGAGAAGCACAACCTTCCTCTGTGACCAGACAGCCTGACAGCCTGGAGAAAGAGGATCAATATTGGGACAGAATCCATCTGGGCCTCCCTCCACAGTGAGTCAGCACAGAGGGGTTCATGTGGCAGGTGCTGTCATAGCTGCACCTCCCCCTCATTAGACAGAGTGACCCTTTCCCCCAGTTCAGGAAGCTTGTGTTTGTGTTCAGTTTGGTGGTCGTACTTCTATGGAACCTCAGGACCAGAGGAATGTTCCATAAAGCCCACAAAAAAAACTAGGATTAAAGTCCCAAACCCGAATGAACAATTCAGTCTGGGTCATAGTGGTTCCATAAAGGCCCATTCCAGATAACGTAATCTGACTAATTCAAGCCAGGTTCAAGTAGTCAAGGTCAATGTGGGCCCCCCTTGATCTTAAGCAGTCAGAGGAAGAACATGGATCATATGATCCTACAGAAAGCAATGTTCACAGCCACTCTCTAAGTTCTCTCTAAACCCAGTACTAGGACAGCTCAATGGAGCAGAAATCATTGCCACCGCTGCTTCAGAATTCTCTGTAATATCACAATATCACAAAATAGGTGTAAGAGCCCTTGGAGTTGAATTGGGGAGTTGGTGGGGTCTTATGTGGGTGTGGTTTGTGGTGGTGGTGATTGTGATTGGGCACAGGTGACTTATATTGGGTGGGGTTGGAACCTTTATAAGGACACGGGTTCCACTGTGTAGGAGGCTAGGGTGACAGGAGGTCACATGGTTGTTACTGCTGTTATTTACAGGCCTTTACTGCTCAGCCACATCCATCCTGCTGCAGAATGATGTATGTGAGCCATATTCAATAAACAGGAACACCTCAAATGAAGGCTGCAGACTGGACATTGGTCTGTCAAGCCTGTTATAACTGGATCCCTGCACCCAGAAGAGACTAACCACTGGATGATTTGATAGTCTCTACAGTAGAAGTGTTGGCTCATCAAACACACAAACAAACGGTGTTGTGCTGCTCCCTGTGCTTGGAGGATGAGTAAGTGAACAGTGAGAGGACGTCAACACTCACCAAGTCATGACAAGATCCTAACCAACAGTGACAGACCAGCGGAGCACTTTGTCCTCTCCGCTCAGCCTGGCAGAGCAGCACTAGACTGGAGGCTCCTCCAGACAGCTAGACTAGAGACAACTCCACTGAAGTTACCTGGATGAAACACACTAAAGACGTCTCCTTCCTGAACGAGCTGAACAACTTCTATGCTCGTTTTGAAAGGAACAACAGAGAGACTGCCACCCCAATCACTCCATCTACAGACCACCAACCCCTAACACTGAACCCAACAGACGTCCTCACCGCACTGAGCCGGATCAATGCCCGCAAGGCTGCTGGCCCAGAAGGCATCCCTGGCCGCATGCTCAGAGCATGCATGGAGGAGCTTGCAGGAGTTTTTACGGACATTTTCAACCTGTCCCTTGCTCAAGCAGCTGTGCCGGCATGCTTCAAATCCACCTCAATCGTACCGGTGCCGAAGAACTCCAGCCCGTCGTGCCTGAACGACTATCGCCCCGGAGGCACTCGCAGTCATTGTCATGAAGTGCTTCGAGCGACTGGTCCTGGCACACCTGAAGACCAACCTTCCACCCACACTTGACCCTCACCAGTTTGCCTACCGCAGCAATAGGAGCACAGAACACACAGTTTCCTCAGCACTGCACTCTGTGCTCACACACCTAGACAATAGTAACACTTATTCGAGTATGTTGTTTGTAGACTTCAGCTCTGCTTTCAACACTGTCATCCCCCCTCATCCCCCACATCTCGGATGACCTGTCCTGGATTACAAACACCTCCGGCCTGATCAAGAAGGCTCACCAGCGTCTCTTTTTCTTGAGAACACTGAGGAAACACCACCTGTCCTCAGCTGTCATGGTGAACTTCTACCGCTGTGCGATGTAATGCATCCTGACAAACTGTGTTACAGTGTGGTACGGGAACTGCATAGTCGCAGAGCGCAAGGCACTGCAGCGGGTGGTGAAAACCGCCCAACGCATCACTGGGACTATTCTTCCGTCCATTGAGGACATCCAGAGGAAGCGCTGTCTGCGTAGAGCTCACAGCATCCGAAAAGATTCCTCACACCCCGCCCACAAACTGTTTGCCCTCCTGCCCTCCGGCAGGCGCCTCAGGAGTCTCCGGTCTAAGACCAACAGACTGAGGAACACCTTCTTCCCCAGAACTAGGACACTCCTGAACTCCACTAGACCCCGCCCCCCTACATAACCCCCTTCCCCCTACATAACCCCTGCCCCCCATAGAACCCCTACCACCCTATATTTGCACTATCATTTCTGTTTGTTCAATTTGCACCACCTGCATCATTCGGTTGTTATTTGCACTCTCTGTTCATTTTGCACATCTGCTCATTGCATCATTTGCACTAACTGTACATGAGTGGTTTCGGACACAGCCAGAGTATATCACCTGAAAGTGACTGATTGGTTGAACCATATATACACACATTCCTTATCAAAATAAGAGTGTTACAGGCTCATATTTAACAAAGTATTATTAACAATTTATTTTTAAGGTAATAATGTAAGTTTTTATTTTTAATGTTGTTTTTCTATGATATTGTATAACACTATTGAGTATAACACAAAACTTCTTTAGTGTAAATACACATCTGAGGGTACTTTGATGTCCTCTACTCATTCAACATTCTCTTGTTCTCTGCCCTTATCTTCTCTTTCTCAGTCCTCATCTTCCTCCCTGTCTGTGTAACTGATCTATCCTGAAATACAAGATCAAGCTTAAGTGTCCCACATGTATTCACCCTGTTTCAACATCTTATATTCTTATTCAAAATAATAATAATGTTGTAACAGTTGTGTCTGCATTCGGTTCTCTATGCTTTAATGTTGCATTACATGAGTGTTAGAATCATTTTCAGTAATCTCATATTTGCTGTTACAACTTTCATCGAATTGATACAATTGTAGCTTGTGTATGTGCTTTTGGAGTTTGTCTTGCAGAGAGTATGTGCTTTGAAGAGAAGACGTGCTTTGAAGTGGAGATAACTATTTGGGTTGATTATCTGCAAGAAGGGGGTTGTGTCCTGACACCCAAACTCAATCAAGCCATAAGGCTTCGACAAGCACATTCTTAGATTGCATTTGTGTTGATTGATGGACTTGGGAAGTGTTGTCCACACTATACCTGATGCTGAACTGTGAACTATGTAAATGAACTGTGAGCTTTTCTAATAAAAAGAGGAGCCTCAGAGATGGACATTGGTAGAGCAGGCAGAGCAGGGGAGATGCCAAGAAGGGTGTCTCTGTCTGTCTGTTCTTTCCAGGGGAGAGCAGGCAGAGCAGGGGAGATACCAAGAAGGGTGTCTCTGTCTGTCTGTTCTCTCCAGGGGAGAGCAGGGGGGAGGCCAAGGAGGACTTTCCCTGTGTCTGTTTTCTCCATGTTTGTCTCTGTCTCAGTGTCAAATTATAACCATTGTATCCTTGCCTCATTGTTTCATTGTCTACATTATCATTGTCTCATTGATTGTTTGAAGCATTATTATTGTTTCAATGTTGGCATCATTAGTATTGTTTATATTGCTTATATGTGTTTTGTCTTTCTCCTTCGTGATCTAGATTTAGACCTGAACCCAACAATGAGGCAGGGCCAACCTCAAGAAATGACCAATGTTACCTTTTGTGATTTTTGAAAAATGACACATTCTGTGATCACAGGGGTGGGCAAACTTTTTGACTCGCGGGCCACAATGGGTTCTAAAATTTGACAGAGGGGCCGGGCCAGGAGCATTTGGAGGGAGTGTTTGGGCCGGATATACTAAAGCATTAAATGTAGTGTGTGCAAACCTCATAGCACAGTAAGAACACTACAACCCAATTTATTAACTGTCTTTCAAATGTGAAAAATAGCCCTTATCAGTTAATAAATTTGTCTCAAGGAATATGCAAGATATGGTATTGACATACTATTTCGCAGATACTGGGAGGAGGAAATGTAAATAGATTAAAATAACATACGCACTGTGATTTATCAAGATTGCGTCTGTTTTTAATAAGTTTCAATCGAAGGTGCAAAGTTAAAGAAATCAACATTTATTGAAAAATGGAATCACTTTCAACATTCAAAACATATTATTACACAACGAAATACTCAAGCTCAATAATATCTACTTGTGTTAAACTCCGCAAAATCATGGATGGATTGTCCTGACTGCGCGCTCTACAAACTCGCCACGGACGCCCTCGCCTTCACGCGCAAACAGTACACGTATATCGTTGCCAAGCACACAGACATAGGCTGTATTAAATATCCTACCTGCAGCTGAAAATTTAAATTTAAATTAAGAGCGATGTGCGGCGTGTTAATTAAGCTACTGTACCGCTGCTGTGCGTAAATGCGCATTGCTCTTAATTAAAAGACGCACTTCCAAACTTTCCATATGCATTTTTTCATAACACAGCAGCAAAACTCACCATTTCAGTGGGAACAGTGTTGTTGGTCTCCCTTTTTTGCCTGTTCTGTTGACTCTGTAAATTAGCTGCCAACCTCTGAGCAGTAGCCGCCCGTTCTTGTGTTGACTGCTTGCTAGCATAGTTTGCATGCTTCGTGGCAAAGTGACGGCTGATATTGTACTCTTTGAAAACTGCAACAGCTTCTTGGCATATCAGACATACAGCCGTTGATCGGACTTCAGTGAATAAGTATTTTGTTGTCCACTCCTTATTAAACACTCGGCAATCGCTGTCCACTTTCCTTCTCTTTGGTTCGCTCATTTTCACAGAATGGCTTAATGGTGGCGTGAAACGAAGTGAAAATTAAAGTGAAATAAAGAGAAATACACGCCACTCCAACAACGGTCAATGTGTTTTGAGTGCGCCATCTATTGGGGAAACGTGGGCATTGCAGGGAAAGGGGAAAAAAGGAGTTTTTTACTATAATTTGGACAAGTTCGGCGGGCCGGATTAAAAAGCCTAACGGGCCGTATGTGGCCCGCGGGCCGTAGTTTGCCCATGTCTGGTCTAGAGCAACCTTTACCACTCAAAGAGCCATTTGGACCCATTTCCCACAGTAAAGAAAACACTGGGAGCCACAAAACCCTTTTGACATTTAAAATGAAATAACACTGCATATAGCGTAGTTTTTTTTGCCTTTATGCTATGTATAAACAAATGTGTGTTGCATTTATAAAATCAATGAACGACTACAGAGAAAACAAAATTACATTTCTGCATGCAACAACACATTTTGAGCTCCAAAAAAAAGACGTTGACTTTGGGTTGAAGGTTACTTTCAAGTAAAATATGCAATGTCTATTTGAGTCCTTCTTTTAATTATGAAAACAAAAACGCTGAACTTAAATTATCCACCATCAGCAAAACAAAAATGCTTGAAGTGATTTTTACTCAGATCAACCATCCGCAACCTTCCGCATCAGTTCCGAAGCAGATTCTCATCTCCATCCGGATATTTTTGAGCAAAGGCTGCGTGTTTATTCTGGAAATGTCTTACGACATTTGACTTTTTGTTGTTTCCTAGTTTGTCATTACATATTAAGCATACTGGTAAACCAGTCTCGTCAGCAGTGAAAGCAAATGAATCTCTCCACGTACTATTGAACGTTCTGTTTGCTTCAGACACTTTTCTCTTCTTAGAACTCTCCATAGTCCTCCTACCTGGGATTCGAAAAGTTCAAGAAATCGCGCGCTGGCGGGTGTCGCACATTGGCGGTTGTGACGCATAGTAACAGTGTAACAGCGACATAACATTTTTTAACACGTTTTATTTTGATATTGGAAGATCACCATAATCTTCAAATTTAAAAATTAAAAAAAAATAAAAAATTTAAAAACGAACAAACTAAAATACATTTGAATTCAATACTCATTAATTATTTTCAAAAGCCACAGGGAGCCGCGTCAGAGGGAAGAAAGAGCCGCGGGTTGCCGACCCCTGGTCTAGAACATTTGGTTGACTATCCCTGCATCTCAGATGGAATACTACCATCCTATGTAGTAAAATGAGTCAGAATAAATGTGAATAGCCAGTTCCATACGAACAGTATATACCGTAGTATGATACACCAAGCACACTTTTCTTGCTGTTCCTTATTTAAAACCTTCATGCAGTGGAAGAGGCATCAACTACAGGGACAACAGCCTCCATATGCTGAACTCACTGCCCAGGTAAATGTACAATAGTTTGATGAATACACAATCTTAACCCTTGTGTTGTCTTCAGGGTCAAACAGGACTGCTATTATATTTAACAGCAGAGAAAACCCTCAAATATACATTTCTTCAAATATTTTACTTTTCCTTGTGACCGTATCATTCATCACTAGTTGTTGTCTACCTTTGAACATGATTACATACCTCAGTGTGTCCAGTTTGCAGAGTGGATTCCCCAGTCCAGCAGAGAGCAGCTTCATACCAGCATCCTTCAGATCATTGTTACTTAGATCCAGTTGTCTCAGGAAGGAGGTTGACTTTAACACAGAGCCCAGAGAAGCACAGCCTTCCTCTGTGATGTGACAGTCTGACAGCCTGGAGAAGGTTTTCATTATATGGATTACAAACACTACTATCTTCTAGAGGTGGAAATAAAGACTATCAGAAAATCCCTCACTCAACTCTCACCATGCAGATATTGTTCTAATATATTTTACAGATGTCTCCCTTTGAACATGATTACATACCTCAGTGTGTCCAGTTTGCAGAGTGGATTCCCCAGTCCAGCAGAGAGCAGCTTCATACCAGCATTCTTCAGATCATTGTTACTTATATCCAGTTGTCTCAGGAAGGAGGTTGACTTTAACACTGATCCCAGAGAAGCACAGCCTTCCTCTGTGATGTGACAGCCTGACAGCCTGGAGAAGGTTTTCATTCAGAATCATTACAGAATATCAGTCTGATTATTTTCCTCTTAAACTTCCAGATGGTTTAATCAGTCAGATGACTTTCTGTCCTGGTTAATTAACTTCCATCCATCTCAAATTGAACCTCACCATCTTAAGAGTATGTCAGAAGTGTTACATCCAGTTACATCATAGTACAATCTAAATCCAACAGCAGGTCTGTCAGTATACCACACAGCACACTGTTCTGGATATTTCTGACCCACAACCCTTGATGCAGGGATAGTGTTGTTGACCATAGAGACAGATGCAAAACACAATGCCATGTCAATCTATAAATAATAGAAGTATGTTTGAAATAGATTTCTGTCCCCCCCTGATCTGTTTCTCATGTTTGTCTCCACCCCCTCCAGGTGTCTCCCATCTTCCTTCCTACCCTCACTTCTACCTGTGTTTCCTGTTTGGGATCTGTTGTTCTTGTTTGTCGAGCCTTCAGAAGCCTTTCTTGTGTTTTTCACTACTTCCTTTGGTCTTGTCTACTTTCTGGGAGTCAGGTGGCTGAGCGATATCATGTGCAATCTTTCTTATCATTTTTTTGTACTTTGTGTATTTTGAGTGCTGAACTTTACTTTGCTGTTGCATCTGCAATTTTCCCACTGTGGGACAAATAAAGGATTATCTTATCTCATGGTCCTGACCATCCTACCTGAATGACTTGGGTTGATTACAACCCTTGACTTCCCTGACTATTCTTTGGCCGGACCTTTTTTTACTTTAATAGACCACAAACTGACGACCAGGGTGTGATTCAGTGTGTGGTGTGAGATTATAATTAAAGATATTTCATGTTGAACATTTAACATTTGGTTTAGTTAATTTAGCCATTTTTAACAACCACATTGGAAGAAGAAGGCGCACAAGCTCAACCATGACAACAGACAACAAACATAAAACCCAGTAAAAGGTTTTACTACAGACCTCAGTATCTCCAGTTTGCAGAGTGGATTCCTCAGTCCAGCAGAGAGCAGCTTCATGCCTGAATCCCCCAGGCTGTTGTTCCTCAAGTCCAGCTCTGTAATATCTGAGGAGGGGAGAGCTGAGGCCAGCGCTTCACAGCACCGTTCTGAGAGGTTACAGTCATTCAGCCTACATGACATAAGGAGAACATGAGACATCAGACATGAGTCATGTTTATCATACAATCATGAAATATAATATCTAACCCTAATACATACAGAGCAGTTTTGGAGTCTTTGATCACTGGCAGCAGCCTCAGAAGACCTTCCTCTGATCTGGAGCATATCTTCAGGTCAAACACGTCCATCTTCTCTTCTGAAGTCAGCAACACGAAGAACAGAGCTGACCTCTGTGTAGATGAGAGCTCCTCACTGGAGAGACTTCCTGAGTTCAGGTAGTGTTGGATCTCCTCCACCAGAGAATGGTCATTCAGTTCATTCAGACAGTGGAACAGATTCATGCATCTCTCTGCTGAAGGATCCTCTCTGATCTTCTCCTTGATGTAACTGACTGTTTCCTCATGGCTCTTTGTGTCGCTTCTTGTCTGAGTCAGTAGGCCTCGTAAGCGAGTCTGATTGGACTCCAGTGAGAGGCCCAGGAGGAAGCGGAGGAAAAGGTCCAGGTGTCCATTCTCACTCTGCAAGGCCTTGTCCACAGCACTCTTGTAGAGGTCGACCTCAGATGTGTCTGAGGTGGACTGAGACATCAGATTCTGCTTGTTGTTGATGAATGAGACAAACACAAACACAGCAGCCAGAAACTCCTGAAAGCTCAGATGGACAAAGCAGAACACCTCTTCCTGAAAGACTTCACCATCCTGTCTGAAGATCTGTGTGAACACTCCTGAGTACACTGAGGCATCATGGACATCAATGCCACACTCTGTCAGATCTTTCTTATAGAAAATCAGGTTGCCTTTGTCCAGCTGGTGGAAGGCCAGTTTTCCCAGTGACAGAATACTCTTTTTAATGGTGTTTTCATCCCAGTGTGGATCTGTCTCAGTTCCCTCATGATACTTCACCTTCTTCTGTTTGGTCTGCAACACCAGGAAGTTTGTGTACATCTCAGTCAGGGTTTTGGGCATCTTCTTGCTCTTCTCTGTTTTCAGCATGTGTTTAAGGACTTCAACAGTAATCCAAGAGAAGACTGGTATGTGACACATGATGTAGAGGATCCTTGATGCCTTGATGTGTGAGATGATTCTCCTGGCCAGGTCTTCATCACTGCATCTCTTCATGATGTACTCATCCTTCTGTAGGTCATTGAACCCTTGTACCTCTGTCACCAGGTCAACACACTCAGAAGGGATCTTATTGGCTGCTGCAGGTCGAGTGGTGATCCAGATGAGAGCAGAGGGAAGCAGCTTTCCTCTGATCAGGTTGGTCAGCAGCACATCCACTGAGGTGGACTCTGTGACATCACACCAGCTCTTGTTCTTTTCGAAGGCTAGGGGCAGTCGACACTCATCCAGACCGTCAAAGACAAACAGAACCTTGTACTTGTAGATGGACATTCCTGATTTCCTGGTTATCGAGAAAAAGTGATGGACAAGTCCCATCAGACTGAACTCTTCTCCATCCAACAGATTCAGCTCTCGAAACGGGAGAGGAAAGATGAAGTGGATTTCCTGATTGGCTAGTCCTTCAGCCCAGTCTGTGATGAACTTCTGCACAGAGACAGTTTTTCCGATGCCAGCAGCTCCTTTTGTCAGAACAATTCTGATAGGTTTGACTCGTCCAGCTGAGGGTTTAAAGATGTTGTTGCATTTGATGGCTGTTTCTGTTCTTGCTGATTTCCTGGATGCTGTCTCAATCTGTCTCACCTCATGTTCTTTATTGATCTCTCTACTCTCACTCTCTGTGATGTAAAGATCTGTGTAGATCTCATTGAGAAGAGTTTTATTTCCTTGTTTAGCTATGCCCTCAAACACAGTTTCAAACTTCTTCCTCAGTTCAGATTTAAGTTTCCGTTTACTGATCTCAGCAAGCTCATCTAAACAAAAAAGCAATATGTTAAGTTTTGATTTTTGTTAAACGTAGTTTAGATTATTCATAGAGTAGGAACATGTGTCCTTTAAATAAATACATTATTATTAATTAATTAAAACATATTTCAAATATATAATTCACCGGGTGTTGATTATAATGACCTTGTAATCACATGTAGTACAAGGTCATAGGAATGGTCCCACAACTTTGAGCTACTCTGAATCTCCTAACTTTCTATCTAACCTACATCATATCATCAGTGGGTCAACTAAGACTAAATATGGAGTCTCTTACTTTTCTCCAGAGTGTCAGCCAGCTCCTTCTGGTTCATGTTCCTCAGGATGTGCAGTGTGATCTTCACAGCTCCCTCTCTGGCACTGCTCTCCTGCTTCTGATATTCAGGGTCCACCACTTCCTGGTCCTCCCTCTGACTCTCTAAGTCTTCTGGGAAATCTGAACTCAGAATCCTCTTCATCCTCTTCAGCTCTTTCTTCACAAAGCTGATGACATTGTCCTCAAGCACCTGAAACAGAGAGGGAAGATATCAGATGAAACAGGAACGATCTACACAGAAGATCAACATGATTCAAATGATGATGTCTTGTTTGTACTTCAGATTAACACAAAACTCACTGTGAATATGGAGGACAAGTCCTCATGGTGACTGTGGTCTGACTCAGACTTCTGTTGATCTCTGAGGACAAAAGATGACATAACTTAAAGCTGCAGTGCTGTTTATATTTAGTGATAGTTTGTTATAGTTGAGTCTGTGTTATTGACAGTACATGAGTTAGTTGTTCTTCTGCACGTACATGAAATCACCTAAAGGTAGGATGGTCTGGCTTCCATACCTGCATTAGTTTCAGGGTAGTTTGTTGTGTGTCTCTGTCTTAATGTCAGGTACAGTTCAACATTAAGCAGCACAGTGGACTGGTAGGTTGTGGTTCTGTCTCTCATTGATCAACACTACAAGGTGGTCAAAGGTGTTGATGTGTCTGATGGTGGTCTAGTGGTTAAACCATAGATACATGAAGAGAAGACCAACACCGCATGTTAACATGCGGATCATCTGCTCTGCTGAGAAGGTGATGGGCTGCAACCTGCCGTCCCTCGAGGACCTGTACACCTCGAGGACCTTGAGGCGAGTGAGGAAGATTGTGGCCGACTCCTCCCACCCTGGACACCCAGTTCTAGCTTCTCCCCTCTGGCAGGAGGCTGCGGTCTATTAGGACCAAAACTTCTGTGACTGGCCTGTGACTGGCGTTGCCACAGCTTGTCTCCTGCTGTATAGACTTTTAAAGGCCATCCTTACAACTTGTGTGATCATATCAGCCCGTATTACAAATAGTTGTGTCGCCGCCTCACGGACCTATGATCGGGACTCATTGTTCCGTTTTAAAGAGTCGATGGAGAAATTGTTTGTTACACGAGACAGGTACAGTCAAGCGTTCCCTCCTCCCTTTTTCATCGACAGCAGCTCACCTGAGTACCTGCTGCTTTCTCGGGCCTCGGGGAAAGTCTGCAGGAAATCGAGGAAAAGAGGCTCTCGTTCTGGGGTCCAGGTCAAGCAAAGACGGGCCGCAGCACGCCTGGGCTCTGCAGCCCACAATGGAGTACGCGCACGGTGTTTGCACTGGATCCCTCTCCTGTGTGACATCTCACCCACGCCGCCGTCTGCCTGGACCGCGGCGACGGTCCTGGAGTCTACACAGCGCTGGAGCAGTAGTGGTTGTTTTCCATCGCCTGCACGCTCTTCCGTGTTTACACCGGCCCTGACCGCACGTACCAGCTGGAGCCCACGTGACCGCTGGACGTGCCTTCGACAAATCCCGCTGCGCTCCACGGACACTCCTTTTGTGATGTCATCAGCTTTACATATCGGCCTGTTCAATGCACGGTCCATTTCAAATAAATCTTTCTCCTTAAACGATCTCTTCACAAGAGAAAAGCTGGATTTACTTTATCTTTCGGAGACGTGGCAGAGAGAGGAAGAGTTTATTCACCTAAATGAACTCTGTCCAGCTGACTGCTCTGCCTTGGGGAAGCCCCGCCCATGTCGTCGTGGAGGGGGTCTGGCTGTTGTCTATAGGGACAGTTGTGCTTGCAAAGTGACACAGACCCAGGATTTTGCTTCAATTGCGTCCCAGATGATAATGATGGGTTCTTCTAACCCGTTTTACTGTGTGTCCATCTACCGTCCTCCTGGTCCTGCTGCTGGGTTTCTGAAGGACTTTAGTGACTTTTTATCCTCCATGATAAAGTTGGAATCTGTTTTAATCCTTGGAGATTTTAACCTTCACATTGATGACAGCTCATCTTGTTCTGCAATGGAACTTTTAACATTGACTGAAGCTTTTAATTTTGAGCAGCATGTTTCTGAGCCCACGCACCAGAAAGGCCATATTTTAGATTTGGTTTTTACACTTGGCCTAGATATTTTGAATGTGTCTATACATGACGTTCATTTGAGTGATCATTGTCTTGTTTTGTTTGATCTGCATTTTAGCCCTGAGTCTAAGCCCGCAGAAGTTAGGTCTCAGAGGCAAATTATCACTGCCAATACTGCAGATGATTTCTCTGCTAACTTTGACCCTCTCTTGCTCATGGACTGCCTTGATGTGGACAATTTCATTCACAATTTTAACAATCACTGTGTTAACATTCTGGACCAGGTGGCTCCTGTTAAATCAAACCTGTCTATACAAAATAAGAAGTGCCCCTGGTCAAATGAAGACACCTTGAGTCTGACGAGACTATGTCGAAAGACTGAGCGATTGTGGAAATCCACTAACCTTGAGGTGCACAGACTTCATCTCAGGGATCTTGTAGCCTCGTACAATGTAATGGTAAAAAATGCCAGATCTGAGTATGTTCGCAAACTGGTAACTTTAAACAAAAATAACCTAAAGTATTGTTTGACACGATTAATTCTCTTGTATGTCCTGCTGCCCCAATCACCCCTGTTTTTTGTGAAGCGGATAGCAATGCTTTTATGAGATTTTTCACTGACAAAATTAAGTCGATCAAGGAGAAAATCCCGCCCCGTTTATGTGGAACCTCTGCTGTCATTGAGCCCGTCTCCAACTTGTGGTCCTCATTTAAGTCGGTATCCCTTAATGACATCTCAGCACTGGTGACCAAGATAAAATCCTCCTCTTGCTCATCCGATATCCTTCCCTGTAGGCTTTTTGCCAAAGTGTTTGATGTGATTGCTCCCTGGGTTACCAAAATGGTTAACCTCTCTCTCACTTCTGGTGTGTTTCCCGATACATTTAAGCATGCCATAGTGGAGCCTCTACTTAAAAAGACAGGTTTAGACCCAACAGACCTCAGTAATTTCAATAACAGGTGCTGCTAAAATAATTCATTGGAATTGTAAGAATCAGCCTTGAATGTTACTGTTCAACATGAATGAGAGAGACAGGCAGGTTTCTAAACTTGTTTTTACTCTGTATCTCTCACTGTGAACCTTTACCACATGGTCTGTATGTGAGCCAGGCTGGCAGTCAGCAGCTCTAACCCTGTGTTTTAATAGAGATGTGATGAGGGATACTTTAGTATCTCCTGACAGCAGCTCTTGTGTTTTAGTAGAGATGTGATGAGGGATACTTTAGTATCTCCAGTCAACAGCTCTAACCCTGTGTTTTAGTAGAGATGTGATGAGGGATACTTTAGTATCTCCAGTCAACAGCTCTAACCCTGTGTTTTAGTAGAGATGTGATGTGGGATACTTCAGTATCTCCAGTCAGCAGCTCCTGTGTTTTAGTAGGGATGTGATGAGGGATACTTTAGTATCTCCAGTCAGCAGCTCTAACCCTGTATTGTAGGTTAACCAGCAGAGGTCAGTACATACCCTTCCTCTTTAGAAGGTCTTCCTTCACCACTGAACTCTGGAGGTGGATCCAGAGACCTGTCACTCTTCATGGACACACAGCTGGGTACAGGTGAGGCTGGTCTCTGCTGTCTGATCCTGTCAAAAAACACAACAAACTGTCTTACAAACATCAACATTTAAACTAGAGACCAGAGATTGATGACAATAACAGGTGCTGCTAAAATAATTCATTGGAATTGAAAGAACCAGCCTTGAATGTTGCTGTTCAACATGAATGAGTCAGACAGGCAGGTTTCTAAACCTGTTGTTACTCTGTATCTCTCACTGTGAACTTTTACCACATGGTCTGTATGTGAGCCAGGCTGGCAGTCAGCAGCTCTAACCCTGTGTTTTAGTAGAGATGTGATGAGGGATACTTTAGTATCTCCAGTCAGCAGCTCCTGTGTTTTAGTAGAGATGTGATGAGGGATACTTTAGTATCTCCAGTCAGCAGCTCTAACCCTGTATTGTAGGTTAACCAGCAGAGGTCAGTACATACCCTTCCTCTTTAGAAGGTCTTCCTTCACCACTGAACTCTGGAGGTGGATCCAGAGACCTGTCACTCTTCATGGACACACAGCTGGGTACAGGTGAGGCTGGTCTCTGCTGTCTGATCCTGTCAACAAACACAACAAACTGTCTTACAAACATCAACATTTAAACTAGAGACCAGAGATTGATGACAACAACATGTGTTGCTAAAATAATTCATTGGAATATTAAGAATCAGCCTTTAATGTTGCTCTAACTCTAACTCTGTTTTTTTATAGAATGTGATGAGGGATACTTTAGTATATCCAGTCAGCAGCTCTAACCCTGTGCTTCATTAGAGATAGGATGAAGGATACTTTAGTATCTCCAGTCAGCAGCTCCTGTGTTTTAGTAGGGATGTGATGAGGGATACTTTAGTATCTCCAGTCAGCAGCTCTAACCCTGTATTGTAGGTTAACCAGCAGAGGTCAGTACATACCCTTCCTCTTTAGAAGGTTTTCCTTCACCACTGAACTCTGGAGGTGGATCCAGAGACCTGTCACTCTTCATGGACACACAGCTGGGTACAGGTGAGGCTGGTCTCTGCTGTCTGATCCTGTCAACAAACACAACAAACTGTCTTACAAACATCAACATTTAAACTAGAAACCAGAGACTGATTACAACAACATGTGCTGCTAAAATAATTCATTGGAATTGAAAGAACCAGCCTTGAATGTTGCTGTTCAACATGAATGAGTCAGACAGGCAGGTTTCTAAACCTGTTGATACTCTGTATCTCTCACTGTGAACCTTTACCACATGGTCTGTATGTGAGCCAGGCTGGCAGTCAGCAGCTCCTGTGTTTTAGTATAGATGTGATGAGGGATACTTTAGTATCTCCAGTCAGCAGCTCTAACCCTGTGTTTTAGTAGAGATGTGATGAGGGATACTGTAATATCTCCAGTCAGCAGCTCCTGTGTTTTAGTAGAGATGTGATGAGGGATACTTTAGTATCTCCAGTCAGCAGCTCTAGCCCTGTGTTTTAGTAGAGATGTGATGAGGAATACTTTAGTATCTCCAGTCAGCAGCTCCTGTGTTTTAATAGAGATGTGATGAGGGATACTTTAGTATCTCCAGTCAGCAGCTCCTGTGTTTTAGTAGAGATGTGATGAGGGATACTTTAGTATCTCCAGTCAGCAGCTCTAACCTTGTTTGTAGGTTAACCAGCAGAGGTCAGTACATACCGTCCACCAAATACATTGATAAGTTCATCAATAGGCTTCTCACTCTTCATGGACACACAGCTGGGTACAGGTGAGGCTGTTCTCTCCTGGATTGGGCTTCAAAACAGCAGAGACAGACCTTCAGTCTCTCTTTTATTCTGACTAATGATGATGTCATATTATCACTGCTGAGCTCTGAGATGGAGAAGTGATCAGTTATGGATTCTCATCTTACCTCTTAGCTTTGGTGTCCATGTCAAGTTCACCAGAGAGACTCATTTTAGAGGCAGGAACCCCCTACTTTCGCTCTTCAGACAGACTCATTTTAGAGGCAGGGACCTGTTACTCTCTCTCCCCAGAGAGACTCATTTTAGAGGCAGGGACCCCCTCCTCTCTCTTTAAGTCAGAACTTCTCTCCTCAGGGTCAGATTAGAAAGATTTTGAAGGCAGACCTGTAGACCTGTAAACAAACAACAGTTAGAATCCAACCCTGTTAGACTGTTACCTCAAGAGAGGAAGGAGAACTAACTGTATCCCCTCATTTAGAACACACCACTATGATGTAAACAGCCCTGTTAAAAGGTATTCAGTTCCTCAGTCATTTACCTCATACTGACATGGAACAACAGAAGGCAACAGAGAAGACAACAAGCTCCACTCCATCATACTGCACCATCAACTGTACTGAGCACTAACTCACTTCCTTTTAGAAAACCTTGATGGATCAGTCACATGTGTCTGTGGATCACTGATTATATATGTTGATGTATAATCAGTGAAGCAGCTTTACTGCCTTCTCTGAAACTGCTCTGTCATCACATGTTCTGTAATAACACCCAGTCCAGTAGTTATCTGTACTGTAATGATTAACAGGAATGACCAAGGATCTGTACTGTACCTTTGTACTCAAAATCACCTTCAGTAACATGACTAAATAACTACTGACAAACAAACATTACTATTAATCCCAGTACAATTCCTCATTCCCCACTAGATACAGTTATTCACTCATGTCCAACCAAATGTTCCAATGGTTCAGCCGTGTCTCTTGACCACACCCTGGTCCTCCATTCAGGAGGATTGTAGGTCTGAGCGTTCAACTAGAATCATCCTCACTTCATACCTGACCTGACAATAATCCCTGGAGGGACTTACCTCTGCTTTCTGTTGGTCTGAATTCACAAACACAACTTCAAGTCACGCAGGCATCGTCCTTCATGCTGGAGAAGAAATCTGTTGATGCTGTTAGCGCTGCTTCCTCAAGAGCAGTGTCTCTGGAACATTCTAGTTACAGGTTCAGTACATTACAACAGGTCAAAGTCTGCTTATATAGACAGCATCATTCATTGTAGCAGCAGGTACTCTGAACAGTATAATATAACTGGTCAGAGTCCAGTGATAAAGACACCATTATGAGATAACAATGTTAATCTTTCAGGTAGGAGGACCCTGGGTGTACTTTCACATTAGAACATGAGACAGAAGTCAAGTTACAGACATACGACTAACTGAACAAAGACAATATCACTGAGCCAATGTTTTCGATAGATGCTAGTTGTTGGTCTGGATGGGACCAGGACTGGGAAAGGACTACTAGTCCAATAATCCACCTCTCCACTGCCTGGACTCTCCAGACACCTGCTGCCTGCTGATCCAGCAGTCTGGACTGAGATCCATGTTGTCATGGCTGTGTGCAGGAGGTCCCATTTCTATGGGTACAATAACAGCAGTCTCAGACAGGGTTGGGTTAGAAAGTGAGGGCTGGAATGTCTTCCAGATCTCTTCCACTCCCTCACCACAGAGGATGGCTACTGAAGTCTCCACTCCTCTGGTGGAATGAGCCTGAATGCCAGGTGACACAGGACATCCCAGACCCTCATCCATGATACTGACATTTCCCCTTTTAGAATGAAGATGACAAAGTGAACAGTGTTTAAACATTAACCAAATAATTCCAGTACCAATATAGTTACAGCTATTCGACTCTATTGGTTAAATCAATGACAAGGCAAACATGTCACCAAATGAAGGCTTTACTCTACCATGATGACTGTAAATCAGAGAGAAAGCATGATGAGAGGGAGGAGAAGGAGTAAGACAAGCCAGAGTTGAGGAGAAGGAGTAAGACAAGCCAGAGCTGAGGAGAAGGAGTAAGACAAGCCAGCGCTGAGGAGAAGGAGTAAGAAAAGCCACCACAGTAACACAGGGAGGACATGCAGACTCCACCCAGAGAGAACCCACAGTAACACAGGGAGGACATGCAGACTCCACCCAGAGAGAACCCACAGTAACACAGGGAGGACATGCAGACTCCATCCAGAGAGAACCCACAGTAACACAGGGAGGACATGCAGACTCCACCCAGAGAGAACCCACAGTAACACAGGGAGGACATGCAGACTCCACCCAGAGAGAACCCACAGTAACACAGGGAGGACATGCAGACTCCACCCAGAGAGAACCCACAGCACGGTGTTCTGTGTATTTTACCCTGCTGCTGTTGTGAACTGTAATTCCCCCCCCCTGGGGGACAAATAAAGGTTTATCTTGTCTTTCTTCTCTTATCTTATCTCTTCCACTCCTCTGATCAAGGTGAGTCACAAGTCCAAAGTGAGAGTGTTCTCATGAGTAGTAGACATGGAAGATTTTCTTTCATGTCCAAGAGTGGGTCTGTGTGACAGTCTGTGGTTCCCTTCTGAGTGTGTCTGCAGAGGGGATATGGATACAGGGATGGATAGTTCTACTATGAACTGGTGAGCTGGCACTGTTATGTCATGTGCCGTCTCATTCTTTAGCAATACTGGGACTTTAAAGGAAGCTTTTCTTGGACAAGCTCAGACACAGCTGCAGAATAGCAGACCACTAGGAAGCTTGGATTGGGAAGGTAGCCTCACTGTCAGTGTGGTTCCAGCTCCAACAGGCACTTCCCTTGTGTCTCCAGTAAGAACCATCTTGTGTCCTGCAGGAACAGTGACACCATGCCTGCCCTGCAGTTTGACTTTCCCAACTTTGCCATTGTTTTGTTTCATTTTGTATCTAATCCATAGACTTTTGACCAAAGGAGTTAACACACAAGGTCCTAATACACCCTGTCACCTCTCTCAGCTGTGTATGTCCTAGACAATATGTCTAGAGTGTTGGTGCCAACAAGAACAGGGACCTCTGTGTTTAACTTACAGTCAGAACTACAAGTGCTAAGGTGTTAACTGTTTCAGGTCTCCCTTCTATGTTCTTTGGGAAAAACATATCAACTCGTATGTAACCCAAGTATGGCACAATCTGACCTCCAGCACCTTTAACCTGTAAGATACTGTTCAGTGAAATGATTGGTCTGGAAGACAGAAGGGTCTTATAAAATGACTGAAAAACTGCTGTAACTTGAGAACCTGAATCAAGGAGGGAATTACACTGATTTCCATCAATAACTATGGTGACACTGTGGCCCAGTTAGATCACTGATAAGTTTGTCTAGTTCAGAGTGAGTGTAGTTTTTGGCTTTCCTACAGTTCTGTTATACTTTGGGATTGTCTTTACTGTTGATGGCCTCAATATGTCCCCCTACTGAAACCCTATTTAGTTTAAAGGAAACCCTCGTTTGACTCTCCATTCATCTAGTTTTGCACACAACTGCTTGTATTTCAAATCAACAGCAGCTTTGTTGACTGAGTTTTCACATGATTTGGCCATGTGTCCATCTCCACCTCTCCAGAAACAGAACCATGCTTTAGGTCAGTGGTCTTCAACCCTGGTCCTCAGGACCCACTGTCCTGCATGTTTTGGATGTTTCCCCCTTCCCACACACCTGATTCTAATGCATGATCGTTTACCAGGATTCTTCAGAGCTAGATAACGACCCATGCATTAGAATCAGGTGTGTTGGAGCAGGGAAACATCTAAAACATGCAGGACAGTGGGTCCTGAGGACCAGGGTTGAAGACCACTGCTTTAGGTTCATGTGATGTCACAGAATGAACTGTTACTTCAGCTCTTGGTGCAGAAACAGAACCATGCTTTAGGTTCATGTGATGTCTCAGAATGAACTGTTACTTCAGCTCTTGGTGCAGAAACAGAACCATGCTTTAGGTTCATGTGATGTCACTGAATGAACTGTTACTTCAGCTCTAGGATGTTCAATGTCTTCAACTGATTTGGTCTTGGTTTTCTTTCCTTCCTTAAGCTTCTTGGTACTGAACTGTGTCTGTAGCTCTGCATCATGTTTACTTGATCTTTCAGTTTCAGAGATGTCTGTAGAACCTCTGTGTCAGGGACCATGTATGATGTGATGTCAGACACCACATGCATGTTAGCAGCTGTTTTCTGTTTGGAACTTCCAAAGTCAAGTTGTGAAGCTCTTCTGTCTTCTTCTGTTCACAATTGTAACATCAGCGCTGCAAAGTCAGGGGTTTCATGAGATTTTAGTTCCAACTGTTCCAAGACAAGGGTGTGATCCCAACAGCCCCCCTTGAACTGTTTAAACAGCTGTCTGCTACCATCTGATGGGGTTACCCCATTTCTCTTTAGGGCAGAAGTGCTTCAAGCCTCTGTAGGTAATCTGATGCCTTTTCACCAGTGTTTTGGTTAGTATTTAAGAACCTTGCAAAAATCTCATCACCATCCTCTAAAACACCATAGACTGATTCAAGCAGCTTCATGTAATATTTTAGGTGAGCATAGGGACACAATTGTTTTACTACATCTGCAGCTGGGTATAGGAGACTGTCCAGGATCTTCCTTCAGTGAACGTCTACATTTACATTTGTTCATTTAGCAGACGCTTTTATCCAAAGCGATTTACAAGAGAGAGCTTTTACAAAGAGCATCAGTCATTGAGCATAGCAACGTGATAGACCCCGAACACAGTCGTTTTTTTAGATCGTGAATCATACATCATGAGAACCAATAAGTGCCAAGAGAAGAACTATAAATGCATAACACAACGATTGTGAACATAAAGCAAGAGATACAACAAAAAACACTGGCAAGTCACCATATGGGGACCAACAGATTGTTCTAAAGCACATTAGATTATGTGAAGTGCCATACTATTCCTAAATGCCATTAAATTCTCTAATAGGTGAGTTTTAAGCCTTCTTTTGAAGGTGAGAAGGCAGTCTGTGCTTCTGATGGAGGTGGGGAGTTGATGTCTACCAAAGGACATCTTGAAACATTAGGTCAATGTGAAGACACCAGTTTTAAAAGTCTGATTCACTTGGAGGCTTAGGTATTTTTCCTGAGAAAGTGCACAACCCTTTTGATTGGCCTTGAGTGGTATTTGTGTCATATTTTATTACATGTTCAACTACAATGTGCTGTATTTCAGGAAGGTTAAACTAACTGAAACCTTTTTCCTAGCACTAGTCTGAGAAAATATGCTTGATGGGGATGACTGGGAGGATTTAGACATTTTAAAGTGAGTTTTACTGGGTTACAGATTAAGGGGGTTGTACTGTGGGTAGAATGCACACTATCTTCGGATTCACTACTATCCACTGAGCTTGAATCATTATCTCTGACACAAGCACCAGAACACTGAGGCATCACTTCCATAATGAACTCCCCCAAAACTAGTGATAATATATACACTGAAAATACAAAACAAAATACAGATAAATAAAGCAAGTTAGTATCATTACTCCTGGCTGTCTTACCACAAATCTAACATATTATTTTATATTCCTATATTTAGCACTACTGATAGCTCTAGATATGCTCAGAAGGAATTATACAGTCTCTAACATACATTTTTGACTTTGCCGGCATTTAGGAACAATAGATCAGTGTTCCATAAACAAAAGAAATAAAAATAAAGACAGTCCACTAAATCCTGCAAGGTCAATCTTATCAGATATTTTCTTCAAAGTCCACCTGCTGACAGGAGTATCATCCACAGGATGACAGGGCTTCAGCACGGTCACTTCCACTATCAATTCAAGAACTGGACAAAAACCAGAGATATCAAGTAAGAAAAACTATGAGAATGTAAGTTCCCAAAACATCTGTTACTCTTCTGTTTGCGAATAAAATAAACGTAATATTTTCTTTTCAATTTGTTTTTCAACAATTATACTTATGTTCTGCATGTGCTGCTTTCTTTCCATTTCTTGTTCCCTCCGAGTTTCCCAACTAACAGAGATAGAGCGCCTCTTACTGGCTATTTAAGGGATTGCACCAGCAAAATAAATCCAATAACCTGATGCAGTTATCGATCAAGCTGTCACAGGTATGGTGAGGACCCAGAAGCAGCACAGGCAGACTGGATAGTAATCAGTAATGGTTTTATTTGGTACTGGAGTCTGACACAGTTTATACTGAGACTGAAGGCAAAGCTAGCAACAGGTGGATTACCTAGCAGGCAGATAGGTCCAGTGGTGAGCTGTGTAGCTGCAGAGCAGGTGTGTAACCAGAAGGGGACAGGCAGAACTTGTGGTTGCAGACAGAAGGTTGAGGTAATATCCAGGGCAGAGACAAAGTTGGCAGGTCAGGGACAGACGAGGTCAACAGGTGATCAGTCCAGGAATAAACACTGGAAAGTCAGACATGACACCATAACAATCTGGCCCTGAAGCAGAGACAGGAGCAGGCTTATATGCAGCCAGGGCTGACACAGGTGTGGAGAGTTGGCCTGACGAGGGGGTGTGGCTGACTGGCAGAATGGAGCAGAGACAGGTGAGGGGAAAGATACCAGTAGATGGCAGAATGGAGCAGAGACAGGTGAGGGGAAAGATACCAGTAGATGGCAGAATGGAGCAGGGACAGGTGAGGGGAAAGATACCAGTAGATGGCAGAATGGAGCAGAGACAGGTGAGGGGAAAGATACCAGTAGATGGCAGAATGGAGCAGACTGTGACACAAGCCTTTAACTTAAAACGTTCTATTAGGTCAATGTTTAATGAATTACTTGTAAGTAATATTTACATGTTACATGTCAAAAAGAAAACAAAGAGAACAGCTCAGCTGTTCAAAGACCTCGTCACACTCCTCCAGATCTTACTGTGGAGTTTGAACTGTTAACAGTGTCATCTGGTACAGTGGAGGAGACCTGTGCTTTCCTTCAACAGCGGTCACTATTATCCTGTTACACAGAGATCAAATGCAGGGAACACAACAGCAGCCACACAAAGCAAAAACACAAAGAATTCTGCCTCCAGATGATATAACAGATACAATCATAGTGAAATCAGGAGACGGTGTCCAAGACGAGCCTGTAGACTTTGTTACCTGAGACCAATCAGGGCACCACTCTCCACCATAGGGTTGTTGTTAGGAACACTGAGTATGGATGAAGTTTTGAGAACTCAAAGGTTGGACCCTCTCCATGATGCCTCATGTCCCCCACAATGCATCACTTGGCAAAGGTCAAAAGTCACAAGCCCCTCTAGGGTAGTTGATTTGGATCCCTCCATCAGATAGTAGGCAGATATCCAAGTAGATAAAACAAGATAAAAAAGCATCTCTGAGCCAAGCAGATGATGTTCTGAACCTCACAAGCTATTCTCAGACCCTCTTTATCAGGGGTCGACAACCCTGGTCCTAGGGAGCCACTGTCCTGAAGATTTGAGATGTTTCCCTGCTCCAGCACAGCTGATTCTAATGGAGGGTAATTATGAGGCTTCCACAGAGCTTGATAACGACCCTTCATTAGAATCAGGTGTGCTGGAGCAGGGAGACATCTAAGGCCCTGTCCCAATACCTGCACTTCCACCCTTGTGCCCTTCAATTGCGAAGCGGACTTTGTCAAAGTGTATTACCCACAATTCATTGCTGCAAGTGACGTTTTCACATAAAAGGCAGAACATGGCGATATCTGGTGGTCGGCCCGATCATCTTGCGGCAAAGTGTCTTTTGAAATGTAAGTATTAAGTTACAATAACATTGTACATTGTATAGAGTATGTGTTGAAACATAATAACATACCTTTGATTGTTTTTACGAAAATGTGTTTTGTTGTATTTATTTTCTTTATAAAAAATGAGGTTTTTGAGTTGGTGTGGTGAAAAACAAAAACTCTATATATAAATAAAATAACTGGAATATTCTTGTGAGTTTGTGAGTTTCAGAACATCATCTGCTTGGCTCAGAGATGCTTTTTTATCTTGTCAAATGTGGAGAAAACATTTTCAGCCTTTTGGCCTAAGGAGACAATCTTTAAGAATTGAAATCATGTCCTGGACTGAAGTCAAATCTGTTTGCAATGTTGTGAAGCAGCCACTAGGATTACTGGGTGTCCCTGATGGTCATGTGACATCCTTGCTGTGACCTCAGTGCATGAGACCACAGATATCCATAGAAAGGCTAGATGTGTTACAGCAGAGTCTCAAACAGCATCATCTGCAGCCATCTTACCACAGGCAAGCTGTCTGGTGAGCTCTGTGCTACCTAATGGGAGAGTAATCTACACAAACACTAATACTCTTATCTAGCTGAAATCTTGACAGGTTTACAAATGGTTTGGTTTCTTACAAACATTATTAATGTGGCTATAAGTCTGGATGCTTGAACATATTGAAATTGCAGGTTTTCTTTTCGAAAAGCATCTTAATAGTGCAGCATATGCAACCATGCATCATCCATCCAGCCAATCAGTCAGTCAGCCAGTCAGCCAGCCAGCCAGTCAGTCAGTCAGTCAGTCAGCCAGTCAGCCAGCCAGCCAGGGTTTGGAAAGTGGTAACCTGCCTACTGAGCTCTCTGAAAGCCTATTTTAGCCTAGGATCATCTTTCTCCTCATCGATCCTAATCTAGTCTGAACGATGTCTCAGCTTCAGCGTCCCACTCCACCAATCAGGAGCCGTGCAGGGTGGATCACTATATTACATCACCAGCTGATCTATATTGAATGTTTATTAAGAGGAAACATGCAGAGAGAAATGTATGAGGATGGATCTATTTCTTTATTGTCGCTTCTTGAAACTTCCTGAGACTCTACTAAAATGTTTTCTGGAGTCTGAGAAAGAACGGTGCAATATCGCCCCCCTTTGACCTGCCAAGGTAACTGCTGGATGTGTGTTTTTTCCCTCCGATGTGGCATGTGTGTTTGACACAGTGGAAGAGGGTGTGTGTGTGTGTGTGTGTGTGTGTGTGTGTGTGTTCCTTTCCTCCGATGTGGCATGTGTAAGTCGCTCTGGATAAGAGCGTCTGCTAAATGTAGAATGTAATGTAGAATATACTTTACATTGTGTGGGTGGGTGCCTATAGGGCCACTGAGTCACCAACAAACACACAGAATCTGAATCAGAATTTGTTTTATTCTCCATGCAAGATATACAAACACATAATTTATTCTGGCAGGAAAGAGCAAACCTAAAACATATGGAACTGAAATAAAAGTAAAGACAAGATTAGATGAAATGGAATAAAAATAAAGTTTAAATAAAAAGTGGGCACTAGCTGTACAGATGGGGGGGATATAACTATAGCATAAGTACAGAGGAGAATGGATATTGTGGAAGAAATTGGATTTCCTGTGTACTTCTATTAATCCCTACTGAACACACTTTCTCTGAAGACTGTAATGTCATCACTGCCTGACTGTCACTATCTATGCTTACTTTCTTGTGCCCTATAAAAGAATGTGCTCTCGCCTTCAGACAGGGGAGAGAGACATGATTGAGACCTAAGCCTTGTACTGTCTTCATTTAGTTGCCAGAGGTCTGGTCATTTCTCTCCCAATCTGCAGGTTTTTAAATACTTATTTAATTCAGAACTCAACTGAACTATCACTCTGTTAATGAAGAGACGGACAAAACACTTTCCTCATCAATATTCATACTACACAACATAGTACTTCTATAATCCTGTAATAAACATGTTTATTTCTCCTTATTTAGTCAGGAAGACACTGTTTAGTTCATCACGTTCAGTAGAACTGACAAAGACAGTTGACAAAACTAAAGAAACATTCAACACAAACCAACAGTGACAAACACTGTGGGAGATCAATTCCAACTGTACACAGTTCAATCTTCACTAGCAACTAGGTGAGCACAGTGTGTGAGAGTGTGTGTGGGCTATTCTACCTGACACAGGGACACTGAGGAGCCATAGTAAACATAGAACCCAGGATAGAGGGGCTCAGTGAATGTGCTGTGGAAGGTGTGCAGGTGGGTCAGTGTGTCAGAGGAGACTGTGTAGAAGGACAGAGTGCCGGCCGGCCAGTCCAGATACACTCCTACTCTGTGGGGTCTGGAGGGGGGGACAGGTATGTCACTGACCTTGTTATTGTGCAGAGCAGAGCAATGGGTATCATGACAATACAGACTCCAGGACTTGTTATTGTGTCCAAACCAACAGTCATCACCCTTTCCTCTCCTGCTGATTCCTTTATATGTTACTGCCATATACACTTCTTCACTCCACTCTGCCTCCCAGTAACAGCGTCCAGACAGACCCTCTCTACACAGTACCTGGTCCCAGTAGTCAAATCTCTCTGGGTGATCAGGATACGGCTGCTCCTCCTCTCTCCTTGTCACCTTTTTGTTCTCCTCAGACAGAGAGAGGTATCCGGTTACTGTGTTTGGGTCCAGTGTGAGATCACAGGCATCTGATGGGGGAGACCAAGACACAATATATTACTGATCAACATCATTCACATTAGAATGGCTCCCTCTTCCTGTCCTCCTCCTTTCATTCTCTCTCTCATCTACACTCTAACACCCCCCTTATCGACCTCACTCCTCCCTTATCTACCTCACTCCTCCTGTATCTACCTCACTCCCCCCTTATCTACACTGTCTTCCACCCCCTGACTTCTCTCCCTATGTCACCCCAACAAAATTCCACCCAAACCCTCACCTACTCTCCTCCCAGCGCCTCTCCCCCCACCCTCACCTCCTCTCCTCCCAGCGCCTCTCCCCTCACCTGCACCTATTCTCTCCCCCACCTCCTCTCTTCCCACCCTCACCTACTCTCTCCCACACATCTTCTCCCCTCACCTACTCTCTCCCCCACCTCCTCTCTTCCCAACCTCTTTATGTACTCTCCCCACCTCCACTCCCCCACCCTCACCTATGCTCTCCTCCCACCCCACTCTCCCAAAGACACGAGAGGGAATGAAAGGAAGGGTGGAGGAAACAGAAAAGGGGAGGGGAGTGAAGAAGGGAGGGGTGGGGTGGGGAGAGAGGTGAGGAGGGCAGAAGAGGGGAAGGGAGCGAAGGAGTAGAAATGCAAAAAGAAGAGAAGGGAGGACAGGAGAAGTGGAGATGGGAGAGGAGGGAGGGGGAACAGGGGAGGGGAGAAAGGAGGGTGAACATGGGATTGGAAAAGGGAAGGTGGAGGAGAGCGAGGGGAGGGGAGGACACACACACAGTTTCCAAATCACTAATGGTATTGTCCCTTGTATGATCTTGTGTACTAGAACCAAGTAGCAGTCAATACTCACATTTCCTAAGGCCAGGTTTGATCCTGCACTCTCCACCATGATCCACACTGCAGGGATAAGCAGAGGAAGGATGAAAATACACTTCACCTGTTGATAAGGGACTTAGCAACTGACTTTCTAAGGAAACATGTAGTTTCTCTCTAATCATCAGAGGTGTATTCCAGAAAGCAGGTTTGACAAACTCTGAGCCTAACCCTGAACTCTGACTTGGTAAAACCTGAGATGGGAAGCTCCCAGTTATTTCCAGAACAGCTCATCTGACTTAGTTTAATTCTAACTCACTGGAATTAGACATTATCTTGTGTGCAGACGAGTGTGAAGACATTTTCTGAAAGATACTCAACAACAGTAACCTCAAGAGAGAGACAATTAGTCACTGAGTACATCTCAAAGCAGCAAATTAATTTGACATGAAACCACATGTCTTACTACGGGTGAAGAAGTGGAACAATCCTATGTACCAATCACGTGCTTAATAACAGCTGAAAGAAAACAGGTAAGACATATTTTGCTTATCCAACAGAAACATGATTGTGTCAGTCATATTTGACAGCTCTAAACCAAGTAGATATTCAGAAGCTGTCAACCTGTATTCGCTTTCATCCCCAACCAAATCCATGTGGTGTCAGCTATTATCCTGCTTAGTAGATGAACATGTGACTTGTAGTGTGCTAACAGACAGAAGGCAGAGGAGGGCACCACCTCTGACAGAGGCAGAAGAGCTCTGAGCCAGAACGCTGACAGACCAGTGGCTGAAGGCATCCCTGGAGGGAGCTCATCCAAGCCTATCACCTGTCAAGGAAGTTTTCCCACCACACTGTATACCTGGATTGATCTGACTGCCAGATTCATGCTCATTGTTTCTTCTGGACAGTACATTGAACAGAGCGCTCTGTTGATCCTGGTCTACTGAAAGACGTAGCACCATTCAGGAGAGAGAGTCCAAGTACAAGTACAAGAACACTCAAGCACAGGAATTCTATCACTCTTTCTTTCTGGAACTAAACCTGGTTTCATACAATTAGAATTGTAGCTACAGTCACAGTTGCACCATATTGTAGACTGTACAGTTTCCATGCCATAATAAATTGAAACATCATGAAATGCAAGGCCTATTAAAGTAATATGATGTGTATTCAGTGTTAAGCAGCATTCTATAACAAGTCCTTACGTCCTTACTTGAGTTTCTCCAGTGTGCAGTGTGGATCCTCCAGTCCAGCAGAGAGCAGCTTCAATCCTTTTTCTCCTGGATGATTGTAGCTCAGGTCCAGTTCCCTCAGGTGGAAGGGGTTGGACTTCAGAGCTGAGGCCAGAGAAGCACAGCCTTCCTCTGTGACCAGACAGCCTGACAGCCTGGAGAAAGAGGATCAATATTGGGACAGAATCCATCTGGGCCTCCCTCCACAGTGAGTCAGCACTCATGTGGCAGGACATAGCTTTACCTCCACATCATTAGACAGAGTGACCCTTTCCCCCAGTTCAGGAAGCTTGTGTTTGTGTTCAGATTGGTGGTCGTACTTCTATGGAACCTCAGGACCAGAGGACTGTTCCATGAAGCCTATCCCATGCAGTCTGGGTCATAACGGTTCCATAAAGGCCAATTCCAGATAACGTAATCTGTTTTATTCAAGCCAGATTCAAGTAGACATGTTCATTGTGGGTGCACCTTATTCTTAAGCAGTCAGAGGAAGAACATGGATCATATGATCCTACAGAAAGCAATGTTCACAGCCACTCTCTGAGTTCTCTCTAAACCCAGTACTAGCACAGCCCGATGGAGAGGAAATCATTGCCACCGCTGCTTCAGAATTCTCTGTAATGTCACAATATCGCAAAATAGGTGTAAGAGCCCTTGGAGTTGAATTGGGGAGTTGGTGGGGTTCCATCTTATGTGGGTGTGGTTTGTGGTGGTGGTGATTGTGATTGGGCACGGGTGACTTATATTGGGCTTGGCCATAGGTGGGGTTGGAACCTTTATGAAGTCATGGGTTCCACTGTGTAGGAGGCTACGGTGACGGGAGGTCACACGGTTGTTACCACTATTATTTACAGACCTTTACTCCACTGCTCAGCCACATACATGCTGCTGCAGAATGAAGTATGTGAGCCATTTTCAACAAACAGGAACACCCCAAACAAAGGTTGCAGTCTGGACATTGGTCTGTCAAGCGCATTATAACTTGATCCCTGCACCCAGAAGAGACTAACCACTGGAGGATTTGATAGTCTCTACAGTAGGACTGTGCAGAAGTGTTGGCTCATCAAACACACAAACAAACAGTGTTGTGCTGCTCCCTGTGCTTGGAGGATGAGTAAGTGAACAGTGAGAGGACGTCAACACTCACCAAGTCATGACAAGATCCTAACCAACAGTGACAGACCAGCGGAGCACTTTGTCCTCTCCGCTCAGCCTGGCAGAGCAGCACTAGACTGGAGGCTCCTCCAGACAGCTAGACTAGAGACAACTCCACTGAAGTTACGTTACCTGGATGAAACACACTAAACCACTGAAAATAGCTTTGGCTTCATTCATCATGGGCTTTTCAGACCAATTGAAAAAGTTTGCAGAATAGAAAGACCCTTGTTTGGAAGATAACACTAGTAGCTACCTAGACTACTACTACTGTGCTAGCTTTGATGTCCTGACATTTTGGGAAATCCTTTCCCCGCTGCTGACTGCTCAGTAAAATCCTAGAGAAAACCCTGACCAGGACTACAAAGGCCTCTGCTGCTGCCTCTTTAGCTATGTGGAACTAACTCCCATTCCTCCAGCCTGCCTCCGGCAACTAAAACCACATTTCTATCCATCCTGAAAGTGGTCAAATATCAGCCTAGCTGGAGAACTTGTTCCACTGAGTTGGATTCATATTGAAGAACACAGTATCCCACCTCAGTGTGGAAAATGTCCTGGTTTATACACTGCTCATTTCCTGAGGTAATCCTGAGCTAAACTGCTTCTAAATGATTTTAGGTTTGTTTCTGGACTGACAAGTAATATTATGCTGACTTTTCCTGTGACCATTTTCTGTATCTTTGTATTTTCTAAGCAGATAAACATCGCTGGTTTTGACGCCTTCAGTTAACAATGAACCTCATTCACCAATATGTTCCTAAGTAATTTCTTCCATTTGTTCTTCAGAAAGTTCCAGAGAAAAGTCACGTGTGATTCCTCACGTGTTCCTAAACAGTGGAATTGTTCTCACGTGCAGGAATGATGAATCCCAGTATGTCCTCAATTAAAAGCTTGTGCCCCATTGCTCCTATTCAGCATAGGTTACTGGCCTGTTAATTCCCATAGAAGAGCATGAGATGGCAGGGCCGTGTGCACACTCAGAGAAATGTCCAAAAGACGCGGGAAAGACGGTGGACACTCGTCATTTATTTTTATCTTATTTTTCGGGCCGGACAATAAAGAACTGACAGCGGCTCATTGGTTAACTTCCTTAATTGGCACTGGCGTGACCCAATCAAATCCAGAAAGACACGAGCTGTTGGCTAATGCTTAACAACGTTTGGCATCGTTAAAGTTTAGCATCGATAAAAATTGAGAAACTAAAGCATAAGGGAGGGGCTTATATGATATATATATATATATATATATATATATATATATATATATATATATATACACATATATATGTTATTACAATGTTTATTGCTTACGATACATATTGCATTACTAAGGGAGACCAGGGACAGTTGTATCAAGGGACGGTTGTTACACCTTAAATCATAAACAAGCTAGAGTAATGACACACACTCTGCACATTATTAATAACATTATCTTTCCACTTTCAAAAATTAAGCGGCATTTCTAACTGGCAGAGAAAGTTGTCAGCAACAACTATTTCTTTTTTAGGTAATAATGTAAGTTTTCCTTTTTCATGTTATTTGTCTATGATATTGTAGAACAGTATTAGTAAGTAAACTTCTTTACTGTAAATACACATCTGAAGGTACTTTGATGCACTCTACTATACTTATTCAACATTCTCTTGTTCTCTGCCCTTATCTTCTCTTTCTCAGTCCTCATCTCCCTCCCTGTCTGTGTAGCTGTGTCCTGAAATATGAAGATCCTGCTCGCCACACTCGAAGAGATGGGCATCACTGGCACTGCGCTTAAATGTATCTCATCATACCTGACAGGAAGATCCTATCAAGTCTCCTGGGGAGGGAAAACATCTGGTACCCGCCTGCTCTCCACTGGGGTCCCACAGGGTTCCGTCCTTGGCCCGCTCCTATTCTCTCTTTACCCCACCTTACTCGGGCCAATCATCGCCTCCCATGGCTTCTCCTATCACTGCTACGCTGACGACACGCAGCTATATCTATCCTTTCCCCCAACTGATCAAGGGATATCGACCAGAATCGAGGCCTGCCTCTCTGACATCTCAGCCTGGATGACCATACATCACCTCCAGCTGAACCTCGCCAAAACGGAACTCCTCATCATCCCTGCCAAACCCTCAATCACCCACGATCTCTCCATCACTATGGGATCTGCAACAGTGACCCCTTCACCCTCCGCCAGGAACCTGGGGGTCACCTTGGATGACGAGCTCTCCCTCACATCTCACATTGCCGCAGTCTCTCGGTCATGTAGATTCACCCTCTACAACATCAGGAAAATCTGAAAATACCTCTCTCAACATTCCACCCAACTGCTAGTCCAAGCCCTTGTCCTCTCAAAGCTGGATTACTGCAACTCGCTACTAGCCGGCCTTCCTGCAAATGCAATCCGTCCCCTTCAGAGGATACAGAATGCAGCTGCTCGTCTGGTTTTCAACCTACCCAGACGCTGTCACGTCACCCCGCTCCTCATCGCCCTCCACTGGCTTCCCGTCATGGCCCGCATCAGATTCAAGACCCTGGTACTGACCTTCCGGGCGGTAAACGGGACTGCCCCGACCTATATCAACTCTCTCCTCCAGCCCTATATCCCCACCCGCCACCTACGGTCATCTGCTGACAACCGTCTAGTGGTACCCCCCCTCAAGAGCGCCAGAGCGCAACCCAAACTCTTCCACTGCCTGGCTCCCCAATGGTGGAATCAACTCCTGACCTCCATCAGAAGCACGGACTGCCTTCTAACCTTCAAAAGAAGGCTTAAAACTCATCTATTTAGAGAATTTAATGGCACTTACCAATAGTATGTCATTTCACCTGATCTAATGTATTGTGTGTTGTATCTCTTGCTTTATATTCATAATCGTTGTGTTATGCATTTATTGTTCTTCCTTTGGCACTTATTGGTTCTCATGATGTATGATTCACGATCTAAAAATCCGACTGTGTTCGGGGTCTATCACGTTGCTTTGCTCAATGACTGATGCTTTTTGTAAAAGCTCTCTCTTGTAAGTCGCTTTGGATAAAAGCGTCTGCTAAATGAATAAATGTAATGTAATGTAAATCATGCTTAAATGTCCCACAAGTATTCAAAAAAATCATAATGTTGGAACTCTCAGGAAGGAGGTTGACTTTAACACTGAGCCCAAAGAAGCACAGCCGTCCTCTGTGATGTGACAGCCTGACAGCGTGGAGAAGGTTTTCATTCAGAATCACTACAGAATATTAGTCTGATTATTTCTCTCTTAAACTTCAAGATGGTTTAATCAGTCAGATGACTTTCTGTCCTGGTTAGTTAACTTCCATCAATCTCAAATTGAACCTCACCATCTTAAGAGTATGTCAGAAATGGTACATCCAGTTACATCGTAGTACAATCTAAATCCAACAGCAGGTCTGTCAGTATACCACACAGCACACTGTTCTGGAGATTTCTGACCCACAACTCTTGATGCAGGGATAGTGTTGTTGACCATAGGGACAGATGCAAAACACAATGCCATGTCAATCTACAAATACTATAATGAAGAAGTATGTTTGAAATAGATTCCTGTCCCCCTCAATCTGTTTCACCTGTCTCATATTTGTCTCCACCCCCTCCAGGTGTCTCCCATCTTCCTTCCTACCCTCACTTCTACCTGTGTTTTCTGTTTGGGGTCTGTTCTTGTTTGTCGAGCCTTCAGAAGCCTTTCTTGTGTTTTTCACTACTTCCTTTGGTCTTGTCTACTTTCTGGGAGTCAGGTGGCTGAGCGGTTAGGAAGTCAGACTAGTAATCAGAAAGTACCTGGTTCAAATCCTGGCCATGGAAACATGATGTTGTGTTCTTGGTCAAGGCACTTCAATTAATCAAGAATCAAGTAGTTTATTTGTCAATTACCTTACATATACACAACACATAAAGAAATCGAAATTACGTTTCCCACTATCCCATGCAGACAGACACGTCAAGGTGACAAACATTTTCTCGACAAACAAAACGTTGCATTTTCAGGAGAGCGTGAGGTCGCTGCGTGTACACACGCCGCCATGACACTTCACCCTACTTGCCCTACTTGAATGTACTTGCTGTAAGTTGCTCTGGATAAGAACGTCTGCTAAAGGACTACATGAACACTCCTGACACGCTATGTGCAATATCATAAGCAATCTTGTCCTTTTTGTATAAATCTTTTTGTATTTTGTGCTTTATGTATTTTTAGTGCTGAACTGTACTTTGCTGTTGCAAACTGCAATTTTCCAACTGCGGTACAAATGAAGGATCATCTTATCTCATGGTCTTGACCATCCTACCGGAATGACTTGTTGATTACGACCCTTGACTTCCCTGACTATTCTTTGGCCAAACCTTTGTACCTTTAATAGACCACAAACTTACGACCAGGGTGTGATTCAGTGTGTGTTGTGAGATTATAACTATAGCTGTTGAACATTAAAGTCATGTTGAACATTAAAGTTCTCTGTTTTCCATTTTTAACAACCACATTGGAAAAATGTGTTGCACAAGCTCAACCATGACAACAGACAACGAACGTTAAACCCAGTAAAAGGCTTGACTACATACCTCAGTGTCTCCAGTTTGCAGAGTGGATTCCCCAGTCCAGCAGAGAGCAGCTTCAAGCCTGAATCCCCCAGGTTGTTGTTCCTCAAGTCCAGCTCTGTAAGATCTGAGGAGGGGAGAGCTGAGGCCAGCACTTTACAGCATCGTTCTGAGAGGTTACAGTCATTCAGCCTACATGACATAAGGAGAACATGACACATCAGAGTCATGTTTATCATACAATTATGAAATATATTATCTAACCCTAATACATACAGAGCAGTTTTGGAGTCTTTGATCACTGGCAGCAGCCTCAGAAGACCTTCCTCTGATTTTGAGTATTTCTTCAGGTCAAACACGTTCATCTTCTCTTCTGAAGTCAGCAACATGAAGCACAGAGCTGACCACTGTGTAGATGAGAGCTTCTCACTGGAGAGACTTCCTGACCTCAGGTAGTATTGGATCTCATTGACTAGAGAACGGTCATTCAGTTCATTCAGACAGTGGAACAGATTCATGCATCTATCTGCTGAAGGATCCTCTCTGATCTTCTGCTTGATGTAACTGACTGTTTCCTCATGGCTCTGTGTGTTGCTTCCTGTCTGAGTCAGTAGGCCTCGTAAGTCAGTCTGATTGGACTCCAGTGAGAGGCCCAGGAGGAAGCGGAGGAAAAGGTCCAGGTGTCCATTCTTACTCTGCAAGGCCTTGTCCACAGCACTCTCGTAGAGGTCGACGTCAGATGTGTCTGAGGTGGACTGAGACATCAGATTCTGCTTGTTGTTGATGAATGAGACAAACACAAACACAGCAGCCAGAAACTCCTGAAAGCTCAGATGGACAAAGCAGAACACCTTCTCCTGGAAGACTTCACTATCCTGTCTGAAGATCTGTGTGAACACTCCTGAGTACACTGAGGCATCACGGACATCAATGCCACACTCTGTCAGGTCTTTCTCATAGAAAATCAGGTTGCCTTTGTCCAGCTGGTGGAAGGCCAGTTTTCCCAGTGACAGAATACTCTGAATGCTGTCTTCATCCCAGTGTGGATCTGTCTCAGTTTTCTCATGATACTTCACCTTCTTCTGTTTGGTCTGTAACACCAGGAAGATTGTGTACATCTCAGTCAGGGTTTTGGGCATCTTCTTGTTCTTCTCTGTTCTCAGCATGTCTTCAAGGACTGTAAAAGTAATCCAAGAGAAGACTGGTATGTGACACATAATGTAGAGGATCCTTGATGTCTTGATGTGTGAGATGATGCTCCTGGCCAGGATCTCATCACTGCATCTCTTCATGATGTACTCATCCTTCTGTAGGTCATTGAACCCTCGTACCTCTGTCACCAGGTCAACACACTCAGAAGGGATCTGATTGGCTGCTGCAGGTCGAGTGGTGATCCAGATGAGAGCAGAGGGAAGCAGGTGTCCTCTGATCAGGTTGGTCAGCAGCACATCCACTGAGGTGGACTCTGTGACATCACACCAGCTCTTGTTCTCTGTGAAGGCTAAGGGCAGTCGACACTCATCCAGACCGTCAAAGACAAACAGAATGTTGTACTTGTCGTAGATGGACATTCCTGATTCTCTGGTTTCTGAGAAGAAGTGATGGACAAGTTCCATCAGACTGAATTCTTTTCCATACAACAAATTCAGCTCTCGAAACGGGAGCGGAAAGATGAAGTGGATTTCCTGATTGGCTAGTCCTTCAGCCCAGTCTGTGATGAACTTCTGCACAGAGACAGTTTTTCCGATGCCAGCAGCTCCTTTTGTCAGAACAATTCTGATAGGTGTGTCTCGTCCAGCTGAGAGTTTAAAGATGTTGTTGCATTTGATGGCTGTTTCTGTTCTTGCTGATTTCCTGGATGCTGTCTCAATCTGTCTCACCTCATGTTCTTTATTGATCTCTCCACTCTCACCCTCTGTGATGTAAAGATCTGTGTAGATCTTATTGAGAAGAGTTGGATTTCCTTGTTTAGGTATGCCCTCAAACACAGTTTCAAACTTTTTCCTCAGTTCAGTTTTAAGTTTCCGTTGACAAATCTTAGCAAGCTCATCTAAAAAAAAAGCAACATGTTAAGTTTTGATTTTTGTTAAACTAGTTAATATTATTCATAGAATAGGAACATGTGTCCTTTAAATTGATATCAAAACATATTTCAAATACATGATAATTCATCAGGGAGACAATTATGAAAGTTCATAACCTTGTAGTACAAGGTCATAGGAATGGTCCCACAACTTTGAGCTACTCTAAATCTCCTAACTTTCTATCTAACCTACATCATATATCATCAGTGGGTCAACTATGACTAAATATGGAGTTTCTTACTGTTTTCCAGAGTGTCAGCCAGCTCCTTCTGGTTCATGTTCCTCAGGACGTGCAGTGTGATCTTCAGGGCTCCCTCTCTGGCACTGCTCTCCTGCTTCTGATATTCAGGGTCCACCACTTCCTGGTCCTCCCACTGACTCTCTAAGTCTTCTGGGAAATCTGAACTCAGAATCCTCTTCATCCTCTTCAGCTCTTTCTTCACAAAGCTGATGACATTCTCCTCAAGCTCCTGAAACAGAGAGGGAAGATATCAGATGAAACAGGAACGATCTACACAGAAGATCAACATGATTCAAATGATGATGTCTTGTTTGTACTTTAGATGAACACCAAACTCACTGTGAATATGGAGGACAAGTCCTCATGGTGACTGTGGTCTGACTCAGACTTCTGTTGATCTCTGAGGACAAGAGATGACATTACTTAACCACATGACCCACATGTACAAGGGCTGATAATCCACTAAAGTCTATATCATACATGAACATGAATGGTAAACTGAAGTGCCCTGTTCAAACCTGTGTTTTGTTTGGGTTTGTTGCTGTTGCATTTTGGTACCAGTGGGTGGCAGTAGCTTGTATATGGCTGCGGGGATGGATGCGAAGGATGCGAGAGAAAAGAGCGCGGAAAAAAAGAGGACGGAATGAAAAGCAGGAGTGAGATGAGTTGTAATGTACTGAGAAAGAAAAAATAAGTCTTCTGGGAAATCTGAACTCAGAATCCTCTTCATCCTCTTCAGCTCTTTCTTCACAAAGCTGATGACATTGTCCTCAAGCTCCTGAAACAGAGAGGGAAGATATCAGATGAAACAGGAACGATCTACACAGAAGATCAACATGATTCAAATGATGATGTCCTGTTTGTACTTTAGAATAACACAAAACTCACTGTGAATATGGAGGACAAGTCCTCATGGTGACTGTGGTCTGACTCAGACTTCTGTTGATCTCTGAGGACAAGAGATGACATTACTTAACCACATGACCCACATGTACAAGGGCTGATAATCCACTAAAGTCTATATCATGCATGAACATGAATGGTAAACTGAAGTGCCCTGTTCAAACCTGTGTTTTGTTTGGGTTTGTTGCTGTTGCATTTTGGTACCAGTGGGTGGCAGTAGCTTGTATATGGCTGCGGGGATGGATGCGAAGGATGCGAGAGAAAAGAGCGCGGAAAAAAGAGGACGGAACGAAAAGCAGGAGTGAGATGAGTTTTAATGTACTGAGAAAGAAAAAATAAAGAAACAAACCCTATAAAACGCAGCACACTGTTGAGGATATTCTTATTCTTTTAAGTGTGCAACATATACACACACTCAGACACACTGTATAAGAGTGATACCATCAGTACCAGTAAACCATCTTCTATCCCACTCCAAGGCATTATTCCTTTAAAACCTTCATCACAGATAGTATCACTGTCACCCCCAGGTAAACAAGTGTGTTGTGTTCCAAGCAGACACTGCAGAATGACATCAGGGTCCACCTCACACAGGGCTGCATGTTTGCTAGCAGCCTGCTTTAGACACTGCAGCACTCCTCCACCCAGGAGGTTAAGACCTTCTGGTATCAACCAGTCTAAGTGGGCTGAGCCTCGCCCAGTCTGTGCTCCTACCAGGCCTGGTACCTGCAGGGCTGGACACTGACTCTCATGCTGACTGTGGCTGTGTTTGTGTCATGGTGTTTCTGTGTGTGTAGGGAGGTTATTGTAGTCAACCTGGCACTAGAGCTACACCCATCTCTGTCTTTTGTATACACTGCTATTTTATCAAACCATGTCCAAGTCAAGTTTATAAGTGGATAATTTGTAATTGTTCCAAATTCTTATCCTGGAGGTCCCTCAAAATGATAGAACAGCTGTATCATGTTAAATACAGGATTCACTAAAGGGCTTTAATGCGGAACCTAGAGTCATTAAGGACAGTCTACGGGAACAATGACTGACCGAGGTGAACACAACAATACTTAGGACACCACTGAAAAACAATCAACAAGACACAGGTGGACCTAATCTTATCTGATCAGGAGCCGGTTCTTCGTATGTCGCTAACTCAGTTAGCTGGATTTGATTGTTGACGATTTGGCATGATCTTGGATCGTTTGGTTCTTCGAAGCTCATCCTATACTTGTTGTCATAGCAACAGGTCCATAAGCTCAAAACTGCTCGGGAGCAGGTTTACTTCATGTAAACAAGATTAGATTGAGGCTTTATAAGCAGAGGAGATAGGGAAGTCTGTCGCAGCCATACGCGAGCAACGTCTTGCGGAAGGATCATTCGCAGAGCTTTTAAAATTAATCGGGTATTGCGGGATAAAGTGTAATTGTTGAGAGATACCGTTTTTTTCAGCCTTTTTCTTTGTGGCTGTTATAAATAGACAAACACATCATAAAACAGTGGTTTTTAAAAAGGAGGAAAAATAAGTGGCTTTTTTAAATAAAGACAGTATGAATTAAAGGCTACCATTTTGTAGAATATTCTTGTATTTCACTTTTACTTTAATTTGTTTGCCATTTTTTGCCAGCCCACTCTCCTGGCATTTGCAGACTTTGAGGTGTTCCCTGTCGGTTTAATTAACGAATCATGTTCGGCATAACATTCCATTAAAAGCTCTTGTTCTGATTGGGAGAAAAAGTGGGCACGTTCTTTGGCCATGCTGAACAGCCAATAGCAGCGTTGCTGATCAATGTTTCTACTAGCGATACATATCCCCTTTTAAGCCAACACATGAACGAGCAATGATCTCAGATAACTAAATCCAGCTAAACTAATCATACACAACAGGTGTGTTCAAGGAACCCAGTTAGACAGTTAGCCGGATCATAGTTAGCAGGATGAAATCATCTTGGATGTGTCATTTGATCTCAGATGTATTCAGGCAGGGGTTCTTAACCTTTTTGACCCTGAGGCCCTGCTCAGTGCAGAGTGGCCTGGGGCCCATTAAATATTAACACTGTAGAGATTAATTGATCTCACTCATTTGCATTCAATAATAGATCAAATCCATGTACAGTTTAACATGCTAACAAGCTAAAACCTTAAGTAGTTAAGTTAAATAAATAATACAATGACATGATAAAATGTGATCACCACAAAGATTTTATTAAGCTTTCATTAACTAGGTGCCGCTGTAGCTTCGAGGGCTTCAAAACTTCATAAGATAGCGTCAGCCAACACTCCACACACTGGGCTCTCGGCTCTTCCTCACTACCCACGTTCACAAATCTATACGAAATGAAGTTGGGATTGTATTTTCACACACAATTAGTATTTTTGGGGTGTTCCAGCACCACTTTCGTCTTAACCCTTTAGGCGCCAGGGTTTTTTCACAAAAAGTTTTTTACATCAAGATTTCAAAAGGCTATAACTTGAAAGTGGTTTGAGATAAAGGTATACTGTCAATGAGAAAATTGTTCAGTATGACTCAAAGTTTGTGATGGGAATGAAGCTTTTGAATCTAATTTGCATATGATGACGTCACAAGGTGGCGGCTATAATGGAAAATGGAAACCTCAACTTGGAGGTTTCAAAAGGCTATAACTTGAAAGTAGTTTGAGATAAGGGAATACATTCAATGTGAAATATACTAATACTAAATTTGGGATAGAAATACGCTTACTGATCCAACTTGTATAATCAATTGGCGCATTGACCACACTGATGCTCAGAAATAGGCATGTTTTCATCCATGGTTTCCACCCATATTTGCGGTGTTATGAGCCCCCCTGCCACCTAGAACATGTCCCCTTCTTGGCATTTGCAGAATGCTTCCACCCCGGCCACGCTGAGGTGAAGCATCTGCTATGTGTGCTGATTGTTGACTTTGTGCACGGATGCACAGTCACTACTAACGACAGTTTATGCTTCACTAGACAGACTGCATGTCATTCCTCTAAGGAATCGGAGTCATCTAATACCTGAATAAATACTTTGTTGACGGTAAACCGACCTCTTGGTATCGTGAGTAACTAAAAAAAACTGTTGCTCTCTGCTCTGCTGTCGCTCCGCCCTTCTCACTGATTAGCAGCGTCTAAGCAGAGCTGCGTCACTGGTCAAGAGGGGGTTTTACGAACTCGTTTTTCTCTAAAACTTGTAATAAAAACATGCCCATAAATGATGATTATATTACAGAAACACATGTCCTCTATCACCTGGTTAAAAGTAAAAACAAGATTCGGCCCCACAGTTATAGCTACAGCCTGTTTTAATAAGCAATGTTGCCAGTCGCAATTCTGCGACTTTGGCGCTTAAAGGGTTAATATTTCCTCTTTAAAAACTTCTCCATCGCTAACTAGCTGAATGTCAATCTTCTTCTGCTATTGTGTGAGATTGTTAAACTAACTAACGCATTTCCGCCACCATGTGGTCGGAGGATGATCGTCTCATGGATAACATAGCATAGTAGCTCTGGCGTCACCCGAATCCGCGCGTACACATTAATTAACATAGCAACTTACAAGCTCTCTCTTGTAAGTCGCTTTGGATAAAACGTCTGCTAAATTAATAAATGTAAATGTAACATCTCTGGTGTATTAAGTTGATAACCTATGCAGTCCTACGGCCCAAGCGGCCCACAGGTGCAAAACTGCAAGTTTATTGCGGCCCTCTAGGTGGTACTTGGGCCGCGGCCCTATGGTTGAGAATCAGTGTATTAAGCGACGTACGAAGAACGGGCCCCTTATCTAATCTAAACCTGTTGTTACTCTGTATCTCTCACTGTGAACCTTTACCACATGGTCTGTAAGTAAGCCAGGCTGGCAGTCAGCAGCTCCTGTGTTTTAGTAGAGATGTGATGAGGGATACTTTAGTATCTCCAGTCAGCAGCTCTAACCCTGTGTTTTAGTAGAGATGTGATGAGGGATACTTTAGTATCTCCAGTCAGCAGCTCCTGTGTTTTAGTAGAGATGTGATGAGGGATACTTTAGTATCTCCAGTCAGCAGCTCTAACCCTGTGTTTTAGTAGAGATGTGATGAGGGATACTTTAGTATCTCCAGTCAGCAGCTCCTGTGTTTTAGTAGAGATGTGATGAGGGATACTTTAGTATCTCCAGTCAGCAGCTCCTGTGTTTTAGTAGAGATGTGATGAGGGATACTTTAGTATCTCCAGTCAGCAGCTCCTGTGTTTTAGTAGGGATGTGATGAGGGATACTTTAGTATATCCAGTCAGCAGCTTCTGTGTTTTAGTAGAGATGTGATGAGGGATACTTTAATATCTCCAATCAGCAACTCTAACCCTGTGTTTTAGTACAGATGTGATGAGGGATACTTTAATATCACCAATCAGCAGCTCTAACCCTGTGTTTTAGTAGAGTTGTGATGAGGGATACTTTAGTATCTCCAGTCAGCAGCTCCTGTGTTTTAGTAGAGATGTGATGAGGGATACTTTAGTATCTCCAGTCAGCAGCTCCTGTGTTTTAGTAGAGATGTGATGAGGGATACTTTAGTATCTCCAGTCAGCAGCTCCTGTGTTTTAGTAGAGATGTGATGAGGGATACTTTAGTATCTCCAGTCAGCAGCTCCTGTGTTTTAGAAGAGATGTGATGAGGGATACTTTAGTACCTCCAGTCAGCAGCTCTAACCCTGTGTTTTAGTAGAGATGTGATGAGGGATACTTTTGTATCTCCAGTCAGCAGCTCCTGTGTTTTAGTAGGGATGTGATGAGGGATACTTTAGTATATCCAGTCAGCAGCTTCTGTGTTTTAGTAGAGATGTGATGAGGGATACTTTAATATCTCCAATCAGCAACTCTAACCCTGTGTTTTAGTACAGATGTGATGAGGGATACTTTAATATCACCAATCAGCAGCTCTAACCCTGTGTTTTAGTAGAGTTGTGATGAGGGATACTTTAGTATCTCCAGTCAGCAGCTCCTGTGTTTTAGTAGAGATGTGATGAGGGATACTTTAGTATCTCCAGTCAGCAGCTCCTGTGTTTTAGTAGAGATGTGATGAGGGATACTTTAGTATCTCCAGTCAGCAACTCTAACCCTGTGTTTTAGTAGGGATGTCCATCCATCCATTATCTTCCGCTTATCCGGGGCCGGGTCGCGGGGGCAGCAGTCTGAGCAGGGAAGCCCAGACTTCCCTCACCGCACACACCTCCTCCAGCTCCTCCGGGGGGATCCCGAGGCGTTCCCAGGCCAGCCGAGAGACAAGTCCCTCCAGCGTGTCCTAGGTCTTCCCCGGGGCCGCCTCCCGGTGGGGCATGCCTGGAACACTTCCCGGGGGAGGCGTCCAGGAGGCATCCTAAACAGATGCCCGAGCCACCTCAACTGGCTCCTCTCGACGTGGAGGAGTAGCGGTTCTACTCCGAGCTCCTCCCGTGTGACCGAGCTCCTCACCCTATCTCTAAGGGAGCGCCCAGCCACCATGCGGAGGAAACTCATTTCGACCGCTTGTATCCGTGATCTTGTCCTTTCGGTCATGACCCAAAGCTCATGACCATAGGTGAGAGTAGGAATGTAGATTGACCGGTAAATCGAGAGCTTTGCCTTGCGGCTCAGCTCCTTCTTCACCACGACAGTCCGGTACAGAGACTGCATCACTGCAGACGCTGCACCGATCCGCCTGTCAATCTCACGTTCCGTCCTTCCGTCACTCGTGAACAAGACCCCGAGATACTTGAACTCCTCCACTTGATGCAAAGGCTCCCCACCCACCCAGAGGGGGCAAGCCACCTTTTTCCGGTCGAGTACCATGGCCTCGGATTTGGAGGTGCTGATCCTCATCCCAGCCGCTTCACACTCGGCATCAAACCGCTCCAGAGCATGCTGGAGGCCCCGGCTCGAGGAAGCAAACAGGACAACATAATCTGCAAACAGCAGAGATGAGATCCCGTGCTCCCCGAACCGGAAACCCTCCGCCCCCTGGGCGCGCCTAGAAATTCTGTCCATATAAACAATGAACAGAACCGGTGATAAAGGGCAACCCTGGCAGAGTCCAGCATGCACCCGGAACAGGTCTGACTTATTGCCGGCAATACGAACACAGCTCCTACTTTTGTTGTACAGGGAACGGACGGCCCCTAACAAAGGGCCCCGGACCCCGTACTCCCGAAGTACCCCCCACAGGACACCACGAGGGACACAGTCGAATGCCTTCTCCAGATCCACAAAACACATGTAGACTGGTTGGGCAAACTCCCATGAACCCTCGAGCACCCGGTAGAGGGTGTAGAGCTGGTCCAGTGTTCCGCGGCCAGGACGAAAACCACACTGCTCCTCCTGAATCCGAGGTTCGACTATCGGCCGGATTCTCCTCTCCATTACCCTGGCGTAGACCTTACCAGGGAGGCTGAGGAGTGTGATTCCTCTGTAATTGGAACACATCCTTCGGTCCCTCTTCTTAAATAGGAGAACCACCACCCCGGTCTGCCAATCCATAGGCACTGTTCCAGACCGCCACGCGATGCTGCAGAGGTGTGTCAACCAGGACAGTCCCACAACATCCAGAGACTTCAGGTACAAAGGACGGATCTCGTCCACCCCCGGAGCCCTGCCACCAAGGAGCCCATCGACCACCTCAGTGACTTCAGCCCGGGTGATAGGCGGGTCCACCCGAAGTCCCCATTCTCTGCTTCCTCCTCGGAAGACGCGACGGCAGGATTGAGGAGATCCTCATAGTATTCCTTCCACCGTCCGACAACATCCCCAGTCGACGTCAACAGCTCCCCACCCGCACCGTAAACAGTGTTGGTGAAGCACTGCTTCCCCCTCCTGAGGCGCCGAACGGTTTGCCAGAATTTCCTTGGGGCCGACCGATAGTCCTTCTCCATGGCCTCCCCGAACTCCTCCCAGACCCGAGTTTTTGCCTCTGTGACTACCCGAGCCGCGGCACGCTTGGCCTGCCGGTACCGGTCAACTGTTTCGGGAGTCCCACAAGCCAGAACGGCTCGATAGGACTCCTTCTTCAGTTTGACGGCATCCCTTACTTCCGGTGTCCAACACCGGGTTCTGGGATTGCCGCCGCGACCAGCACCAGAGACCTTGCGACCACAACTCCGGACTGCCGCATTGACAATGGAGGTCGAGAACATGGTCCATTCAGACTCGATGTCCCCAGCCTCCCCCGGGATCTGTGAGAAGCTCTCCCGGAGGTGTGAGTTGACAGAGGGGTCCGCCAGGCGTTCCCAGCAGACCCTCACGATACGTTTGGGCCTGCCAAGTCTGTCTAACTTCCCCCCCCGCCAGCGGATCTGACTCACAACCAGGTGGTGATCGGTTGACAGCTCCGCCCCTCTCTTCACCCGAGTGTCCAAGACACACGGCCGCAGGTCAGAAGACACGACAACAAAGTCGATCATCGACCTCCGGCCTAGAGTGTCCTGGTGCCACGTGCACTGATGGACACTCTTGTGCTTGAACATGGTGTTAGTTATGGACAAACCGTGACTAGCACAGAAGTCCAAAAACAGAACACCACTCGGGTTCCGATCAGGGGGGCCGTTCTTCCCAATCACCCTTCTCCAGGTGTCACTGTCATTTCCCACGTGGGCGTTGAAGTCCCCCAGTAGAACGACGGAGTCCCCAGTCGGCGCACTGTTCAGTACGCCTCCCAGAGACTCCAAGAAGGCCGGGTACTCTGCACTGCTGTTCGGCCCGTAGGCCGCCACAACAGTGAGAGACCTGTCCCTGGCTTTTAGGCGCAGGGACGCGACCCTCTCGTTCACCGGAGTAAACTCCAACACGTGGCGACTGAGCTGTGGGGCTATAAGCAAACCCACGCCAGCCCACCGCCTCTCCCCACGGGGAACGCCAGAGAAACGGAGAGTCCAGCCTCTCTCAAGGATAATGGTTCCAGAGCCCAAGCTGTGCGTGGAGGCGAGGCCGACTGTATCTAGCCGGTAACGCTTGACCTCCTGCACAAGCTCGGGCTCCTTCCCCGCCAGTGTGGTGACATTCCATGTCCCCAGCGCTAGAGACTGTGTGCGCGGCCCTGGTCGTCCGGGCACCTGCCCCTGACCACCAACCCAAAGCACACAGCACCGGCCCCTTACGGTCCTTCCTGCGGGTGGTGGGCCTGCGGGAAGGTGGTCCCACGTCGCCTTTTCGGGCTGGGCCCGGCCGGGTCCCATGGGAAAAGACCCGGCCACCAGGCGCTCGCCTGCGAGCTCGCACTCTGGGCCTGGCTCCAGAGTGGGGCCCCGGTTTCGCCGATCCGGGCGACGTAACAGATTTAGTTGGTTTTGTCATCATAGGGGCTTTTTGAACCGCTCTTAGTCTGGCTATTCACCTAGGACCTGTTTGCCTTGGGAGACCCTACCAGGGGCATAATGCCCCCGACAACATAGCTCCTAGGATCCTCCAAGCACTCAAACCCCTCCACCACGTTAAGGTGGCGATTCACGGAGAGGCAGTAGGGATGTGATGAGGGATACTTTAGTATCTCAAGTCAGCAGCTCTAACCCTGTGATTTAGTAGGGATGTGATGAGGGATACTTTAGTATCTCCAGTCAGCAGCTCCTGTGTTTTAGTAGAGATGTGATGAGGGATACTTTAGTATCTCCAGTCAGCAGCTCCTGTGTTTTAGTAGAGATGTGATGAGGGATACTTTAGCATCTCTAGTCAGCAGCTTTAACCCTGTGTTTTTGTAGGGATGTGATGAGGGATACTTTAATATCTCCAATCAGCAACTCTAACCCGGTGTTTTAGTAGAGTTGTGATGAGGGATACATTAGTATCTCCAGTCAGCAGCTCCTGTGTTTTAGTAGAGATGTGATGAGGGATACTTCAGTATCTCCAGTCAGCAGCTCTAACCCGGTGTTGTAGGTTAACAGGCAGAGGTCAGTACATACCCTTCCTCATAAGAAGTTCTTCCTCCACCACTGAAAATGATAGGTGGTTCCATTGACCTGTCACTCTTCATGGACACACAGCTCGGTACAGGTGAAGCTGGTCTCGGCTGTCTGATCCTGTCAACAAACACAATAGAGTTTTACAAACATCAACTTTTAAACTAAAGACTAGACATTGATTACAAAAACGTGTTGCTTATGTAATTACATTGGAATTGTAAGAACCAGTCTTGAATGTTGCTACTCAACATGAATGAGCGAGACAGGCAGGTTTCTAATCCTGTAGTTACTCTGTATCTTTCACTGTGAACATTTACCACAAGGTCTGTATGTGAGCCAGGCTGGCAGTCAGCAGCTCTAACCCTGAGTTTTAGTAGAGATGTGATGAGGGATACTTTGGTATCTCCAGTCAGCAACTCTAACCCTGTGTTTTCGTAAGGATGTGATGAGGGATACTTTAGTATCTCCAGTCAGCAACTCTAACCCTGTGTTTTAGTAGAGATGTGATGAGGGATACTTTAGTATCTCCAGTCAGCAACTCTAACCCTGTGTTTTAGTAGGGATGTGATGAGGGATAATTTAGTATCTCCAGTCAGCAGCTCCTGTGTTTTAGTAGAGATCTGATGAGGGATACTTTAGTATCACCAGTCAGCAGCTCATGTGTTTTAGTAGAGATGTGATGAGGGATACTTTAGTATCTCCAATCAGCAGCTCTAACCCTGTGTTTTAGTAGAGTTGTGATGAGGGATACTTTAGTATCTCCAGTCAGCAGCTCCTGTGTTTTAGTAGAGATGTGATGAGGGATACTTTAATATCTCCAATCAGCAGCTCTAACCCTGTGTTTTAGTAGAGTTGTGATGAGGGATACTTTAGTATCTCCAGTCAGCAGCTCCTGTGTTTTAGTAGAGATGTGATGAGGGATACTTTAGTATCTCCAGTCAGCAGCTCCTGTGTTTTAGTAGAGATGTGATGAGGGATACTTTAGTATCACCAGTCAGCAGCTCATGTGTTTTAGTAGAGATGTGATGAGGGATACTTTAGTATCTCCAGTCAGCAGCTCTAACATTGTGTTGTAGGTTAACAGGCAGAGGTCAGTACATACCCTTCCTCATAAGAAGTTCTTCCTCCACCACTGAAAATGATAGGTGGTTCCATTGACCTGTCACTCTTCATGGACACACAGCTCGGTACAGGTGAAGCTGGTCTCGGCTGTCTGATCCTGTCAACAAACACAATAGAGTTTTACAAACATCAACTTTTAAACTAAAGACTAGACATTGATTACAAAAACGTGTTGCTTATGTAATTACATTGGAATTGTAAGAACCAGTCTTGAATGTTGCTATTCAACATGAATGAGTGAGACAGGCAGGTTTCTAAACCTGTTGTTACTCTGTAACTTTCACTGTGAACCTTTACCACATGGTCTGTATGTGAGCCAGGCTGGCAATCAGCAGATCTAACCCTGTGTTTTAGTAGAGATGTGATGAGGGATACTTTAGTATCTCCAGTCAGCAGATCTAACCCTGTGTTTTAGTAGAGATGTGATGAGGGATACTTTAGTATCTCCAGTCATCAGATCTAACCCTGTGTTTTAGTAGAGATGTGATGAGGGATACTTTAGTATCTCCACTCAGCAGCTCCTGTGTTTTAGTAGAGATGTGATGAGGGATACTTTAGTATCTCCAGTCAGCAGCTCCTGTGTTCTAGTAGAGATGTGATGAGGGATACTTTAGTATCTCCAGTCAGCAGCTCCTGTGTTCTAGTAGAGATGTGATGAGGGATACTTTAGTATCTCCAGTCAGCAACTCTAACCCTGTGTTTTCGTAGGGATGTGATGAGGGATACTTTAATATCTCCAATCAGCAGCTCTAACCCTGTGTTTTAGTAGAGTTGTGATGAGGGATACTTTAGTATCTCCAGTCAGCAGCTCCTGTGTTTTAGTAGAGTTGTGATGAGGGATACTTTAGTATCTCCAGTCAGCAGCTCCTGTGTTTTAGTAGAGATGTGATGAGGGATACTTTAGTATCTCCAGTCAGCAGCTCCTGTGTTTTAGTAGAGATGTGATGAGGGATACTTTAGTATCACCAGTCAGCAGCTCATGTGTTTTAGTAGAGATGTGATGAGGGATACTTTAGTATCTCCAGTCAGCAGCTCCAACATTGTGTTGTAGGTTAACAGGCAGAGGTCAGTACATACCCTTCCTCATAAGAAGTTCTTCCTCCACCACTGAAAATGATAGGTGGTTCCATTGACCTGTCACTCTTCATGGACACACAGCTGGGTACAGGTGAAGCTGGTCTCGGCTGTCTGATCCTGTCAACAAACACAATAGAGTTTTACAAACATCAACTTTTAAACTAAAGACTAGACATTGATTACAAAAACGTGTTGCTTATGTAATTACATTGGAATTGTAAGAACCAGTCTTGAATGTTGCTATTCAACATGAATGAGTGAGACAGGCAGGTTTCTAAACCTGTTGTTACTCTGTAACTTTCACTGTGAACCTTTACCACATGGTCTGTATGTGAGCCAGGCTGGCAATCAGCAGATCTAACCCTGTGTTTTAGTAGAGATGTGATGAGGGATACTTTAGTATCTCCAGTCAGCAGCTCCTGTGTTCTAGTAGAGATGTGATGAGGGATACTTTAGTATCTCCAGTCAGCAGCTCCTGTGTTCTAGTAGAGATGTGATGAGGGATACTTTAGTATCTCCAGTCAGCAACTCTAACCCTGTGTTTTCGTAGGGATGTGATGAGGGATACTTTAATATCTCCAATCAGCAGCTCTAACCCTGTGTTTTAGTAGAGTTGTGATGAGGGATACTTTAGTATCTCCAGTCAGCAGCTCCTGTGTTTTAGTAGAGATGTGATGAGGGATACTTTAGTATCACCAGTCAGCAGCTCATGTGTTTTAGTAGAGATGTGATGAGGGATACTTTAGTATCTCCAGTCAGCAGCTCTAACATTGTGTTGTAGGTTAACAGGCAGAGGTCAGTACATACCCTTCCTCATAAGAAGTTCTTCCTCCACCACTGAAAATGATAGGTGGTTCCATTGACCTGTCACTCTTCATGGACACACAGCTCGGTACAGGTGAAGCTGGTCTCGGCTGTCTGATCCTGTCAACAAACACAATAGAGTTTTACAAACATCAACTTTTAAACTAAAGACTAGACATTGATTACAAAAACGTGTTGCTTATGTAATTACATTGGAATTGTAAGAACCAGTCTTGAATGTTGCTATTCAACATGAATGAGTGAGACAGGCAGGTTTCTAAACCTGTTGTTACTCTGTAACTTTCACTGTGAACCTTTACCACATGGTCTGTATGTGAGCCAGGCTGGCAATCAGCAGATCTAACCCTGTGTTTTAGTAGAGATGTGATGAGGGATACTTTAGTATCTCCAGTCAGCAGATCTAACCCTGTGTTTTAGTAGAGATGTGATGAGGGATACTTTAGTATCTCCAGTCATCAGATCTAACCCTGTGTTTTAGTAGAGATGTGATGAGGGATACTTTAGTATCTCCACTCAGCAGCTCCTGTGTTTTAGTAGAGATGTGATGAGGGATACTTTAGTATCTCCAGTCAGCAGCTCCTGTGTTCTAGTAGAGATGTGATGAGGGATACTTTAGTATCTCCAGTCAGCAGCTCCTGTGTTCTAGTAGAGATGTGATGAGGGATACTTTAGTATCTCCAGTCAGCAACTCTAACCCTGTGTTTTCGTAGGGATGTGATGAGGGATACTTTAATATCTCCAATCAGCAGCTCTAACCCTGTGTTTTAGTAGAGTTGTGATGAGGGATACTTTAGTATCTCCAGTCAGCAGCTCCTGTGTTTTAGTAGAGTTGTGATGAGGGATACTTTAGTATCTCCAGTCAGCAGCTCCTGTGTTTTAGTAGAGATGTGATGAGGGATACTTTAGTATCTCCAGTCAGCAGCTCCTGTGTTTTAGTAGAGATGTGATGAGGGATACTTTAGTATCACCAGTCAGCAGCTCATGTGTTTTAGTAGAGATGTGATGAGGGATACTTTAGTATCTCCAGTCAGCAGCTCCAACATTGTGTTGTAGGTTAACAGGCAGAGGTCAGTACATACCCTTCCTCATAAGAAGTTCTTCCTCCACCACTGAAAATGATAGGTGGTTCCATTGACCTGTCACTCTTCATGGACACACAGCTCGGTACAGGTGAAGCTGGTCTCGGCTGTCTGATCCTGTCAACAAACACAATAGAGTTTTACAAACATCAACTTTTAAACTAAAGACTAGACATTGATTACAAAAACGTGTTGCTTATGTAATTACATTGGAATTGTAAGAACCAGTCTTGAATGTTGCTATTCAACATGAATGAGTGAGACAGGCAGGTTTCTAAACCTGTTGTTACTCTGTAACTTTCACTGTGAACCTTTACCACATGGTCTGTATGTGAGCCAGGCTGGCAATCAGCAGATCTAACCCTGTGTTTTAGTAGAGATGTGATGAGGGATACTTTAGTATCTCCAGTCATCAGATCTAACCCTGTGTTTTAGTAGAGATGTGATGAGGGATACTTTAGTATCTCCAGTCAGCAGCTCCTGTGTTTTAGTAGAGATGTGATGAGGGATACTTTAGCATGTCCAGTCAGCAGCTCCTGTGTTTTATTAGAGATGTGATGAGGGATACTTTAGTATCTCCAGTCATCAGATCTAACCCTGTGTTTTAGTAGAGATGTGCTGAGGGATACTTTAGTATCTCCAGTCAGCAGCTCTAACCCTGTGTTTTAGAAAAGATGTGATGAGGGATACTTTAGTATCTCCAGTCATCAGATCTAACCCTGTGTTTTAGTAGAGATGTGATGAGGGATACTTTAGTATCTCCACTCAGCAGCTCCTGTGTTTTAGTAGAGATGTGATGAGGGAGACTTTAGTATCTCCAGTCAGCAGCTCTAACCCTGTGTTTTAGAAAAGATGTGATGAGGGATACTTTAGTATCTCCAGTCATCAGATCTAACCCTGTGTTTTAGTAGAGATGTGATGAGGGATACTTTAGTATCTCCAGTCAGCAGCTCCCGTGTTCTAGTAGAGATGTGATGAGGGATACTTTAGTATCTCCAGTCAGCAACTCTAACCCTGTGTTTTCGTAGGGATGTGATGAGGGATACTTTAATATCTCCAATCAGCAGCTCTAACCCTGTGTTTTAGTAGAGTTGTGATGAGGGATACTTTAGTATCTCCAGTCAGCAGCTCCTGTGTTTTAGTAGAGATGTGATGAGGGATACTTTAGTATCACCAGTCAGCAGCTCATGTGTTTTAGTAGAGATGTGATGAGGGATACTTTAGTATCTCCAGTCAGCAGCTCTAACATTGTGTTGTAGGTTAACAGGCAGAGGTCAGTACATACCCTTCCTCATAAGAAGTTCTTCCTCCACCACTGAAAATGATAGGTGGTTCCATTGACCTGTCACTCTTCATGGACACACAGCTCGGTACAGGTGAAGCTGGTCTTGGCTGTCTGATCCTGTCAACAAACACAATAGAGTTTTACAAACATCAACTTTTAAACTAAAGACTAGACATTGATTACAAAAACGTGTTGCTTATGTAATTACATTGGAATTGTAAGAACCAGTCTTGAATGTTGCTACTCAACATGAATGAGCGAGACAGGCAGGTTTCTAATCCTGTAGTTACTCTGTATCTTTCACTGTGAACATTTACCACAAGGTCTGTATGTGAGCCAGGCTGGCAGTCAGCAGCTCTAACCCTGAGTTTTAGTAGAGATGTGATGAGGGATACTTTAGTATCTCCAGTCAGCAGATCTAACCCTGTGTTTTAGTAGAGATGTGATGAGGGATACTTTAGTATCTCCAGTCAACAGAACTAACCCTGTGTTTTAGAAAATATGTGATGAGGGATACTTTAGTATCTCCAGTCATCAGATCTAACCCTGTGTTTTAGTAGAGATGTGATGAGGGATACTTTAGTATCTCCAGTCAGCAGCTCCTGTGTTCTAGTAGAGATGTGATGAGGGATACTTTAGCATCTCCAGTCAGCAGCTCCTGTGTTTTATTAGAGATGTGATAAGGGATACTTTAGTATCTCCAGTCATCAGATCTAACCCTGTGTTTTAGTAGAGATGTGATGAGGGATACTTTAGTATCTCCAGTCAGCAGCTCCTGTGTTTTAGTAGAGATGTAATGAGGGATACTTTAGTATCTCCAGTCAGCAGCTCCTGTGTTCTAGTAGAGATGTGATGAGGGATACTTTAGTATCTCCAGTCAGCAGCTCCTGTGTTCTAGTAGAGATGTGATGAGGGATACTTTAGTATCTCCAGTCAGCAACTCTAACCCTGTGTTTTCGTAGGGATGTGATGAGGGATACTTTAGTATCTCCAGTCAGCAGCTCTAACCCTGTGTTTTAGTAGGGATGTGATGAGGGATACTTTAATATCTCCAATCAGCAGCTCTAACCCTGTGTTTTAGTAGAGTTGTGATGAGGGATACTTTAGTATCTCCAGTCAGCAGCTCCTGTGTTTTAGTAGAGATGTGATGAGGGATACTTTAGTATCTCCAGTCAGCAGCTCCTGTGTTTTAGTAGAGATGTGATGAGGGATACTTTAGTATCACCAGTCAGCAGCTCATGTGTTTTAGTAGAGATGTGATGAGGGATACTTTAGTATCTCCAGTCAGCAGCTCTAACATTGTGTTGTAGGTTAACAGGCAGAGGTCAGTACATACCCTTCCTCATAAGAAGTTCTTCCTCCACCACTGAAAATGATAGGTGGTTCCATTGACCTGTCACTCTTCATGGACACACAGCTCGGTACAGGTGAAGCTGGTCTCGGCTGTCTGATCCTGTCAACAAACACAATAGAGTTTTACAAACATCAACTTTTAAACTAAAGACTAGACATTGATTACAAAAACGTGTTGCTTATGTAATTACATTGGAATTGTAAGAACCAGTCTTGAATGTTGCTACTCAACATGAATGAGCGAGACAGGCAGGTTTCTAATCCTGTAGTTACTCTGTATCTTTCACTGTGAACATTTACCACAAGGTCTGTATGTGAGCCAGGCTGGCAGTCAGCAGCTCTAACCCTGAGTTTTAGTAGAGATGTGATGAGGGATACTTTAGTATCTCCAGTCAGCAGATCTAACCCTGTGTTTTAGTAGAGATGTGATGAGGGATACTTTAGTATCTCCAGTCAACAGAACTAACCCTGTGTTTTAGAAAATATGTGATGAGGGATACTTTAGTATCTCCAGTCATCAGATCTAACCCTGTGTTTTAGTAGAGATGTGATGAGGGATACTTTAGTATCTCCAGTCAGCAGCTCCTGTGTTCTAGTAGAGATGTGATGAGGGATACTTTAGCATCTCCAGTCAGCAGCTCCTGTGTTTTATTAGAGATGTGATAAGGGATACTTTAGTATCTCCAGTCATCAGATCTAACCCTGTGTTTTAGTAGAGATGTGATGAGGGATACTTTAGTATCTCCAGTCAGCAGCTCCTGTGTTTTAGTAGAGATGTAATGAGGGATACTTTAGTATCTCCAGTCAGCAGCTCCTGTGTTCTAGTAGAGATGTGATGAGGGATACTTTAGTATCTCCAGTCAGCAGCTCCTGTGTTCTAGTAGAGATGTGATGAGGGATACTTTAGTATCTCCAGTCAGCAACTCTAACCCTGTGTTTTCGTAGGGATGTGATGAGGGATACTTTAGTATCTCCAGTCAGCAGCTCTAACCCTGTGTTTTAGTAGGGATGTGATGAGGGATACTTTAATATCTCCAATCAGCAGCTCTAACCCTGTGTTTTAGTAGAGTTGTGATGAGGGATACTTTAGTATCTCCAGTCAGCAGCTCCTGTGTTTTAGTAGAGATGTGATGAGGGATACTTTAGTATCTCCAGTCAGCAGCTCCTGTGTTTTAGTAGAGATGTGATGAGGGATACTTTAGTATCACCAGTCAGCAGCTCATGTGTTTTAGTAGAGATGTGATGAGGGATACTTTAGTATCTCCAGTCAGCAGCTCTAACATTGTGTTGTAGGTTAACAGGCAGAGGTCAGTACATACCCTTCCTCATAAGAAGTTCTTCCTCCACCACTGAAAATGATAGGTGGTTCCATTGACCTGTCACTCTTCATGGACACACAGCTCGGTACAGGTGAAGCTGGTCTCGGCTGTCTGATCCTGTCAACAAACACAATAGAGTTTTACAAACATCAACTTTTAAACTAAAGACTAGACATTGATTACAAAAACGTGTTGCTTATGTAATTACATTGGAATTGTAAGAACCAGTCTTGAATGTTGCTATTCAACATGAATGAGTGAGACAGGCAGGTTTCTAAACCTGTTGTTACTCTGTAACTTTCACTGTGAACCTTTACCACATGGTCTGTATGTGAGCCAGGCTGGCAATCAGCAGATCTAACCCTGTGTTTTAGTAGAGATGTGATGAGGGATACTTTAGTATCTCCAGTCAGCAGCTCCTGTGTTCTAGTAGAGATGTGATGAGGGATACTTTAGTATCTCCAGTCAGCAGATCTAACCCTGTGTTTTAGTAGAGATGTGATGAGGGATACTTTAGTATCTCCAGTCAGCAGATCTAACCCTGTGTTTTAGTAGAGATGTGATGAGGGATACTTTAGTATCTCCAGTCATCAGATCTAACCCTGTGTTTTAGTAGAGATGTGATGAGGGATACTTTAGTATCTCCAGTCATCAGATCTAACCCTGTGTTTTAGTAGAGATGTGATGAGGGATACTTTAGTATCTCCACTCAGCAGCTCCTGTGTTTTAGTAGAGATGTGATGAGGGATACTTTAGTATCTCCAGTCAGCAGCTCCTGTGTTCTAGTAGAGATGTGATGAGGGATACTTTAGTATCTCCAGTCAGCAGCTCCTGTGTTCTAGTAGAGATGTGATGAGGGATACTTTAGTATCTCCAGTCAGCAACTCTAACCCTGTGTTTTCGTAGGGATGTGATGAGGGATACTTTAATATCTCCAATCAGCAGCTCTAACCCTGTGTTTTAGTAGAGTTGTGATGAGGGATACTTTAGTATCTCCATTCAGCAGCTCCTGTGTTTTAGTAGAGATGTGATGAGGGATACTTTAGTATCTCCAGTCAGCAGCTCCTGTGTTTTAGTAGAGATGTGATGAGGGATACTTTAGTATCACCAGTCAGCAGCTCATGTGTTTTAGTAGAGATGTGATGAGGGATACTTTAGTATCTCCAGTCAGCAGCTCTAACATTGTGTTGTAGGTTAACAGGCAGAGGTCAGTACATACCCTTCCTCATAAGAAGTTCTTCCTCCACCACTGAAAATGATAGGTGGTTCCATTGACCTGTCACTCTTCATGGACACACAGCTCGGTACAGGTGAAGCTGGTCTCGGCTGTCTGATCCTGTCAACAAACACAATAGAGTTTTACAAACATCAACTTTTAAACTAAAGACTAGACATTGATTACAAAAACGTGTTGCTTATGTAATTACATTGGAATTGTAAGAACCAGTCTTGAATGTTGCTATTCAACATGAATGAGTGAGACAGGCAGGTTTCTAAACCTGTTGTTACTCTGTAACTTTCACTGTGAACCTTTACCACATGGTCTGTATGTGAGCCAGGCTGGCAATCAGCAGATCTAACCCTGTGTTTTAGTAGGGATGTGATGAGGGATACTTTAGTATCTCCAGTCAGCAGATCTAACCCTGTGTTTTAGTAGAGATGTGATGAGGGATACTTTAGTATCTCCAGTCATCAGATCTAACCCTGTGTTTTAGTAGAGATGTGATGAGGGATACTTTAGTATCTCCAGTCATCAGATCTAACCCTGTGTTTTAGTAGAGATGTGATGAGGGATACTTTAGTATCTCCACTCAGCAGCTCCTGTGTTTTAGTAGAGATGTGATGAGGGATACTTTAGTATCTCCAGTCAGCAGCTCCTGTGTTCTAGTAGAGATGTGATGAGGGATACTTTAGTATCTCCAGTCAGCAGCTCCTGTGTTCTAGTAGAGATGTGATGAGGGATACTTTAGTATCTCCAGTCAGCAACTCTAACCCTGTGTTTTCGTAGGGATGTGATGAGGGATACTTTAATATCTCCAATCAGCAGCTCTAACCCTGTGTTTTAGTAGAGTTGTGATGAGGGATACTTTAGTATCTCCAGTCAGCAGCTCCTGTGTTTTAGTAGAGATGTGATGAGGGATACTTTAGTATCTCCAGTCAGCAGCTCCTGTGTTTTAGTAGAGATGTGATGAGGGATACTTTAGTATCTCCAGTCAGCAGCTCTAACATTGTGTTGTAGGTTAACAGGCAGAGGTCAGTACATACCCTTCCTCATAAGAAGTTCTTCCTCCACCACTGAAAATGATAGGTGGTTCCATTGACCTGTCACTCTTCATGGACACACAGCTCGGTACAGGTGAAGCTGGTCTCGGCTGTCTGATCCTGTCAACAAACACAATAGAGTTTTACAAACATCAACTTTTAAACTAAAGACTAGACATTGATTACAAAAACATGTGTTGCTTAAGTAATTACATTGGAATAGTAAGAACCAATCTTGAATGTTGCTGTTCAACATGAATGAGTGAGACAGGCAGGTTTCTAAACCTGTTGTTACTCTTTATCTTTCACTGTGAACCTTTACCACATGGTCTGTATGTGAGCCAGGCTGGCAATCAGCAGATCTAACCCTGTGTTTTAGTAGAGATGTGATGAGGGATACTTTAGTATCTCCAGTCAGCAGCTCCTGTGTTTTAGTAGAGATGTGATGAGGGATACTTTAGTATCTCCAGTCAGCAGCTCCTGTGTTTTAGTAGAGATGTGATGAGGGATACTTTAGTATCTCCAGTCAGCAGCTCCTGTGTTTTAGTAGAGATGTGATGAGGGATACTTTAGTATCTCCAGTCAGCAGCTCCTGTGTTTTAGTAGAGATGTGATGAGGGATACTTTAGTATCTCCAGTCAGCAGCTCCTGTGTTTTAGTAGAGATGTGATGAGGGATACTTTAGTATCTCCAGTCAGCAGCTCCTGTGTTTTAGTAGAGATGTGATGAGGGATACTTTAGTATCTCCAGTCAGCAGCTCCTGTGTTTTAGTAGAGATGTGATGAGGGATACTTTAGTATCTCCAATCAGCAGCTCTAACCCTGTGTTTTAGTAGAGATGTGATGAGGGATACTTTAGCATCTCCAGTCAGCAGCTCTAACCATGTGTTTTAGTAGAGATGTGATGAGGGATACTTTAGTATCTCCAGTCACCAGCGCATGTGTTTTAGTAGAGATGTGATGAGGGATACTTTAGCATCTCCAGTCAGCAGCTCCTATGTTTTAGTAGAGATGTGATGAGGGATACTTTAGCATCTCCAGTCACCAGCGCATGTGTTTTAGTAGAGATGTGATGAGGGATACTTTAGTATCTCCAGTCAGCAGCTGCTGTGTTTTAGTAGAGATGTGATGAGGGATACTTTAGTATCTCCAGTCAGCAGCTCCTATGTTTTAGTAGGGATGAGATCTTGCCATCTTGACCAAATACGCATTTTCCACCATAATTGGCAAATAATATCTTTAAAAATCAGACAATGTGATTTTCTGGATCTCATTCTGTCTCTCATAGTTGAAGTTTACCTATGATGAATATTACAGTCCTGTCTCATCTTTGTAAGTGGGAGAATTTGCACATGTGGTGGCTGACAAAATACTTTTTTTGCTCCACAGTAACAGCAACAGTTTATATTTCCTACCCTGACTCAGTGGTAAGATCTCCTCCTCTGAACACTATAGGTGGAAGCATAGACGAGTCACTCTTCATGGACACACAGCTGGGTACAGGTGAGGCTGGTCTCTGCTGTCTGATTCTGTCAACAAACACAACAAACTGTCTTACACACATCAACATTTGAACTAGAGATCAGGGGCCCGTTCTTCGTACGTCGCTTAATACATCTGAGATCAAATGACACATCCACGATGGTTTCATCCTGCTAACCATGATCCGGCTAACTGGGTTCTTCGAACAAACCTGTTGTGTATGATTAGTATTGCTGGATTTTGTTATCTGAGATAACAGCGCGTTCATGTGTTGGCTTAAAAGGGGATATGTATCGATAATAGAAACACTGATCAGCAAGGCTGCTATTGGCTGTTCAGCATGGCCAAAGAACGTGCCCACTTTTTCTCCCAATCAGAACAAGAGCTTTTAATGGAAGGTTATGTCAAACTTGAGTCGTTAATTAAAACGACAGGGAACACCTCAAAGTCTGCAAAAGCCAGGAGAGTGGGCTGGCAAAAAGTAGCAGACAAATTAAAGTGAAAGTGAAATACAGGAATATTCTACAAAATGGTAGCCTTTAATTCATACTGTCTTTATTTTAAAAAGCCACTTCTTTTTCCTCCTTTTTAAAAACCACGGTTAAATGATGTGTTTGTCTATTCATAACAGCCACAAAGAAAAAGGCTGAAAAACGGTATCTCTCAACATTTACACTTTATCCCGCAATACCAGATTAATTTGAAAAGCTCAGCGAATTATTCTCCCACCTTCCGCAAGAGGTTGCTCGCATATGGCTACGACAGACTTCCCTATCTCCTCCGTTTATGAAGCCTCAATCTAATCTTGTTTACATGAAATAAGCAGAGCAGGGGAGGCCCCAGAGCTCTCAGCTCCCGAGCAGGTTTGAGCTTACGGACCTGTTGCTATGACAACAAGTATAGGATGAGCTTCGAAGAACCAAACGATCCAAGATCATGCCAAATCGTCAACAATCAAATCCGGCTAACTGAGTTAGCGACGTACGAAGAACGGGCCCCAGGGGTCTGTACTGCAAATCAGGATTTGGCATTAACATTTGTTAATTTAGCAGACGCTTTTATCCAAAGCGACTTACAGTACGTACAGGGACATTCTCCCTGAGGCAAGTAGGGTGAAGTGCCTTGCCCAAGGACACAACGTCACATAGCCACGGGCGGGGCTCGATCTCACAACCTTCCGATCATCAGGCCAACGCCTTAACCATTGAGCCATCTGACTCACTAACTCATTAACGAGGTACCTTCAGGTTCACCCCATCACAGAAACCCCTGGGTTAAACCTGAACTTACCTCGTTAATACCAAATCTTGATTGGTAGAACAGGCTGTTAGGATGAATTATGACAATATGACCCTGCTCCTGGACTGGTCACCTTATCATATTTAGTCAGCCACCAATTGTGCAAGTTCTCCCACTTAAAAAGATGAGAAGACTAATTTTCATCGTAGGTAAACTTCAACTATGAGAGACAGAATGAGAAAGAAAAATCCAGAAAGTCACATTGTCAGATTTTTTAAGAATTTAGTTGCAAGTTATGGTGGAAAATAAGTATTTGGTCAATAACAAACTTTCATCTCAATACTTTGTTATATAGCCTTTGTTGGCAATGACAGAGGTCAAACATTTTCTGTAAGTTGCCACAAGGTTTTTACACACTGTTGCTTGTAGTTTAGTCCATTCCTCCATGCAGATCTGCAGATACATGGCCCCATTCATTCTGTCCTCTACATGAATCAGTCATGCTGGTCCCTTTGCAGAAAAACAGCCCCAAAGCATGATATTTCCACCACCATGCCTCACAGTAGTTAAGGTGTTCTTTAGATGCAACTCAGCATTCTTTCTCCTCTAAATCCAGGGTGACCCCAAAAAAATTGAACTTTTTAACAATACTGTATTAAATATTTGATTTATAGCAATTGAAACCTTAAAACATGCCATTTAAGAAGGACTAATCTTTCTTTTTTTTACTTCTTGCAGGGTTGCCACTTGCTCATGTCTAGCAACGCGCAATTCAAAAAGAGACTTGCTAGACATGAGGAAGTGGCAACACTGAGAGAAGTTTAAAAATTGAAAGGTTAGTCAGTTATTCTTAAATGGTATGTTTTAAGGTTTCAATTGCTATAAATAAATAATTCTTCCATCACTCTTGGTTTTATAGTATTGTTAAAAATGTTTGGGGTCAGCCTGTACAAGAAGTTGAGTTTTTACCAAAACTTCCATTTTGGTTTCTTCTGACCATATGACATTCTCCCAGTCCTCTTCTAGATCATCCAAATGTTCTCCAGCAATCTTCAGACGGGTCTGGACATGTGCTGTCTTAAGCAGGGGACACATCTGGTACTGCAGGATGTGAGTCCCTGGCAGCCTGGTGTGTTACTGATGGTAGCCTTTGTTACTCTGGTCCCAGCTGTCTGCAGGTCATTCACTAGGCCCCCCCCCCTGTGGTTCTGGGATTTCTGCTCACCGTTCCTGTGATCATTTTGACCCCACAGGGTGAGATCTTGCATGGAGCCCCAGATGGAGGGAGATTATCAGTGGTCTTGTATGTCTTCCATCTTCTAATAATTGCTCCCAGGTGCCATTAATAAAGGTTATGAGTGGAGGACAAAGAAGCCTCTTAAAGAAGTTACAGGTCTATGAGAGCCAGAAGTCTTGCTTTTTTTGTAGGTGACCAAATACGTATTTTCCACCATAATTGGCAAATAAATTCTTTAAAAATCAGACAATTTGTTTTTCTGGATCTCATTCTGTCTCTCATAGCTGAAGTTTACCTATGATGAAAATTACAGGCCATGCACATGTGGTGGCTGACAAAATACTGTTTTTGCCCCACAGTAACAGCAACAGTTTATATTTCCTACCCTGACTCAGTGGTAAGATCTCCTTCTCTGAACACTATAGGTGGATGCATAGACGAGTCACTCTTCATGGACACACAGCTGGGTACAGGTGAGGCTGGTCTCTGCTGTCGGATCCTGTCAACAAACACAACAATTTGTCTTACACACATCAACATTTAAACTAGAGACCAGAGATTGATTACAACAACATGTGTTGCTAAAATATTTCATTGGAATTGTAAGAACCAGCCTTGAATGTTGCTTCAGCTCTAACCCTGTGTTGTAGGTTAACCAGCAGAGGTCAGTACATACCCTTCCTCATTAGAACCCTTCCTCTGAGCTCTGAGATGGAGAACAGTCATGATCAGTTATGGATTCTCATCTTACCTCTTAGCTTTGGTGTCCATGTCAAGTTCACCAGAGAGACTCATTTTAGAGGCAGGAACCCCCTACTTTCGCTCTTCAGACAGACTCATTTTAGAGGCAGGGACCTGTTACTCTCTCTCCCCAGAGAGACTCATTTTAGAGGCAGGGACCCCCTCCTCTCTCTTTAAGTCAGAACTTCTCTCCTCAGGGTCAGATTAGAAATATTTTGAAGCCAGACCTGTAGACCTGTAAACAAACAACAGTTAGAATCCAACCCTGTTAGACTGTTACCTCAAGAGAGGAAGGACAACTAACTGTATCCCCTCATTTAGAACACACCACTATGTTGTAAACAGCCCAGTTAAAAGGTATTCAGTTCCTCAGTCATTTACTTCATACTGACATGGAACACAACAGAAGACAACAGAGAAGACAACAAGCTCCACTCCATCATACTGCACCATCAACTGTACTGAGCACTAACTCACTTCCTCTTAGAAAATGTGTCTGTGGATCACTGATTATATATGTTGATGTATAATCACCTTCAGTAACATGACTAAATAACTACTGACGAACAAACATTACTATTAATCCCAGTACAATTCCTCATTCCCCACTAGATGAGTTAGTCTGCTCATATAGACAGCATCATTCCTTCTAGCAGCAGGTACTCTGAACAGTATAATATAACTGGTCAGAGTCTAGTGATAAAGATACCAGTATGAGATAACAATGTTAATCTTTCAGGTAGGAGGACCCTGGGTGTACTTTCACATTAGAACATGAGACAGAAGTCAAGTTACAGACATGCGACTAACTGAACAAAGACAATATCGCTGAGAAGATTATGTGAAAAAAGATATGCATTAAAAAACATGAAAATTAAGGAAAACCTGTTTTCTCCAAAACTGCTATTGTATTTTGACAATGAGAAGACTGTTGATGCGTGGTGTGATTTTGGTGCGATAATAATGCATAACATAAATATTTATATATTTAATGTTATTGTTTAATATATTCCAGAACAAAAACATGAAAATTAAGCCAAGCCTATTTTCTCCAAAACAGCAGTTGTAGTATAACCAGGAGGAGACTTTTGATGTGTAGAGGGATTTTGGAGTGATAATACAGTAATGCATAACATTGGAGCTATTGATTAATGTATGTATTTTTTTAATCATGAAAATTAAGCAAAAACTATTTTCTCCCAAACCGCAGTTGTAGTATGACCATGAGGAGACTGTTGATGTGTGGAGTGATTTTGGTGTCTACATACAGTGTAACAATGGAGTTATTGATTTTTGTTTGCAGCCTCTCTCTTGAAAGTGAACTTTGCAGACGCTCCCTGCGAATTTTCTCTGGGCGCTGGCTGCTTGTAGAGATCAAAATGATGCATTCAGCGCGGAAGATTGCTTGCACTGTTACAAAACGTTTTTGTGGGTTCTTGTAGCCCGTAGTATATGCTATTATTATAATAGTAGTATTATATCCCGTAGTATATGCTATTATGATGTGATGTGAAAGAGGCATCATTTGTGTTAGAACAACGTTTCGTCTCTTACTTATTGATACCGTAAATCCGAATCTGTGAATATTTTTCCAACTTTACCTAAGTCTGTTATGAAACAAGTCACAAAGTACAGAATAACGAAAGTAGCTTCAAGGCCACCTTAAAAACCTTTCAAAACGTCTAATACTTCTAATATTGTCGATATTCTTGTGCACACGTGTTTTAGCACGTATATTTACTATGTGAATTAATTCCACCGTTTCTCCAGGAATAACTATTAAAACGTATTTCAGAAAAGACTCTCAAACATGTTTGTCCTCCTAGTAAGAAGTGAGTCAGTCTTACTTTGTCCAGTGAAGAAAGAGGAGACTTGATGTTCATTAGATGTCCAAGAAACACACGGAATGTTCTATCAAAGTTCAGGGCAGTTTGGTGGACATGTTTGATCAATATGACAGAAATCCGAGGTTAAGTGTTTCCTCTACTTAATCCTTCTGAAAGAGGAAGTTAGATTGTTGGTCCTAAGAAGGAGGGTTCACCCATGTGGGTGTGAAAGGTCTCTGATGTGAAATATTCATTGAACTTAACATCAACTAACAATAAAACATCCATCAGAAGAGTTTGCAGATGAGTTTTTCTGCGGGTCTTTTAACAGTTGCTAATAGAAAGAATGGGTGGAAGAGATGATGTCATCATCAGATGTCATGGGCTGGCCCATCATCAAAAGCTGTTTGCACTCACATTTACAGACACACTACATGTTTCATGGACATGAAATAATGGTATACTGTCACATGTCACAAATATTTATAAATGTTACCCAATCAATGACCTTCATACCCAGCTCAGTATAAATGTGCTTTGCATAGCTTTAATAGAAACTGGATTCAAAGTAACACTTCAACTTCCATGAGGAGTTACACAGCCAATAGAAATGCATGTAATGCGTCCACTCAGTGGAACCAGCAGGTTTTAAAGGTGACATTTTCACCTGTGTCCTAACAGTAAACACCATGAAACAGCTCCTGTAAACCACAGAATGACAGTAGAAAGTGCTGTCTGGGGCCCCTTAGAGCACCACAAAGACTAAGGCCTTACTTACTACTGTTGATCTGTGTTTTGAGGTGTTCCATTGGTGAACACCATGGTCCAATCCAGACTATTTACCAAGTCTTGTATCAGGGAGGCTTGATGACTTGATCAACTTGACCTGCAGCACCTGGGAAGTCAGGGCTCTGTGCTGCCCTGAACCCTGAGAGACGACCACACCAAGACACCCGGAAATGACCCAAAGACAAGAGAGCAGACAGCAGACAGTGTTCAGGCATGGGAGTGAACAGCCTGGCGTGCTGCTGCTTCAGAAACACACTACCTGGAACACACAGACAACATGCTGTCAGTCATGGATCACACAGTACCTGGAACACACAGACAACATGCTGTCAGTCATGGATCACACAGTACCTGGAACACACAGACAACATGCTGTCAGTCATGGATCACACAGTACCTGGAACACACAGACAACATGCTGTCATCATGGATCACACAGTACCTGGAACACACAGACAACATGCTGTCAGTCATGGATCACACAGTACCTGGAACACACAGACAACATGCTGTCAGTCATGGATCACACAGTACCTGGAACACACAGACAACATGCTGTCAGTCATGGATCACACATCAGGGTTGGGCAATGAGGGCCACAGTCCTGAAGGTTTTAGATGTTTCCCTGCTTTAGCACACCTGATTCTAATGGAGGGTAATTGTGAGGCTTCCACAGAGCTTGATAACGACCCTTCATAAGAATCAGGTGTGCTAGACCAGGGAAACATGGAAAACCTTCAGGACAGCTGCCCTCAGGACCTGGAATTGCCCACCCCTGGCAAGGCTTAACTTCCCCTTTAGGGTTGGTTTCCCTGTTGTGGACAACCAAGAATACAATCAATGTTTGATAAAGAATAAGGGTATTAAACCCAATTTCTCAATCAATCAGCATAGAATAAATCTTTATTATCAGGTCAGATGGCTCAACGGGTTAAGGCGTTGGCCTCATGATAGGAAGGTTGTGAGATCGATCCCCGGCTGTGGCTATGTGACGTTGTGTCCTTGGGCAAGGCACTTCACCCTACTTGCCTCAGGGAGAATGTCCCTGTACTTACTGTAAGTCGCTTTGGATAAAAGCGTCTGCTAAATGAATAAATGTAAATGTATTATCATTGTCACAGGTACAACAAGATTGAAAACGTTTCTTGTCAGTGCAACATGAAAGACAATCCTAGTGCTAAACTGACTAATAAGTGTTAAAATAACTAGAACAAGAATAAATATACCAAGACATTAAAATGTACTAAAATAAATAAGATTAAATACACAAATACAGTAAATACAAAACATACAACAAATATAAATAAAATAACATCCAGTTAGCTTTGGTATGGTCGAACACCCCTGAAGGAGCTTTCGTTTGGTGGACTTTGGAGAAATGATGAGTGGGAAAAAAAAGAAAGTGATGCTCATCATAAAATGTGCATTTTGGCTTAAATTCATTTAGACTTTCTTGCATACGTATATCAAAGTTGTGCATGTAAACTTTATGAATGCTTGCATACATATATAGAAGTTTTGCATTAACCTCTTGCATACATATAGTGAGTTAGAATTTTAAGAAAGTTTTGATCTCTTGCATTCGTATTTAGATAAGATGTGCAAATGGAAGTTGGAGGTGTGAGACAGTAAGTCTCAGTATGACAGTTACACAGGATGTGGTTTTTGAACTGCTAGCACAGATCAGAACAACACCTAGCTTTTTGTAGAGCAGGAAACATGTCTGAGGTATGGATACGTGCGTTATGGCACATAAATATATATTTTTTTTAATTGGGTCATTAGTTTTGAAGCATATAAAAATGATGTTAACTGAATGTGAAGCAGTAGAGAGTCAGGTGGCTCAGTGGGTTAAAGTGAGTCTTCTAAAAAGAGCATCAGTCACTGATCATAACAACATGATAGACCCCAAACATTGCAGGTTGTCAGATTATGAAACATACATCGAGTGAAACCAAACAAGTGCCAAAGGGAAGAGCCACAAGAGCATTCAGTTAAACTAGTTTCAATGACATGGCATGCATCTCAAACATGTAATAGTGTCCCTGTAGGTAAGAAAGTAATAATAATAATAAACTCCTCCAGCTAGTACAAACATTCCAAACTGGGTTAGACCAACAGAGTAACAAGGCCCTCAATAAGGGTGATGTTGGTCCTGTGGGAAACTATGTAAATGGTATCGTCATAGTAACATTGTTTTATGACTGGTACTCCACAGAAGGTAGGAGTCACAAAGATAAGATGTGCAAATGGAAAGTTGGAGGTTTGCGACAGTCTGTCTCAGTATGACAGTTACACAGGATGTGGTTTTTGAACTGCTAGCACAGCTCAGAACAACACCTAGCTTTTAGTAGGAAACATGTCTGAGGTATGGATACGTGTGTTACGGCACATGAAGAAATGTTTTTAACTGCCTTATCAGTTTTGAAGCATATAGAAATGATGGTAACTGAATGTGAAGCAGTAGGGAGTCAGGTGGCTCAGTGGGTTAAGGTGTTGGCCTCATGATCATAAGGTTGTGAGTTTGAACCCTGGCTGTGGTTATGTGATGTTGTGTCCTTGGGCAAGGCCCTTCACCCTACTGTCCTCAGGGAGAATGTCCCTGTACTTACTGTAAGTCACTTTGGATAAAAGCATCTGCTAAATGAATGAATGTAAATGTGGAGCAGCCAGAGTCCAAGTCGACACGTCTCACTATTTTAGTTTCTGTTTTCAAGTGACCCAAGATTTTATTTTCTCCATCACCCTCAATCAAGCAGGTTATCTCTTTTATTTTATTTTGACCATTTACTGTTGACAAATAAATATTTGAAAAGACAGTGGTTGTGCGTCCTTCCTTGTTCTCCCCTCGTCTGACCCAGGAGATTCACAAAGCACCGTCCACCTGCTGGAGCCAGGTGAGACCCCAGGAATCTGTCCAGCTGCTGTTTACACTAAACATTGAAGTGTTTGACTGTTCTGACTCACTCTCTCCACAATCTAGGTACGGTGTTCTGTTCCACAGACCGAGGGGGGGGGGTCAAATATCTCTTCTGACCCATTATGCCAAAGGAAAGGAAGTTGCCTAAGAATTATGCACACCTGATATAGGGTGTTGAAGTCATTAGACCAAACTCCTTCTCATTACACAGATGAACATTACCTGATACTTAGTTGGTAGTAGACTTTCAAGCCTATACAGCTTGGAGTAGGACAGCATGCATAAAAAGGATGATGTGGACAAAATACTAATCTGCCTAATAACTCTGCACCCCCTGTATGTGAGTTTGGTGTACATGGAGAATGTTGGACCAAGAGATGCTCTTAAGGAGGAACTAAAACTATAGAGACAGCGTGTTACTGAAAGGTCACCATGAGTTCCTGGTGTGTGGTTTTGGTATATCTGCAGAAGGTGAGTCACTGATCTACAATGCTGTAACACTGGGATTCAAAGAGGTTGAGAAGGCAACATTTCTGAAAATATCACAAGAAGGGAACAACTTAAGGCACGTTTAAGTCACAGAGGTTAGGACCATTTCTACACTGATTGGTCCAACTGACTTGTTTTGATTCAACTTTTCTTCTATGTGGCTGCTACAGCCGATCACCATTCCTTCTTGCAGGGGAAATGATAAGTTTCAGATTCTCTTCACTCTTTGTATTTAGAGTTGTAAATGAGCAGCAACAAATGCATGCTTTTACATATAATGACAAATAAGAAGCATGCATTTTGTATGAAAAATATACAGAAATATCCCATGCATATGCAAGGGAGGCAAGCACAGACCCACAACTGGACAAGGTCATCAAGAAGTCCAGCTCAGTCCTGGGCTGTCCTCTGGACAGAAGGTAGGTGACAGATAGGTCCTGGCAAAGCTGACATCTCTGCTGGACCATGAGTCACACCCCCTGCAGGACTGTCATTTTTAGTAATCCCATATTTGCTGTTACAACTTTCATAGAATTAATACAAAATTTAGCTTGTGTATGTGCTTTTTGAGATTGTCTTGCAGATAGGACGTGCTTTGAAGTGGAGATAACCATTTGGTTTATTATCTGCAGGATGGGGGTTGCGTCTTGACACCCAGGCCCAACTCAGTGCGGCAGTGTTTTTACACACCTTATCAGATGCTGAACTATGTAAATGAACTGTGAGCTTTTCTAACAAAAAGAGGAGCCTCAGAGATGGACTTTGGGAGAGCAGGCAGAGCAGGAGGGGAGATTGCAAAAGTGCTCTCTGTCTGACTGTTCTCTCCAGGGGAGAGCAGGGGGGAGGCCAAGGAGGGCTTTCCCTGTGTCTGTTCTGTACAGAACAATGTTCTGTTCTGTGTCACATAGCCACAGGCAGGACTCGATCTCACAACCTTCCGATCATGAGGCCAACGCCTTAACCGTTGAGCCATCTGACTCCCACGTACTGAAACAAGAAACCACAATCAGAGGACATAGAGGGAAGTGGCTGGTTTGACTTAGTATTTATACTTGGTGTGGCCGATGTAGAGTGTGGAAGAACGTACCTATAATACGAGCACATCAAACACGTATGTTACACAGTTGGGGATTTTTAAACAAGTTGAATTTCAAGACAGAGTTGTTGTGTCATGTGAAAGACTTCAGTTGATTTATTTCAACAAAAATGTTTTGGCATTTTGTCAATCCAATCAAAATATAAAATGTGGACGCAAGTATTTACATCTTTTATCCTGGCCCTCAGAATTGAGCTCAGGTGCATGCTGTTTCCACTGATCATCCTTGAGATGTTTCTACAACTTGATTGGTGTTCACCTGTGGTAAATTCTGTTGATTGGACAAGACTTCCATCATGTTTGAATAGAAGAACCACCAGATTCTTCCTTAGAGATGGCCCCACCTTGCCAATCTGAGTGGTCAGAGGGAAAGGGCCTTTGTCAGGGAGATAGTCCACACTCACTGCAGAGGTAGGCCTTCCAGGGAGTTTCTGGGCCACCTGTCTCCTTCTGTTCCTCCTCTCCTGTCAGAGGGGCAGAGGAAGTGTTCCTTAACCTCAAGAGTGCTTTAATGTCACCACCCACACTTGGCCTTCCTGATCCATCTAAACCTTTCACTCAGACTGTGGATGAGAGATCTGGCTGCATGACTTCTGTGCTGTTGCAGAAACATGGTGATTCAGTCAGACCTGTGGCCTATTTCTCTGGTTGGTTGGATCCCGTGGCTGCGGGTCTCCCCACCTGTCTGAGAGTGGGAGCTGCTGAAGAAGCTGTGATAGCATCACGTGACATTGTGGGTTTTTCTCCACTGACTCTCCTTGTTCCTCATGCTGTGACACACATCCTCTCTGAACTTCCCACTTCTCTGTCTTGGTTTTTTCAGTATCACACCGGTTTACTGGAAATGCCAAATCTTACTGTCAAACCTTGTACTGGTCTTAACCCTGCTTCTCTTTTGCAACTTCCTGATTATGGCACAATGCATTACTGCTCAGCTGCTGTAGCCCTGACCTGCACACCCAGACCAGACCTTCATGACTCCCCCTTACTAAACCATCCTGTATGTGGACTGCTCAGCTGCTGTAGCCCTGACCTGCACACCCACACCAGACCTTCATGACTCCCCCTTACTAAACCATCCTGTATGTGGACTGCTAAGCTGCTGTAGCCCTGACCTGCACGCCCAGACCAGACCTTCATGACTCCCCCTTACTAAACTCTGACTTCATCCTGTATGTGGACGGCTCAGCCTCTCCTGACTCACATGGGACTAATAGAGCAGGCTATGCAGTCTGCTCTGACCATGACACTCTTATCTCAGGCTCCCTCCCTTCCAACCACTCTGTTCAGGCAGCTGAATTAGCAGCTCTCACAGAAGCCTGCAAGTTAGCACAGGGAAACCAAGTTACCATCTACACAGACTCCAGGTATGCCTTTGGTGTTGTACATGATTTTGGTGCATTGTGGAAATACAGAAGGTTCCTCAAATCTGATGGGAGTCCTGTTCTTAACCCCCTTCTCATTTCACAGCTCCTGAAAGCAATCCTCCTCCCTGCTGCTGTTTCTGTGTGCAAATGCACTGCTCACACTAACCTCTCTGAAAGGAAATGCTCTGCCTCTGCAGGAAATGCTTGTGCTGATCGTGCTGAAGCAGCCTCTCTCCTCCTGCCACCACTTCCTGTTCTGTCCGTGCAGCATCTATCTAATCACAGAGTTATTTGAACCACCCTATAAAAGCTCTCACTTGCAGACAGACTCTGCTAAATGAGGTATTCTGAGGTATTCATCTCTCTGCATGCTCCTTATGTGCATGTATTCAATGAAACCTTTTGAACGCAGTCTGACTCCTTAGATTCTTCCACCGCTGATATTTTTTCCACAACAGTGGCTTCATGTTTAGATGTGATGATACAATGGTCAACTCTTTTAATCATTTCTCACATTTCCAGATACTCCAAACTCAAAATACAAAAACGTTCTCCTTTAGAAGAACAATACTGAAGTTATTTCTGGTGAAACAGCTTGAAACTCTAAAGTTAAAATGTAAAGCCTTGTAGCTCAGGAATGATAAACCAAAACACAATGTAAATGTTCAACCATAAAGACATCAGAGACACAGTCTGTGCAGAGACAGACATGACACTTCCTGTCCCAAAATGGAAATGCTTCAATTTCTCTGTTAAGAGACAAACCTTCTTTACGATGTACCAGATCAGGGTTTTCCTTTGCTGGTAGTCTGAATGGTCATCAATACAACATCTAAATATATTATGCCCAGTAAAACTTTCCACCAGACCACTCAAAGCATGAGCACCCAGATTATCTGGTCAAGTGTGGCCCTCTGCTGTTCGTCCTCCCTCTATCTGTTACCTGCTACAGCAAGTATATACATATAGTCAATATTCCCACAGAATGTATAACATAACATTGAATAAATATATGGTGTGCTTTGCTACTATTAAATCCAAACAATTTACCTCTCCACTCACTCTTGACGGTTGTTTCCCATAATGAAAAACTAAGCCTACTACACCAACATGCTGGCTCCAGTGAGACAGACAGGACACCTGCACTGAAAATGTATATAAGACTAAGGTGGACAGTCGCTATTTATATGCAACCTAACCTAGGATATTGGATTTTGTGGCACCGAGAAGCTGTCAGCCTCTATTGTTCTACGTCACATCTCTGCACTGTTCTACGTCCCATCTCTGCACTGTTCTACGTCACATCTCTGCACTGTTCTACGTCACATCTCTGCACTGTTCTACGTCACATCTCTGCACTGTTCTACGTCACATCTCTGCACTGTTCTACATCACATCTCTGCACTGTTCTACGTCACATCTCTGCATTGTTCTACGTCCCATCTCTGCACTGTTCTACGTCACATCTCTGCATTGTTCTACGTCACATCTCTGCATTGTTCTACGTCCCATCTCTGCACTGTTCTACGTCACATCTCTGCATTGTTCTACGTCCCATCTCTGCACTGTTCTACGTCACATCTCTGCATTGTTCTACGTCCCATCTCTGCATTGTTCTACGTCACATCTCTGCACTGTTCTACGTCCCATCTCTGCACTGTTCTACGTCACATCTCTGCATTGTTCTACGTCACATCTCTGCATTGTTCTACGTCACATCTCTGCACTGTTCTACGTCACACCTCTGCATTGTTCTACGTCACATCTCTGCACTGTTCTACGTCCCATCTCTGAATTGTTCTACGTCACATCTCTGCTTCTAGCCAGGGCGCGAGCTGCTGAGGCACTCAAAGCCTGAAATGTATATCTTAAGATTTTTTCCAAATTTGATAGATGCGTATTATTGCAGGACCCAGCCCTGCTAAAATAGGTTACAAGGGGAAAAAACTACTTTTGTCACCATAGAACGTTCAGATTTCCATGCATTCCTATGGGATTTTCATCAACATGACTTCAACTAGATTTTTCTCAAAATGTATATATTTTTTATTGATTAAACATACCTTATTTTGAAGAAAACAACCTAACCTTTCATTTAATATATGTCTCCAGGTTGTGCTGACCCTCTATGAAAGGTAGCCAAAGCTGCAAAAACAATAAGCAGTATTTTAATATACTTTCTCTATGTTGTTCGCAACCAACATTTGATAGAATTAAGGTGTAAGTGTCTACATGCTAACTGTCATATTTGTTTTTAATTTATTTTAAGTAGTCGCTAGTTATCGAGCTATGAAAAGGACTTGGACCTGAACATTTTCTTGGTATTCGCTTTTAGCCACATTCAGGCTAAAGATGACGTCAGAGACGTTCTATTCAATGTGTTTTCTACCTGCACTCTGGAATCACTTGACAGTTGGTTAGGTTGGCAAGAAAAGACAAGTTGTATTGTTCACCCTACTGATGGCTACTGAGAACTGAAAAGTGTGGAGTTCTTTCGGTTTCCTTCAAACAAACAAAATGTATCCAGCGGAACCTGTGGGTGAAGAGGTTAAAGCGAGTGGACACTACAGAGGAGATACCAAGACCATGTCATGGAGGCTACTGATCAAATGTCAATGGAAGAAATAGCAAAACAAAGTTGTAAGCTTCTGCTAAACGATGACGGATGTGTATGCTGTCATACTGAGCTGAGCAGCTACAGCTTCTATTCATTTCACCTGTCAAAAGATCATGTCTGTGCCATCCAAGCTGAGCAACAGAAAACAATCATAGCCTTTTAAGTTAGATAGTAGAAAAATAGACCTTTTACTACAGCCTAAAAGATTGTAGCCCAAGTCAAAGAGCAACAGCTAGACTAAGCCACTAAAATAACTAAGCTTTAGGCTAACGTAACATGTAACTTCACTAACGTTACTAAGGTTAAGCGTTTAGTTTGAGTTGGTCACTACATTATCATATGAACTGTGTCTGAATTTACACAATGTCCATTTTTGAATCGACTTACCTGTTGATATGTTGATCAGTCGGATCTCACTTCCAAACATTTACCTTATACTGTTATATTATGTTGTAATAACAGTTTTGCACTTATGGTTGGATGCTAAGTGCATTATATTACCCTGTACTTGTACAGTTCGGTTCATGTGATGTCACAGAATGAACTGTTACTTCAGCTCTTGCAGGATGCAGGATGCTTTAGGTTCATGTGATGTCACAGAATGAACTGTTACTTCAGCTCTTGCAGGATGTTCAATGCCTTCAACTGATTTGGTCTTGGTTTTCTTTCCTTCCTTAAGCTTCTTGGTACTGAACTGTGTCTGTAGCTCTGCATCATGTTTACTTCATCTTTCAGTTTCAGAGATGTATGCCTGTAGAACCTCTGTGTCAGGGACCATGTATGATGTGATGTCAGACACCACATGCATGTTAGCAGCTGCTTTCTGTCTGGAACTTCCAAAGTCAAGTTGCATACGGTCAAGTTGTGAAGCTCTTTTGTCTTCTTCTGTTCACAATTGTAACATCAGCGCTGCAAAGTCAGGGGTTTCATGAGATTTTAGTTCCAACTGTTCCAAGACAAGGGTGTGATCCCAACAGCCCCCCTTGAACTGTTTAAACAGCTGTCTGCTACCATCTGATGGGGTTACCCCATTTCTCTTTAGGGCAGAAGTGAGTAGTACTTCAAACCTGATGCCTTTTCACCAGTGTTTTGGTTAGTATTTAAGAACCTTCTCATCTCATCACCATCCTCTACAACAGTGGTTCTCAACCCTGGTCCTCAGGGCCCACTGTCCTGCATGTTTTAGATGTTTCCCTGCTCCATCACACCTGATTCAAATAAATGGGTCCTTAGGAAGCTCAGCAGAAGCCTAATAATGACAATTCATTAGAATCAGGTGTGTTACAAAAGGGAAACATCTAAAGGGTTAAGAACCACTGCTCTACAACACCATAGACTGATTCAAGCAGCTTCATGTAATCTTTTAGGCAGGGGTGTCCAATCCTGGGGTCTCATTTATAAAGGAGTGCGTAGAATTCTTACTAAAAGTGTGCGTACGCCCAAAAGCGTAAATTGGCGTACGCACACAAAAATTCAGATTTATAAAACCGTGCGTACGCACACCTGTAGGCAATGTTCGCTTTATAAATCACAGCTTAACCACAAGTGTGCGTACGTAAAGTATCATTGCACCCCGCCCTGAACGCGCCCATTTTTAACCATAAATGGTCAATGCAAAGGACCTCATGAATGCTAATCTAGTATCATTATCATGCATGAACCTGGCAGGTGATTCTTTTTCACGGTGAATGAAGGCAAACAAAAAACAACACTAGTGCGACAGCGCCAAGTGGCAGAACCGGAGAAAAAGCGGTAACAACTGCAGAAGTAAATTCCATGTTTAAGTATCTTGCATGGCGATTAAACGAATTATGATTCTGAAGTGTAATGAGTGTAGTGATTGCGCGAGAGCTTAACAACTGTATTTCCAGTTTTTGACATATGATGATATATGCACAGTATTAAAGAAATATATTTAGTTATACTTTGTGTTCTGTAGTTACATGCATTTCAGCCTCCTACACTGCGGTAAAAGGACAATCTGATTGTGAGAAAGACAGCGCTGAATATTGATTACAAATTTGAGTTGCATTGTACAAGATGTGTATGGAACAATTGTCACGCAGTTCAAGCTCAAATAACACTGATGTATTTAATCTTCATTATAATCATAAATTGAGTCAATGTGTGTGAGAACAACAAAATGCATAAATATTACGAGTTATAGCTTCTCCGACTTTTACTTTTTGCAGTATGTGTCTCCAATTCCCACTGTCTCCAAAAAGTGCGTAGGTTTACGGGAGGGTCATAGTTTGCGTGGAGGACCGCACATTCTACCGCCAAGTTTGTTTTTTATAAATCACTGACTTTGCGTGAAAACTGGCGTACGCACATTTTCAGCCCCGTTTGTGCGTACGCAAGCTTTATAAATGAGACCCCTGGTCCTCGAGGGCCGCTGTCCTGAAGGTTCTAGATGTTTCCCTACTCCAGCACACCTCCACAGAGCTTGATAACGACGCTTCATTAGAATCAGGTGTGCTGGAGCAGGGACACATCTAAAACTGTCAGGACAGCGGCCCTCGAGGACTAGGTTTGGAGACCCCTGCTTTAAGGTGAACATAGGGACACAATTGTTTTACTACATCTGCAGCTGGGTATAGGAGACTCTCCAGGATCTTCCTTCGTTGAAAGTCCACCAAAGGACATCTTGAAACATTAGTTCAACATGGAGACACCAGTTTTCAAAGTCTGATTCACTTGGAGGCTTAGGTATTTATCCTGAGAAAGTGCACAACCATTTTGATTGGCCTTGAGTGGTATTTGTGTCATTTTATTACATGTTCAACTACAATGTGCTGTATTCCAGGTAGGTTAAGTACATCATCAGATAGGGATGAAGTTGTAGGAACTGGAACTGTTTTCCAGCACTAGTCTGAGACACTACGTTTGATGGGGATGACTGGAAGGATTTAGACATTTTAAGGTGAGTTTTACTGGGTTACAGATTAAGGGGGTTGTACTGTGGGTAGAATGCACACTGTCTTCTGATTCACTACTATCCACTGAGCTTGAATCATTATCTCTGACACAAGCACCAGAACACTGAGGCATCACTTCCATAATGAACTCCCCCAAAACTAGTGATAATATATACACTGAAAATACAAAACAAAATACAGATAAATAAAGCAAGTTAGTATCATTACTCCTGGCTGGCTTACCTCAAATGTAACATTATTTTATATTCCTATATTTAGCACTACTGATAGCTCTAGATATGCTCTAGAAGGAATGATACAGTCTCTAATATACATTTTTGACTTTGCCTGCATTTATTAACAATAGATCAGTGTTCCATAAACAAGAGAAATAAAAATAAAGACCGTCCACTAAATCCTCCAAGGTCAATCTTATCTGATATTTTCTTCAAAGTCCACCTGCTGACAGGAGTATCATCCACAGGATGACAGGGCTTCAGCACGGTCACTTCCACTATCAATTCAAGAACTGGAGAAAAACCAGAGATATCAAGTAAGAAAAACTATGAGAATGTAAGTTCCCAAAACATCTGTTACTCTTCTGTTTGCAAATAAAATAAACGTTATATTTTCTTTTCAATTTGTTTTTCAACAATTATACTTATGTTCTGCATGTGCTGTTTTCTTTCCATTACTTGTTCCCTCCGAGTTTCCCAACTAACAGAGAGATAGAGCGCCTCTTACTGGCTATTTAAGGGATTGCACCAGCAAATTAAATCCAATAACCTGATGCAGTTATCAATCAAGCTGTCACAGGTATGGTGAGGACCCAGAAGCAGCACAGGCAGACAGGATAGTAATCAGTAATGGTTTTATTTGGTACTGGAGTCTGACAGTTTATACTGAGACTGAAGGCAAAGCTAGCAACAGGTGGATTACCTAGCAGGCAGATAGGTCCAGTGGTGAGCTGTGTAGCTGCAGAGCAGGTGTGTAACCAGAAGGGGACAGGCAGAACTTGTGGTTGCAGACAGAAGGCTGAGGTAATATCCAGGGCAGAGACAAAGCTGGCAGGTCAGCAACAGACGAGGTCAACAACAGGTGATCAGTCCAGGAATAAACACTGGAAAGTCAGACATGACACTATAACAATCTGGCCCTGAAGCAGCGACAGGAGCAGGCTTATATGCAGCCAGGGCTGACACAGGTGTGGAGAGTTGGCCTGACGAGGGGGTGTGGCTGACTGGCAGAATGGAGCAGAGACAGGTGAGGGGAAAGATACCAGTAGATGGCAGAATGGAGCAGAACTGTGACAAGCCTTTAACTTAAAACGTTCTACTATTAGGTCAATGTTTAATGAATTACTTGTAAGTAATATTTAAACGTTACATGTCAAAAAGAAAACAAAGAGGACAGCTCAGCTGTTCAAAGACCTCGTCACACTCCTCCAGATCTTACTGTGGAGTTTGAACTGTTAACAGTGTCATCTGGTACAGTGGAGGAGACCTGTGCTTTCCTTCAACAGCGGTCACTATTATCCTGTTACACAGAGATCAAATGCAGGGAACACAACAGCAGCCACACAAAGCAACAACACAAAGAATTCTGCCTCCAGATGATATAACAGATACAATCATAGTGAAATCAGGAGACGGTGTCCAAGACGAGCCTGTAGACTTTGTTACCTGAGACCAATCAGGGCACCACTCTCCACCATAGGGTTGTTGTTAGGAACACTGAGTATGGATGAAGTTTTGAGAACTCAAATAAAGGTTGGACCCTCTCCATGATGCCTCATGTCCCCCACAATGCATCACTTGGTAAAGGTCAAAAGTCACCGAGCCCCTCTAGGGTAGTTGATTTGGATCCCTCCATCAGATAGTAGGCAGATATCCAAGTAGATAAAACAAGATAAAAAGCATCTCTGAGCCAAGCAGATGATGTTCTGAAACTCACAAGCTATTCTCAGACCCTCTTTATCAGGGGTCGACAACCCTGGTCCTAGGGAGCCACTGTCCTGAAGATTTGAGATGTTTCCCTGCTCCAGCACAGCTGATTCTAATGGAGGGTAATTATGAGGCTTCCACAGAGCTTGATAACGACCCTCCATTAGAATCAGGTGTGCTGGAGCAGGGAGACAGCTAAGGCCCTGTCCCAATACCTGCACTTCCACCCTTGTGCCCCTTAATTGCGAAGCGGACTTTGTCAAAGTGTATTACCCACAATTCATTGCTGCAAGTGACGTTTTCACATAAAAGGCAGAACATGGCGTTATCTGGTGGTCGGCAAGATCATCTTGCGGCAAAGTGTCTTTTTAAATGTAAGTATTAAGTTACAATAACATTGAACATTGTATAGAATATGTGTTGAAACATAATAACATACCTTTGATTGTTTTTACGAAAATGTGTTTTGTTGTATTTATTTTCTTTATAAAAAATGAGGTTTTTGAGTTGGTGTGGTGAAAAACAAAAACTCTATATATAAATAAAATAACTGGAATATTCTTGTGAGTTTGTGAGTTTCAGAACATCATCTGCTTGGCTCAGAGATGCTTTTTTATCTTGTCAAATGTGGAGAAAACATTTTCAGCCTTTTGGCCTAAGGAGACAATCTTTAAGAATTGAAATCATGTCCTGGACTTAAGACAAATCTGTTTGCAATGTTGTGAAGCAGCCACTAGGATTACTGGGTGTCCCTGATGGTCATGTGACGTCCTTGCTGTGACCTCAGTGCATGAGACCACAGATATCCATAGAAAGGCTAGATGTGTTACAGCAGAGTCTCAAACAGCATCATCTGCAGCCATCTTACCACAGGCAAGCTGTCTGGTGAGCTCTGTGCTACCTAATGGGAGAGTAATCTACACAAACACTAATACTCTGATCCTGCTGAAATCTACACTGATTTACAAATGGTTTGGTTTCTTACAAACATTATTAACATGGCTATAAGTCTGGATGCTTGAACATATTGAAATTGCAGGTTTTCTTTTCAAAAAGCATCTTAATAGTGCAGCATAGGCAACCATGCATCATCCATCCAGCCAATCAGTCAGTCAGCCAGTCAGCCAGTCAGCCAGCCAGCCAGTCAGTCAGTCAGTCAGTCAGTCAGCCAGTCAGCCAGCCAGGGTTTGGAAAGTGGTAACCTGCCTACTGAGCTCTCTGAAAGCCTATGCTAGCCTATGCCTATCCTAGCCTAGGATCAGCTTTCTCCTCATCGATCCTAATTTAGTCTGACCGATGTCTCAGCTTTACCGTCCCACTCCACCAATCAGGAGCCGTGCAGGGTGGATCACTATATTACATCACCAGCTGATCTATATTGAATGTTTATTAAGGGGAAACATGCAGAGAGAAATGTATGAGGATGGATCTATTTCTTTATTGTCGCTTCTTGAAACTTCCTGAGACTCTACTAAAATGTTTTCTGGAGTCTGAGAAAGAACGGTGCAATATCGCCCCCCTTTGACCTGCCAAGGTAACTGCAGCTGTAGAGGGTGGATGTGTGTGTTCCTTCCCTCCGATGTGGCATGTGTGTTTGACACAGTGGAAGAGGGTGTGTGTGTGTGTGTGTGTGTGTGTGTGTGTGTGTGTGTGTGTGTGTGTTCCTTTCCTCCGATGTGGCATGTGTAAGTCGCTCTGGATAAGAGCGTCTGCTAAATGTAGAATGTAATGTAGAATATACTTTACATTGTGTGTGTGTCTATAGGGCCACTGAGTCACCAACAGACACACAGAATCTGAATCTGAATTTGTTTTATTCTCCATGCAAGATATACAAACACATAATTTATTCTGGCAGGAAAGAGCAAACCTAAAACATATGGAACTGAAATAAAAGTAAAGATAAGATTAGATAAAATGGAATAAAAATAAAGTTTAAATAAAAAGTGGGCACTAGCTGTACAGATGGGGGGATATAACTATAGCATAAGTATTGAGGAGAATGGATATTGTGGAAGAAATTGGATTTCCTGTGTACTTCTATTAATCCCTACTGAACACACTTTCTCTGAAGACTGTTGTAATGTCATCACTGCCTGACTGTCACTATCTATGCTTACTTTCTTGTGCCCTATAAAAGAATGTGCTCTCGCCTTCAGACAGGGGAGAGAGACATGATTGAGACCTAAGCCTTGTACTGTCTTCATTTAGTTGCCAGAGGTCTGGTCATTTCTCTCCCAATCTGCAGGTTTTTAAATACTTATTTAATTCAGAACTCAACTGAACTATCACTCTGTTTATGAAGAGACAGACAGACAAAACACTTTCCTCATCAATGTTCATAGTACACAACATAGTACTTCTATAATCCTGTAAGAAACATCTTTATTTCTCCTTATTTAGTCAGGAAGACACTGTTTAGTTCATCACATTCAGTAGAACTGACAAAGACAGTTGTTAAAACTAAACAAACATTCAACACAAACCAACAGTGACAAACACTGTGGGAGATCAATTCCAACTGTACACAGTTCAATCTTCACTAGCAACTAGGTGAGCACAGTGTGTGAGAGTGTGTGTGGGCTATTCTACCTGACACAGGGACACTGAGGAGCCATAGTAAACCCTGAACCCAGGATAGAGGGGCTCAGTGAATGTGCTGTGGAAGGTGTGCAGGTGGGTCAGTGTGTCAGAGGAGACTGTGTAGAAGGACAGAGTGCCGGCCGGCCAGTCCAGATACACTCCTACTCTGTGGGGTCTGGAGGGGGGGACAGGTATGACAGTGTACTTGTTATTGTGCCAGGCAGAGCAATGGGTATCATGACAATACAGACTCCAGGACTTGTTATTGTGTCCAAACCAACAGTCATCACCCTTTCCTCTCCTGCTGATTCCTTTATATGTTACTGCCATATACACTTCTTCACTCCACTCTGCCTCCCAGTAACAGCGTCCAGACAGACCCTCTCTACACAGCACCTGGTCCCAGTAGTCAAATCTCTCTGGGTGATCAGGATACGGCTGCTCCTCCTCTCTCCTTGTCACCTTTTTGTTCTCCTCAGACAGAGAGAGGTATCCGGTTACTGTGTTTGGGTCCAGTGTGAGATCACAGGCATCTGATGGGGGAGACCAAGACACAATATATTACTGATCAACATCATTCACATTAGAATGGCTCCCTCTTCCTGTCCTCCTCCTTTCATTCTCTCTCTCATCTACACTCTAACACCCCCCTTATCGACCTCACTCCTCCCTTATCTACCTCACTCCTCCTGTACCTACCTCACTCCCCCCTTATCTACACTGTCTTCCACCCCCTGACTTCCCCTCTCCCTATGTCACCCCAACAAAATTCCTCCCAAACCCTCACCTACTCTCCTCCCAGCGCCTCTCCCCCCACCCTCACCTCCTCTCCTCCCAGCGCCTCTCCCCCCACCTGCACCTATTCTCTCCCCCACCTCCTCTCTTCCCACCCTCATCTACTCTCTCCCACACATCTTCTCCCCTCACCTACTCTCTCCCCCACCTCCTCTCTTCCCAACCTCTTTATGTACTCTCCCCACCTCCACTCCCCCACCCTCACCTATGCTCTCCTCCCACCCCACTCTCCCAAAGACACGAGAGGGAATGAAAGGAAGGGTGGAGGAAACAGAAAAGGGGAGGGGAGTGAAGAAGGGAGGGGTGGGGTGGGGAGAGAGGAGAGGAGGGCAGAAGAGGGGAAGGGAGCGAAGGAGTAGAAATGCAAAAAGAAGAGAAGGGAGGACAGGAGAAGAGGAAATGGGAGAGGAGGGAGGGGGAACAGGGGAGGGGAGAAAGGAGGGTGAACATGGGATTGGAAAAAGGAAGGTGGAGGAGAGCGAGGGGAGGGGAGGACACACACACAGTTTCCAAATCACTAATGGTATTGTCCCTTGTATGATCTTGTGTACTAGAACCAAGTAGCAGTCAATACTCACATCTCTTAGGGACAGGTTTGATCCTGCACTCTCCACCATGATCCACACTGCAGGGATAAGCAGAGGAAGGATGAAAATACACTTCACCTGTTGATAAGGGACTTAGCAACTGACTTTCTAAGGAAACATGTAGTTTCTCTCTAATCATCAGAGGTGTATTCCAGAAAGCAGGTTTGACAAACTCTAAGCCTAACCCTGAACTCTGACTTGGTAAAACCTGAGATGGGAAGCTCCCAGTTATTTCCAGAACAGCTCATCTGACTTAGTTCAATTCTAACTCACTGGAATTAGACATTATCTTGTGTGCAGACGAGTGTGAAGACATTTTCTGAAAGATACTCAACAACAGTAACCTCAAAAGAGAGACAATTAGTCACTGAGTACATCTCAAAGCAGCAAATTAATTTGACATGAAACCACATGTCTTACTACGGGTGAAGAAGTGGAACAATCCTATGTACCAATCACGTGCTTAATAACAGCTGAAAGAAAACAGGTAAGACATATTTTGCTTATACCAACAGACACATGATTGTGTCAGTCATATTTGACAGCATTAAACCAAGTAGATATTCAGAAGCTGTCAACCTGTCGTAGCTTTCATCCCCAACATAATCCATGTGGTGTCAGCTAATATCCTGCTTAGTAGATGAACATGTGACTTGTAGTGGGCTAACAGACAGAAGGCAGAGGAGGGCACCACCTCTGACAGAGGCAGAAGAGCTCTGAGCCAGAACGCTGACAGACCAGTGGCTGAAGGCATCCCTGGAGGGAGCTCATCCAAGCCTATCACCTGTCAAGGAAGTTTTCCCACCACACTGTATACCTGGATTGATCTGACTGCCAGATTCATGCTCATTGTTTCTTCTGTACAGTACATTGAACAGAGCGCTCTGTTGATCCTGGTCTATTGAAGAACGTAGCACCATTCAGGAGAGAGAGTCCCCATGCCACCACATATCTGCTCTTATATCAACTCACAACATCTGGGAACAATCCATCAATAGAAACGTCAGTCAGATTCTCCTCCTATCATGAACTCCCTCTTAGGACATTTATAATGATGCTGAAACAGGCTCAGAACCTGAAGTTCAAAGCTCCTCCCCCTGCAGTTTCTCTCCAAGTCAGGAAATCACTAACTATTATGCGTTCAAAGGCCCCAAAAAATGCACTTGCATTACATATTCAAGTCCCTATATAACGTCAACCACTGAATACGTCTGTGGTTGGAGCCCCGAATGTTTACAGCCTCTGCCTCAGCGCCTGGTTAACAATGTCTGAAAAAACACTGACAATCTAAAAACAATACAGTCGCTTTCCGTACGAGGTTCAGTAATCTTGGTCTTAATGAATGAAAGATTGAAACAAAGACATCTGTTTCACCTTGAAACTAGACTGCCCCTTTAGAGGTCTCTGCACGGCCCTGTCAAGAACGCTTCACACCTGAGGAGACTGATGTCCAGGCATGGGAGGAAATTGCTACAATAGTTTCCAATGTTGGTAACCCTATTTATACTGCAACTAGCCTGCAAAGTAAATGTGTACACTAGATTTATGAACTGCGAAGTTGTGAAAATGCATCAATCTAGCGTGCAAATTTACTAAAATTATAGGTAATGTTTATAACCTATCAATTATCACAATGATTTTCCTCGTTTGGTAATATTGTTCCTTGTAATTATGTTTGCCAGAATGGGCACTGCTGTGTCTGTGTAGATGAGAGAAGCAAAGAGCATGTGTGTTGTGCACAAGCTACATTATGGCCAAGCCTGCGCCCTTAAAATACCAAACCTCCCCCTGGAGCGCAAGTTCATTCTTAATTTACCGACGTGCGTCTGTGGAAGGGAAAATCCACTTTGCATCGGGTGCAAAATAGGAATGATACATGTGTCGGTGTACAAAGTCAATTGTGCTGGGTGCAAGACAGGACCCCCAGTCTAACATAGACTCACAACATCTGGTCATTCTAAACAACTGATAATAAATACAAACAATGAACTCCCTCTTCTCCACAATGGATTGTAAATTACAACAGCTGATTCATTAGCAACTTACTGTTAGTGTCCAACTGATCCTTTCACTTCGCCATACGTAATAAATCTAGATTGTATCCAGAATCTTAGATAGAAAGCTATATAAGATGCTCCATCCATCCCCCAGGGTCTACTGTCCTACAGGGTGGTTCAGCACCTTAGGTCAAACAAACATTCACCTTCATCCTGCCCATGTTGCCCTAACTCATTTCTGCAAAGTCTCATGATGTTCCTTAAGGATATAATGAATAAATCTATCTAAATACATCTCAAACCCACAGGAATTCTATCACACTCTCTTTCTGGAACTAAAAGAGAGTTTCCCTCATCTTAGGGTTAAAACAACTCAGATTTCACTAAACCTGCTCTCTGGAATAGACCCAGGAAGTACAATTATGATTGTAGCCATACAATCACAGTTGTACCATATTGTAGACTGAACAGTTTCCATGTCATTATTAATGGAAACATCATGAAATGCAAGGCCTATGAAGGTAAAGTAAAACTAAAGCCTGCTACTAGCTGGCCCCAGTCCAGGGTGTACCCTGCCTACGGCCTGGAAGTAACTGGGATTGGCTCCAGTCACTTGTGACCCCTAACGGGAATAAGCGGTTGAAAATGAATGAATGAATAATACTAAAATAGTGCTAAACAACATTCCATAAAGAGGTACATAAAAATAAACATGTCATTACTTGAGTTTCTCCAGTGTGCAGTGTGGATCCTTCAGTCCAGCAGAGAGCAGCTTCAATCCTTTTTCTCCTGGATGATTGTAGCTCAGGTCCAGTTCCCTCAGGTGGAAGGGGTTGGACTTCAGAGCTGAGGCCAGAGAAGCACAGCCTTCCTCTGTGACCAGACAGCCTGACAGCCTGGAGAAAGAGGATCAATATTGGGACAGAATCCATCTGGGCCTCCCTCCTCTGTGTGTGTGTGTGTGTGTGTGTGTGTGTGTGTGTGTGTGTGTGTGTGTGTGTGTGTGTGTGTGTGTGTGTGTGTGTGTGTGTGTGAGGGGCCAATATTCTGTCCCAGTTCAGCCCTGCTTATTTCAATGTGGACATATTGCAGCCAGAAGTAAGTGCAAGACGCAACATCATATTTATGTCTGCAGTGGCTACAAAGTGGTAAATAAAACTGATGCATGGAATGCAATAACCCATAGAGTGAATGCTATGGGAGGAACTGATTAAGTAAAAATTGAATGGTTTGATCTAAAATCAGAGGCCAAAAAACATATCTTATAACATAGCTGATTATAACAGATGCTGGCCAATGGAGGGGGGAGGCCGGGCCAGAGCTATCTGAGCTGGACCAGCACACTGGGGCCTTAACTGGTGTGGGGAGAAGAATGCTAAAAGCACACATAGATCACAATGTTTATTGCTTATGATACATATTGTATTACTAGAGTAGACCAGGGAAAGTTGTAACAAAGGACGTTTGTAACACAAATCAGAAACAAGCTGGAGCAATGACACACACTGCGCACATAATCAATAACATTATCTTTCTGCTTTAAAAATTTAAGCATTTCTAACTGGCAGAGAAAGGTATCAGCTAATGTAACTTTTCCTTTTTGATGTTGTGTGTTTATGATATTGTAGAACACTATTGAGTATAACACGTAACTTCTTTACTGTAAATACACATCTGAGGGTACTTTGATGCACTCTACTCTACTTATTCAACATTCTCTTGTTCCCTGCCCTTATCTTCTCTTCCTCAGTCCTCATCTTCCTCCCTGTCTGTGTAACTGATCTATCCTGAAATATGAAGATCAAGCTTAAGTGTCCTACATGTATTCACCCTATTTCAACATCTTATATTCTTATTAAAATATTAATGTTGTAACAGTCATGTCTGCATTCTGTTCTCTTTCTTCAATGGCCAATGTTGCAAATGACCAGTAAAAACTGACATTCTGTGCTCAATTTTCTTGTGTTTAAAATTTCACTTGGTCTGGAGCATTTGGTTGACTCTTCCTGCATCTCAGATGGAATACTACCATCCTATGACATAAAATGTGTCAGAATAAATGTGAATAGCCAGTTCCATACATACAGTATATAGCGTAGTATGATACAAGCAAACTTTCCTTGCCGTTCCTAATTTGAAACCTTCATGCAGTGGAAGAGGCATCAACCACAGGGACAACAGTCTCCAGATGCTGAACTCACTGCCCAGGTAAATGTAAAATAATATGATGAATAGTACATCTTAACCCCTCTTCAGTGTCAAACAGGAATGTTATTATATTTAACAGCAGAGAAAACCCTCAAATAGACATGTATTCAAATATTTTACTTTTCCTTGTGTCCGTATCATTTATCACTAGTTGTTGTCTCCCTTTGAACATGATTACATACCTCAGTGTGTCCAGTTTGCAGAGTGGATTCCTCAGTCCAGCAGAGAGCAGCTTCACACCAACATCCTTCAGATCATTGTTACTTAGATCCAGTTGTCTCAGGAAGGAGGTTGACTTTAGCACTGAGCCCAGAGAAGCACAGCCTTCCTCTGTGATCTGACAACCTGACAGCCTGGAGAAGGTTTTCTTGATATGGATTACAAACACTAATATCTTCTAGAGATATAAATAACAACATCCGATTACATACCTCAGTGTGTCCAGTTGGCAGAGTGGATCTTCCAGTCCAGCAGAGAGCAGCTTCATACCAGCATCCTTCAGATCATTGTTACTTAGATCCAGTTGTCTCAGGAAGGAGGTTGACTTTAGCACTGAGCCCAGAGAAGCACAGCCTTCCTCTGTGATGTGACAGCCTGACAGCCTGGAGAAGATTATCATTATATAAAGAATGTCAGTCTGATAATTTCCCTCTAGGTGCAGTGTTATCTTTTGTGAAATGCTGCAAATAACCAACAAAATACTGACTTGTTTAACTTCCTAAAGAGCAGCGTTGCACCTGAAATATATTTAGTATTCATAATAATAATAATAATAGTACACTAAGTATGTGTCCACATGCTGAATGGCTGCAGCACGTATAGTGCGGTTGTTTGGTGCATACTTTGTGCATGTCTCCCTGGACCTTAAATGTACCCATAACCAAGGTGCAATACCAACAGAAACCATGGGGCAGTAAACTATCCCTGCATCTCTGATAGAATATTACCATCCTCTGAAGTCAAGTATGTCACAATAAATGTGAATAGCCAGTTACATCGTAGTATAATACACCAAGAACACTTGTTATTCCTAATGAGAGGCTTCAACCACAGACACTGACAAGGAAATTGACACCATACTGTTGAAACGATGAAGATGGGTTATATCTGAATACAAATGAAACTCTCAAATCACTCCTTTAGGTATTATACTATATTACTGGAAACCATATGTTAAGCTGTTGATTAATTATTCTTATTACTAAGGGAATGAAGATATTGATCCTGAGTGTAAGATCTGGGTGCCAGAGGCTAAAGAGGGAGAAGGCCACCTGGAGGCAGGCCGAGGCCTGAGCTACAAGTCAACATGCACTGTTCTAGGCCCTCTGCCTCGAACAGGGGTGGGCAATCCTGGTCCTCGGGGGCCGCTCTCCGGAAGGTTTTCGCAGTTTCCCTGCTCCAGCACACCTGATTCAAATGAATGGTCATTATCAGGCTTCCACAGAGCTTGATAACAATCCGTTCATTAGAATAAGGTGTGCTAGACCAGGGAAACATTAAAAATCTTCACTTGCACTGACAGAGACCTGGATCTGGTCAGAAAATACTGCAACACCGGCCGCCCTCTCAGCCAATCACTCCTTCTCCCATTCGCCCCGCTTTACCGGGCGTAGGGGGGGGGGGGGGCACAGGCCTTCTTCTATACCCACTCATCGAACACACATTCACCCTCCTACCTCTTACTGCCAAAGCATTCAAATACCATCAGGTGATGCTAACTGATGCTATCAAGGCACTATCAGTGGTCCTCTATCGCCCCCCTGGACCACTAGTCGACTGTGGAAGAGCTGGATATGCTCCTCAGCACCCTCCAAGACGACAGAACCCCACTGATAATCCATGGGGACTTCAACATCCACCTGGAAGAAACACAGGCCACTGACTTTTTGTCCCTTTCGTCCTCCGTCAGACTAGTGCTACTGGACACCTAACCTGCGACCCACAGGGCTGGAAAACAACTTGTTCTTATCCTGACGCACAACTGCATTGCCGACCTGAAATCAAAAACCCAACTACAGATTTTGATCACTTCCTCATCCAACTCTCGGTCTCCCTGCTTCCAACCCCTCCTACCTCACCCCCCCCCCCTTGTAACCTTCTGCTCCACCCTCCGAGCAGATGAGAGGAGATGGCGCAAGTCCAAAGATGATCAGGACCTTGACAAGTATCCCTCCCTACTCAAGTCAAAAGGCAAAGAGAGGCAGAAACAGACTACTTCCTAACTTCCTGAAGCAGGTGAACTCTGCTCCTTTTTTTCATTAATTCATTTTCTTCCGCTTATTCCCGTTAGGGATCACGGGTGACTGGAGCCTATCCCGGGCCGTAGGCAGGGTACACCCTGGACTGGGGCCAGCTAGTCGCAGGGCTATCACACCAACATTGACAGACAACATACGGACAACCATTCACTCACACAGTCATACACTAGGGACAATTTCTTCCTCAATGTCCAATTAACCTACCACATGCATGTCTTTGGATGGTGGGAGGAAGCCGGAGTGCCCGGAGAGAACCCACGGTAACATGGGGAGAACATGCAGACTCCACCCAGAGAGATCATGGTCGGGCCCAAGATTCGAACTCATGATCTCCTTATTGGGAGACTCCTAACCCCCATAAACTGTTCTCTACTTTTTTCTCTCTCCTCAACCCTCCTCCCCCCCATCTCCTCTCACCTTGACAGCAGACGGGGATGAAGTCGCTGTCAATTCAGTCAATTCCCAATTCAGTCAATTCCCTGAACCCACCCTGCCTACCCAATCCCACACTATGTCTGACCCATCTACCTGTCTTTCCACCTCCTCCCCCCTATCTAAGGCAGACATATCTGACCTCAACCTCTCCCACCGCTGAGCTTCATGCCCCCTTGATCCAATCCCCTCCCCTCTTTTCTAAACCGAATTCCAAATTGTAGCACAATACGTACCTCAGTGTCTCCAGTTTGCAGAGTGGATTCTCCAGTCCAGCAGAGAGCAGCTTCATGCCTGAATCCCCCAGGTTGTTGTTCCTCAAGTCCAGCTCTGTAAGATCTGAGGAGGGGAGAGCTGAGGCCAGCGCTTCACAGCACCGTTCTGAGAGGTTACAGTCATTCAGCCTACATGACATAAGGAGAACATGACACATCATCAGAGTCATGTTTATCATACAATCATGAAATATAATATCTAACCCTAATACATACAGAGCAGTTTTGGAGTCTTTGATCACTGGCAGCAGCCTCAGAAGACCTTCCTCTGATCTGGAGTATTTCTTCAGGTCAAACACGTCTATCTTCTCTTCTGAAGTCCGCAACACAAAGACCAGAGCTGACCACTGTGTAGATGAGAGCTCCTCACTGGAGAGACTTCCTGAGTTCAGGTAGTGTTGGATCTCCTCTACCAGAGAATGGTCATTCAGTTCATTCAGACAGTGGAACAGATTCATGCATCTCTCTGCAGAGGGATCCTCTCTGATCTTCTTCTTGATGTAACTGACTGTTTTCTCACGGCTCTTTGTGTTGCTTCCTATCTGAGTCAGTAGGCCTCGTAAGTGAGTCTGATTGGACTCCAGTGAGAGGCCCAGGAGGAAGCGGAGGAAAAGGTCCATGTGTCCATTTTTACTCTGCAAGGCCTTGTCCACAGCCCTCTGGTAGAATCGGACTTCTGGCTTCTTTCTGAAAAGATCCGACAGTTTGTTGAATCTGGAAGCTGATGGAGTCTCAGACATCAGATCCTGCTTGTTGTTGATGAATGAGACAAACACAAATACAGCAGCCAGAAACTCCTGAAAGCTCAGATGGACAAAGCAGAACACCTTCTCCTGGAAAACTTTACTTTGACTGAAGATCTGTGTGAACACTCCTGAGTACACTGAGGCATCATGGACATCAATGCCACACTCTGTCAGGTCTTTCTCATAGAAAATCAGGTTGCCTTTGTCCAGCTGGTGGAAGGCCAGTTTTCCCAGTGACAGAATACTCTGAATGCTCTCCTCATCCCATGGATCTGTCTCAGTTTCCTCATGATACTTCACCTTCTTCTGTTTGGTCTGCAACACCATGAAGTTTGTGTACATCTCAGTCAGAGTGTTGGGCATCTTCTTGCTCTTCTCTTGTTTCAGCATGTCTACAAGGACTGTAAAAGTAATCCAAGAGAAGACTGGTATGTGACACATGATGTAGAGGATCCTTGATGCCTTGATGTGTGAGATGATTCTGCTGGCCAGGTCCTCATCACTGCATCTCTTCATGAAGTACTCATGCTTCTGAGCATCATTGAACCCTCGTACCTCTGTCACCAGGTCAACACACTCAGAAGGGATCTGACTGGCTGCTGCAGGTCGAGTGGTGATCCAGATGAGAGCAGAGGGAAGCAGCTTTCCTTTGATCAGGTTGGTCAGCAACACATCTATGGTTTTTGGCTCTGTTACATCATGGTGTTTCTCACACTTCTTGTTGTTGAGGGGCATCTGGAACTCATCAAGGCCATCCAAGATAAACAGAACTTTCAGTTCTCTCTTGTTGTCTTCTCTCTTTGTGAAATTGGCAGCAAGAAACTCTTCCTCCATCCTTTGGAAAAAATGTTGAATGACATCAATCAAGGTGTGAGATTTGTCCTTCAACAAATTCAGCTCTCGAAAAGCGAGTGGGAAAATGAAATCAATGTCTTGGTTTTCTGTTTTGTTTGCCCAGTCCAGAGCAAACTTCTGCGACAAAAATGTTTTGCCAATGCCAGCAATTCCCTTGGTTAGAACCGTTCTGATCCGTTTGTTTTGTTCATGTTGGGGTTTAAAGATGTCGTTGAAATTCATTATTTTTTCTGACCCTCTAATCTTCTTGTATTCTCCCTCAATCTGTCGTACTTCATGTTGGTCGTTGATCTCTCCACCTCCAGCCTCTGTGATGTAGAGCTCTGTGAAGATGTCGTCCAGGGAGATTTTCACACCATACTGGTTCATCCCATCAACTATTTCTTCATACTTTGATTTCAGTAGTAATTGATGTTTTCCTTTGTTGATTTGGATGTTTTCTGCATATTTATTGACAGAAAGAACATGACGACATGTGAGCTTAACTGTTTAATCCATTTCAATTAATGTATACTAACGGAATAAAATAAAGGTATTCCTTTTTGGCAAGTGAATTATCAGTATACCGTATTTTTTGCACTATAGGGCGCACTGGATTATAAGGCGCACTGTCAATGAATGGTCTATTTTGAATGGTCTATCTTTTTTCATATATAAAACGCACCGGACTATAAGGCGCATTAAGCGGGAAAAAAACAGTCAGATAAATCCGCGTCGTAAGCGTGTCTTTTGACAGGTTCCACTTTGGGATCCTAATACACACACTGTAATATTATGGTGAAGCACAGTATGCATTAATCCGCGACGCACCTGGCTACTTGGTCAGTAAGCAAAACCAAGTCGCTTTGGATAAAAGCGTCTGCTAAATGAAATGTAAAATGTAAAACCAGAATTAATCCATATATAAGGCGCTTCGGATTATAAAGCGCACTGTCGTTTTTTGAGAAAATTAAAGGCTTTTAAGTGTGCCCTATAGTCCGAAAAATACGGTACACAAGCTTCCTGAGCCCCTGAAGGGACCTGGAAAAAATAAAGGAGACGTTTGAAAAACGACCTGAAAAAATGATCTCCTACATAATATAGACTAGAATGTCATACAGTTTAAGACAATATATGATACCTGCTGTATAATATAGACATACACTAACAGTATATCACATGGTTTAGTCCTGAGACTAATGTTAATGTGAGACTGTAATGAACAGGGAGACTAAGGAGGGTTTGTACTGTTGAGCATGAGGGACTGAGCTGTTACTCTTTATCAAGCTGATGGCTGATGGCTTTGGAAAGGCAAGTTCAAACAATCATAAAGGAAAGCAAGTTCAAAATCCAGGCTCCCCCTCACCTTCATGTTTCCTCTGGGCTGCTTCCTCTAAAACAAACAGAAAGGTTGGTGTTTAACTTGTTTGACTGAAGATGCCACCATGTATCATCAGAGTAATGAATGACTGACCAATATGGAAGTACATCACATCATATAGATATCTACCATGTTTACTTATCAGTATCTACTGTGTCTATGTACTGTGTGGATATTTGCCTGAGGCTCTGTACTAAGACAGCATGAACCCTGATGAACCCAATTGCCATGATATTATAGTTGGTTATAAACAGGAACATGTACAACAGTAGTAACTCTCTAAGCATCATATACATATGGACCTATGTATCTAAGCTTCATCATCTTATTTAATCATTATCATTTTTTATGAGCCATGACAGTCTATTTCATCATTATCATGTTTTATGTACCATGATAGTCTATTTCATCATTATACGGTATTATGTACCATAACAGTCTATTCTCTCATTATCATGTCTTATGTACCATGACAGTCTATTTCATCATTATACGGTATTATGTACCATAACAGTCTATTTCATCATTATCATGTCTTATGTACCATGACAGTCTATTTTATCCTTATCATGTCTTATGTACCATGACAGTCTATTATATCATTATCATGTCTTATGTACCATGACAGTCTATTATATCATAAAGTGTGTCAGTCATCCCTACAGTGTCTGCAGTTCTAAGTGATCGACACACATGCAGAGTAACACTGCAGACACTGAAAGGAAGGCACCATCTTCTCTAGACTGCAATACTTTAACTTTTGTAACATGCAAGACGGTGAAAACAAAGAATGTAGACTAAATGTAAAATGTCTAAATGTGATACCTGCTGTATAATGACACGATAGACACACAAACAATACATCACATGGTTTAGTCCTGAACCTACATGGTAATCAGGGTTGAAATAGATCCTAAATCAGTTTTTACCATGCTCCGAGGGGTTTCCACCAGAGGCAGCAGCACAGCCTGCAGTCTCAGTGTTGCAGGAACCCTGAGCTTCCTGAGGAAGACAGGAAGTTGAACTGTTCCCACCAGCCTCCTCAGCACCACTGACACCTGTGAAGAGAGAGGAGACAGGAAGTCAGAGCTGTCTCATGCTCTCAGGTGTTCCACTGTGGGTGACATGTAAGGAGCATGTCCTGTGTCTGTGCTGGGTTTCCTGTCCTGTGTGGACTGGGGTTGATGTTAGCGTGCTGGACTACCACTAACATGATGTCACCTTGTTTAGTTCTGAGAAGTCTGTCAGTTGTTCTTACAGTGTCTGCAGTCCTAAGTGTTAGATACACATGCAGAATAACACTGCAGACACTCTGCAGTCCTAAGTGTTAGATACACATGCAGAATAACACTGCAGACACTCTGCAGTCCTAAGTGTTAGATACACATGCAGACACTGAAAGGAGGGCAACATTTCCTCTATACTGTATCTTTGGCAGTGAATACAACAAAATACTAGATACGATTTATTCCACATTATGACAGTGCAACATGCACCACGACTGCATTTTGATTTTGTTTGACGTCATTTTTTAAAACACTTACTCCTCAGTTTCTTAGAAAGATCATTTTGGTTCATCTTCTTCAGGATCTCCACAGTGATCTTCAGAGCTCCTTCCAGTTTGTATGCCCCCACCATCTTATCCACTGTATCTGTTCTATCAGCTTCCTCCAATGCAGCCGCCGTTGAGATGGGATTAAAACCATCCAGAACTTCATTCTGCAGGTACCACTGGAATGTCTTCAGCTCTTCTAGCTGTAGATCCTCCAGAACTTCCAACAGGTGTTTTTTGCTAAAATAATTCATTGGAATTGTAAGAACCAGCCTTGATTGTTGCTTCAGCTCTAACTCTGTGTTTTAATAGAGATGTAATGAGGGATACTTTAGTATCTCCAGTCAGCAGCTCTAACCCTGTGTTTTAGTAGAGATGTGATGAGGGATAATGTAATATCTCGAGTAAGCAGCTGCTATGTTTTAGTAGGGATGAGATATTACGATCTTGACCAAATACGTATTTTCAATAATATCTTTAAAAATCAGACAATATGATTTTCTGGATCTCATTCTGTCTCTCTGTGGTGGCTGACAAAATACTTTTTTGCTCCACAGTAACAGCAACAGTTTATATTTCCTACCCTGACTCAGTGGTAAGATCTCCTCCTCTGAACACTATAGGTGGAAGCATAGACGAGTCACTCTTCATGGACACACAGCTGGGTACAGGTGATGCTGGTCTCTGCTGTCTGATCCTGTCAACAAACACAATAAACTGTCTTACACACATCAACATTTAAACTAGAGACCACATTGATTATAACAACATGTGTTGCTAAAATAATTCATTGGAATTGTAAGAACCAGCCTTGAATGTTGCTTCAGCTCTAACTCTGTGTTTTAGTAGAGATGTGATGAGGGATACTTTAGTATCTCCAGTCAGCAGCTCCTGTGTTTTAGTAGAGATGTGATGCGGGATACTTTAGTATCTCCAGTCAGCAGCTCCAGTGTTTTAGTAGAGATGTGATGAGGGATACTTTAGTATCTCCAATCAGCAGCTCTAACCCTGTGTTTTAGTAGAGATGTGATGAGGGATACTTTAGTATCTCCAGTCAGCAGCTCCTATGTTTTAGTAGAGATGTGATGAGGGATACTTTAGTATCTCCAGTCAGCAGCTCCTGTGTTTTAGTAGAGATGTGATGAGGGATACTTTAGTATCTCCAGTCACCAGCGCATGTGTTTTAGTAGAGATGTGATGAGGGATACTTTAGCATCTCCAGTCAGCAGCTCCTGTGTTTTAGTAGAGATGTGATGAGGGATACTTTAGTATCTCCAGTCAGCAGCTCCTATGTTTTAGTAGAGATGTGATGAGGGATACTTTAGTATCTCCAGTCAGCAGCTCCTATGTTTTAGTAGGGATGATATCTTGCCATCTTGACCAAATACGTATTTTCCACCATAATTGGCAAATAATATCTTTAAAAATCAGACAATGTGATTTTCTGGATCTCATTCTGTCTCTCATATTTGAAGTTTACCTATGATGAAAATTACAGGCCTGTCTCATCTTTGTAAGTGGGAGAATTTGCACATGTGGTGGCTGACAAAATACTTTTTTTGCTCCACAGTAACAGCAACAGTTTATATTTCCTACCCTGACTCAGTGGTAAGATCTCCTCCTCTGAACACTATAGGTGGAAGCATAGATGAGTCACTCTTCATGGACACACAGCTGGGTACAGGTGAGGCTGGTCTCTGCTGTCTGATCCTGTCAACAAACACAACAAACTGTCTTACACACATCAACATTTAAACTAGAGACCACATTGATTATAACAACATGTGTTGCTAAAATAATTCATTGGAATTGTAAGAACCAGCCTTGAATGTTGCTTCAGCTCTAACTCTGTGTTTTAGTAGAGATGTGATGAAGGATACTTTAGTATCTCCAGTCAGCAGCTCCTGTGTTTTAGTAGAGATGTGATGAGGGATACTTTAGTATCTCCAGTCACCAGCGCATGTGTTTTAGTAGAGATGTGATGAGGGATACTTTAGTATCTCCAGTCAGCATCTCTAACCCTGTGTTTTAGTAGAGATGTGATGAGGGATACTTTAGTATCTCCAGTCAGCAGCTCCTATGTTTTAGTAGGGATGATATCTTGCCATCTTGACCAAATACGTATTTTCCACCATAATTGGCAAATAATATCTTTAAAAATCAGACAATGTGATTTTCTGGATCTCATTCTGTCTCTCATATTTGAAGTTTACCTATGATGAAAATTACAGGCCTGTCTCATCTTTGTAAGTGGGAGAATTTGCACATGTGGTGGCTGACAAAATACTTTTTTTGCTCCACAGTAACAGTTTATATTTCCTACCCTGACTCAGTGGTAAGATCTCCTCCTCTGAACACTATAGGTGGAAGCATAGACGAGTCACTCTTCATGGACACACAGCTGGGTACAGGTGATGCTGGTCTCTGCTGTCTGATCCTGTCAACAAACACAACAGACTGTCTTACACACATCAACATTTAAACTACAGACCAGAGATTGATTACAACAACATGTGTTGCTAAAATAATTCATTGGAATTGTAAGAACCAGCCTTGAATGTTGCTTCAGCTCTAACTCTGTGTTTTAGTAGAGATGTGATGAGGGATACTTTAGTATCTCCAGTCAGCAGCTCCTGTGTTTTAGTAGAGATGTGATGAGGGATACTTTAGTATCTCCAGTCAGCAGCTCCTATGTTTTAGTAGGGATGATATCTTGCCATCTTGACCAAATACGTATTTTCCACCATAATTGGCAAATAATATCTTTAAAAATCAGACAATGTGATTTTCTGGATCTCATTCTGTCTCTCATATTTGAAGTTTACCTATGATGAAAATTACAGGCCTGTCTCATCTTTGTAAGTGGGAGAATTTGCACATGTGGTGGCTGACAAAATACTTTTTTTGCTCCACAGTAACAGCAACAGTTTATATTTCCTACCCTGACTCAGTGGTAAGATCTCCTCCTCTGAACACTATAGGTGGAAGCATAGATGAGTCACTCTTCATGGACACACAGCTGGGTACAGGTGAGGCTGGTCTCTGCTGTCTGATCCTGTCAACAAACACAACAAACTGTCTTACACACATCAACATTTAAACTAGAGACCACATTGATTATAACAACATGTGTTGCTAAAATAATTCATTGGAATTGTAAGAACCAGCCTTGAATGTTGCTTCAGCTCTAACTCTGTGTTTTAGTAGAGATGTGATGAAGGATACTTTAGTATCTCCAGTCAGCAGCTCCTGTGTTTTAGTAGAGATGTGATGAGGGATACTTTAGTATCTCCAGTCACCAGCGCATGTGTTTTAGTAGAGATGTGATGAGGGATACTTTAGTATCTCCAGTCAGCAGCTCCTGTGTTTTAGTAGAGATGTGATGAGGGATACTTTAGTATCTCCAGTCAGCAGCTCCTATGTTTTAGTAGAGATGTGATGAGGGATACTTTAGTATCTCCAGTCAGCAGCTCCTGTGTTTTAGTAGAGATGTGATGAGGGATACTTTAGTATCTCCAGTCAGCAGCTCCTATGTTTTAGTAGAGATGTGATGAAGGATACTTTAGTATCTCCAGTCAGCAGCTCCTGTGTTTTAGTAGAGATGTGATGAGGGATACTTTAGTATCTCCAGTCACCAGCGCATGTGTTTTAGTAGAGATGTGATGAGGGATACTTTAGTATCTCCAGTCAGCATCTCTAACCCTGTGTTTTAGTAGAGATGTGATGAGGGATACTTTAGCATCTCCAGTCAGCAGCTCCTGTGTTTTAGTAGAGATGTGATGAGGGATACTTTAGTATCTCCTGTCAGCAGCTCCTGTGTTTTAGTAGAGATGTGATGAGGGATACTTTAGTATCTCCAGTCAGCATCTCTAACCCTGTGTTTTAGTAGAGATGTGATGAGGGATACTTTAGCATCTCCAGTCAGCAGCTCCTGTGTTTTAGTAGAGATGTGATGAGGGATACTTTAGTATCTCCTGTCAGCAGCTCCTGTGTTTTAGTAGAGATGTGATGAGGGATACTTTAGTATCTCCAGTCAGCAGCTCCTGTGTTTTAGTAGAGATGTGATGAGGGATACTTTAGTATCTCCAATCAGCAGCTCTAACCCTGTGTTTTAGTAGAGATGTGATGAGGGATACTTTAGTATCTCCAGTCAGCATCTCTAACCCTGTGTTTTAGTAGAGATGTGATGAGGGATACTTTAGTATCTCCAGTCAGCATCTCTAACCCTGTGTTTTAGTAGGGATGTGATGAGGGATACTTTAGTATCTCCAGTCAGCAGCTCCTGTGTTTTAGTAGAGATGTGATGAGGGATACTTTAGTATCTCCAGTCAGCAGCTCCTATGTTTTAGTAGAGATGTGATGAGGGATACTTTAGTATCTCCAGTCAGCAGCTCCTATGTTTTAGTAGGGATGAGATCTTGCCATCTTGACCAAATACGCATTTTCCACCATAATTGGCAAATAATATCTTTAAAAATCAGACAATGTGATTTTCTGGATCTCATTCTGTCTCTCATAGTTGAAGTTTACCTATGATGAAAATTACAGGCCTGTCTCATCTTTGTAAGTGGGAGAATTTGCACATGTGGTGGCTGACAAAATACTTTTTTTGCCCCACAGTAACAGCAACAGTTTATATTTCCTACCCTGACTCAGTGGTAAGATCTCCTCCTCTGAACACTATAGGTGGAAGCATAGACGAGTCACTCTTCATGGACACACAGCTGGGTACAGGTGAGGCTGGTCTCTGCTGTCTGATCCTGTCAACAAACACAACAAACTGTCTTACACACATCAACATTTGAACTAGAGATCAGGGGCCCGTTCTTCGTACGTCGCTTAATACATCTGAGATCAAATGACACATCCAAGATGATTTCATCCTGCTAACCATGATCCGGCTAACTGGGTTCTTCGAACACATCTGTTGTGTATGATTAGTATTGCTGGATTTTGTTATCTGAGATAACAGCGCGTTCATGTGTTGGCTTAAAAGGGGATATGTATCGATAGTAGAAACACTGATCAGCAAGGCTGCTATTGGCTGTTCAGCATGGCCAAAGAACGTGCCCACTTTTTCTCCCAATCAGAACAAGAGCTTTTAATGGAAGGTTATGTCAAACTTGAGTCGTTAATTAAAACGACAGGGAACACCTCAAAGTCTGCAAAAGCCAGGAGAGTGGGCTGGCAAAAAGTAGCAGACAAATTAAAGTGAAAGTGAAATACAGGAATATTCTACAAAATGGTAGCCTTTAATTCATACTGTCTTTATTTTAAAAAGCCACTTCTTTTTCCTCCTTTTTAAAAACCACGGTTAAATGATGTGTTTGTCTATTCATAACAGCCACAAAGAAAAAGGCTGAAAAAACGGTATCTCTCAACAATTACACTTTATCCCGCAATACCAGATTAATTTGAAAAGCTCAGCGAATGATTCTCCCACCTTCCGCAAGAGGTTGCTTGCATATGGCTACGACAGACTTCCCTATCTCCTCCGCTTATGAAGCCTCAATCTAATCTTGTTTACATGAAATAAGCAGAGCAGAGGAGGCCCCAGAGCTCTCAGCTCCCGAGCAGGTTTGAGCTTACGGACCTGTTGCTATGACAACAAGGTCTAGGATGAGCTTCGAAGAACCAAACGATCCAAGATCATGCCAAATCGTCAACAATCAAATCCAGCTAACTGAGTTAGCGGCGTATGAAGAACGGGCCCCAGGGGTCTGTACTGCAAATCAGGATTTGGCATTAACATTTGTTCATTTAGCAGACGCTTTTATCCAAAGCGACTTACAGTACGTACAGGGACATTCTCCCTGAGGCAGGTAGGGTGAAGTGCCTTGCCCAAGGACACAACGTCACATAGCCACAGGCGGGGCTCGATCTCACAACCTTCCGATCATGAGGCCAACGCCTTAACCGTTGAGCCATCTGACTCACTAACTCATTAACGAGGTACCTTCAGGTTCACCCCATCACAGAAACCCCTGGGTTAAACCTGAACTTACCTCGTTAATACCAAATCTTGATTGGTAGAACAGGCTGTTAGGATGAATTATGACAATATGACCCTGCTCCTGGACTGGTCACCTTATCATATTTAGTCAGCCACCAATTGTGCAAGTTCTCCCACTTAAAAAGATGAGAAGACTAATTTTCATCGTAGGTAAACTTCAACTATGAGAGACAGAATGAGAAAGAAAAATCCAGAAAGTCACATTGTCAGATTTTTTAAGAATTTAGTTGCAAGTTATGGTGGAAAATAAGTATTTGGTCAATAACAAACTTTCATCTCAATACTTTGTTATATAGCCTTTGTTGGCAATGACAGAGGTCAAACATTTTCTGTAAGTTGCCACAAGGTTTTTACACACTGTTGCTTGTAGTTTGGTCCATTCCTCCATGCAGATCTGCAGATACATGGCCCCATTCATTCTGTCCTCTACATGAATCAGTCATGCTGGTCCCTTTGCAGAAAAACAGCCCCAAAGCATGATGTTTCCACCACCATGCCTCACAGTAGTTAAGGTGTTCTTTAGATGCAACTCAGCATTCTTTCTCCTGCAAATCCAGGGTGACCCCCCAAAAAATTGAACTTTTTAACAATACTGTATTAAATATTTGATTTATAGCAATTGAAACCTTAAAACATGCCATTTAAGAAGGACTAATCTTTCTTTTTTTTTACTTCTTGCAGGGTTGCCACTTGCTCATGTCTAGCAACGCGCAATTCAAAAAGAGACTTGCTAGACATGAGGAAGTGGCAACACTGAGAGAAGTTTAAAAATTGAAAGGTTAGTCAGTTATTCTTAAATGGCATGTTTTAAGGTTTCAATTGCTATAAATAAATAAATAATTCTTCCATCACTCTTGGTTTTATAGTATTGTTAAAAATGTTTGGGGTCAGCCTGTACAAGAAGTTGAGTTTTTACCAAAACTTCCATTTTGGTTTCTTCTGACCATATGACATTCTCCCAGTCCTCTTCTAGATCATCCAAATGTTCTCCAGCAATCTTCAGACGGGTCTGGACATGTGCTGTCTTAAGCAGGGGACACATCTGGTACTGCAGGATGTGAGTCCCTGGCAGCCTGGTGTGTTACTGATGGTAGCCTTTGTTACTCTGGTCCCAGCTGTCTGCAGGTCATTCACTAGGCCCCCCCCCCCTGTGGTTCTGGGATTTCTGCTCACCGTTCTTGTGATCATTTTGACCTTACAGGGTGAGATCTTGGGTGGAGCCCCAGATGGAGGGAGATTATCAGTGGTCTTGTATGTCTTCCATCTTCTAATAATTGCTCCCAGGTGCCATTTATACAGGTTATGAGTGGAGGACAAAGAAGCCTCTTAAAGAAGTTACAGGTCTATGAGAGCCAGAAGTCTTGCTTTTTTTGTAGGTGACCAAATATGTATTTTCCACCATAGTTGGCAAATAAATTATTTAAAAATCAGACAATGTGTTTTTCTGGATCTCATTCTGTCTCTCATAGTTGAAGTTTACCTATGATGAAAATTACAGGCCTGTCTCATCTTTGTAAGTGGGAGAATTTGCACATGTGGTGGCTGACAAAATACTTTTTTTGCCCCACAGTAACAGCAACAGTTTATATTTCCTACCCTGACTCAGTGGTAAGATCTCCTCCTCTGAACACTATAGGTGGAAGCATAGACGAGTCACTCTTCATGGACACACAGCTGGGTACAGGTGAGGCTGGTCTCTGCTGTCTGATCCTGTCAACAAACACAACAGACTGTCTTACAAACATCAACATTTAAACTACAGACCAGAGATTGATTACAACAACATATGTTGCTAAAATAATTCATTGGAATTGTAAGAACCAGCCTTGAATGTTGCTTCAGCTGAAACCCTGTGTTGTAGGTTAACCAGCAGAGGTCAGTACATACCCTTCCTCATTAGAACCCTTCCTCTGAGCTCTGAGATGGAGAACAGTCATGATCAGTTATGGATTCTCATCTTACCTCTTAGCTTTGTTGTCCAAGTCATGTTCACCAGAGAGACTCAATTTAGAGGCAGGGACCTGCTCCTCTCTCTCCCCAGAGAGACTCATTTTAGAGGCAGGAACCTGCTCCTCTCTCTCACCAGAGAGACTCATTTTAGAGGCAGGGACCTGCTCCTCTCTCTCCCCAGAGAGACTCATTTTAGAGGCAGGAACCTGCTCCTTTCTCTCCCCAGAGAGACTCATTTTAGAGGCAGGGACCCCTTCCTCTCTCTCCCCTGAGAGACTCATTTTAGAGGCAGGGACCTGCTCCTCTCTCTCTTCAGAGAGACTCATTTTAGAAGCATAGATCTGTTACTCTCTCTCCCCAGATAATCTCATTTTAGAGTCAGGAACCCCCTCCTCTCTCTTTATGTCAGATCTTCTCTCCTCAGGGTCAGATTAGAAATATTTTGAAGGCAGACCTGTAGACCTGTAAACAAACAACAGTTAGAATCCAACCCTGTTAGACTGTTACCTCAAGAGAGGAAGGAAAACTAACTGTATCCCCTCATTTAGAACACACCACTATGATGTAAACAGCCCAGTTAAAAGGTATTCAGTTCCTCAGTCATTTACCTCATACTGACATGGAACAACAGAAGGCAACAGAGAAGACAACAAGCTGCACTCCATCATACTGCACCATCAACTGTACTGAGCACTAACTCACTTCCTCTTAGAAAATGTGTCTGTGGATCACTGATTATATATGTTGATGTATAATCAGTGAAGCAGCTTTACTGCCTTCTCTGAAACTGCCCTCTGTCCTCTGTTCCTCCATTACAGTTTATCTTATCTAAAGCAGCTTTACTGCCTTCTCTGAAACTGCTCTGTCATCACATGTTCTGTAATATCACCCAGTCCAGTAGATATCTGTACTGTAATGATTAACAGGAATGACCAAGGATCTGTTCTGTACCTTTGTACTCAAAATCACCTTCAGTAACATGACTAAATAACTACTGACGAACAAACATTACTATTAATCCCAGTACAATTCCTCATTCCCCACTAGATACAGTTATTCACTCATGTCCAACCAAATGTTCCAATGGTTCAGCCATGTGTCTTGACCACACCCTGGTCCTCCATTCAGGAGGATTGTAGGTCTGAGCGTTCAACTAGAATCATCCTCACTTCCTACCTGACCTGACAATAATCCCTGGAGGGACTTACCTCTGCTTTCTGCTGGTCTGAATTCACAAACACAACTTCAAGTCACGCAGGCATTGTCCTTCATGCTGGAGAAGAAATCTTTTGATGCTGTTAGTGCTGCTTCCTCAAGAGGAGTGTCTCTGGAACATTCTAGTTACAGGTTAAGTACATTACAACAGGTCAAAGTCTGCTCATATAGACAGCATCATTCATTCTAGCAGCAGGTACTCTGAACAGTATAATATAACTGGTCAGAGTCTAGTGATAAAGACACCATTATGAGATAACAATGTTAATCTTTCAGGTAGGAGGACCCTGGGTGTACTTTCACATTAGAACATGAGACAGAAGTCAAGTTACAGACATGCGACTAACTGAACAAAGACAATATCGCTGAGCCAATGTTTTTGATAGATGCTAGTTGTTGGTCTGGATGGGACCAGGACTGGGACAGGACTACAAGTCCCATAATCAACCTCTCCACTGCCTGGACTCTCCAGACACCTGCTGCCTGCTGGTCCAGCAGTCTGGACTGAGATCCATGTTGTCATGGCTGTGTGCAGGAGGTCCCATTTCTATGGGTACAATAACAGCATTCTCAGACAGGGTTGGGTTAGAAAGTGAGGGCTGGAATGTCTTCCAGATCTCCTCCACTCCCTAACCCTACTTTCCTCTGAGTTGTCAAAATATCCCAGTATGTGTGAGGCTTTTTTTTCCTGGAACCTATCCCAGTTACTTTAGGACCTTAGGCAGGGGACACCCTGGACTGGAGCCTTAGGCAGGGAACACCCTGGACTGGGGCCTTAGGCAGGGTACACCCTGGACTGGGGCCTTAGGCAGGGGACACCCTGGACTGGGGCCTTAGGCAGGGGACACCCTGAACTGGGGCCTTAGGCAGGGTACATCCTGGACTGCGGCCAGCAAGTCACAGGGCTAGCACACAGACAACCATACACTCTCACAGTCATTCACTAGTGGCCATATCCAGAGTGTCCAATTAACCACATGCATGACTTTGGACTGTGGGGGGAAGGACATGCAGACTCCACCCAGAGAGAACCCACAGTAACACAGGGCGGACATGCAGACTCCATCCAGAGAGAACCCACAGTAACACAGGGCGGACATGCAGACTCCACCCAGAGAGAACCCACAGTAACACAGGGAGGACATGCAGACTCCACCCAGAGAGAACGCACAGTAACACAGAGAGGACATGCAGACTCCACCTAGAAAGAACCCACAGTACTGTGTTCTGTGTACTTTACCCTGCTGCTGTTGTGAACTGCCATTCCCCCCCCTTGAGGGACAAATAAAGGTTTATCTTGTCTTATCTTATCTCTTCCACTCCTCTGATCAAGGTGAGTCACTCAAGTCCAAAGTGAAAGTGTTCTCATGAGTAGTAGACATGGAAGATTTTCTTTCATGCCCAAGAGTGGGTCTGTGTGACAGTCTGTGGTTCCCTTCTGAGTGTGTCTGCAGAGGGGATATGGATACAGGGATGAATAGTTCTACTATGAACTGGTGAGCTGGCACTGTTATGTCATGTGCCGTCTCATTCTTTAGCAATACTGGGACTTTAAAGGAAGCTTTTCTTGGACAAGCTCAGACACAGCTGCAGAATAGCAGAGCACTAGGAAGCTTGGATTGGGAAGGTAGCCTCACTGTCAGTGTGGTTCCAGCTCCAACAGGCACTTCCCTTGTGTCTCCAGTAAGAACCATCTTGTGTCCTGCAGGAACAGTGACACCATGCTTGCCCTGCAGTTTGACTTTCCCAACTTTGCCATTGTTTTGTTTCATTTTGTATCTAATCCATAGACTTTTGACCAAAGGAGTTAACACACAAGGTCCTAATACACCCTGTCACCTCTCTCAGCTGTGCATGTCCTAGATAATATGTCTAGAGTGTTGGTGCCAACAAGAACAGGGACCTCTGTGTTTAACTTAGTCAGAACTACAAGTGCTAAGGTGTTAACTGTTTCAGGTCTCCCTGCTATGTTCTTTGGGAAAAACATATCAACTCGTATGTAACCTAAGTATGGCACAATCTGACCTCCAGCACCTTTAATCTCTAAGATACTGTTCAGTGAAATGATTGGTCTGGAAGACAGAAGGGTCTTATAAAATGACTGAAAAACTGCTGTAACTTGAGAACCTGAATCAAGGAGGGAATTACACTGATTTCCATCAATAACTATGGTGACACTGTGGCCCAGTTAGATCACTGATAAGTTTGTCTAGTTCAGAGTGAGTGTAGTTTTTGGCTTTCCTACAGTTCTGATATACTTTGGGATTGTCTTTACTGTTGATGGCCTCAATATGTCCCCCTACTGAAACCCTATTTAGTTTAAAGGAAACCCTCGTTTGACTCTCCATTCATCTAGTTTTGCACACAACTGCTTGTATTTCAAATCAACAGCAGCTTTGTTGACTGAGTTTTCACATGATTTGGCCATGTGTCCATCTTCACCACTCCAGAAACAGAACCATGCTTTAGGTTCATGTGATGTCACAGAATGAACTGTTACTTCAGCTCTTGCAGGATGTTCAATGTCTTCAACTGATTTGGTCTTGGTTTTCTTTCCTTCCTTAAGCTTCTTGGTACTGAACTGTGTCTGTAGCTCTGCATCATGTTTACTTCATCTTTCAGTTTCAGAGACGTATGTCTGTAGAACCTCTGTGTCAGGGACCATGTATGATGTGATGTCAGACACCACATGCATGTTAGCAGCTGCTTTCTGTCTGGAACTTCCAAAGTCAAGTTGTGAAGCTCTTCTGTCTTCTTCTGTTCACAATTGTAACATCAGCGCTGCAAAGTCAGGGGTTTCATGAGATTTTAGTTCCAACTGTTCCAAGACAAGGGTGTGATCCCAACAGCCCCCCTTGAACTGTTTAAACAGCTGTCTGCTACCATCTGATGGGGTTACCCCATTTCTCTTTAGGGCAGAAGTGAGTAGTACTTCAAGCCTCTGTAGGTAATCTGATGCCTTTTCACCAGTGTTTTGGTTAGTATTTAAGTACCTTGCAAAAATCTCATCACCATCCTCTACAACACCATAGACTGATTCAAGCAGCTTCATGTAATATTTTAGGTGAACATAGGGACACAATTGTTTTACTACATCTGCAGCTGGGTATAGGAGACTCTCCAGGATCTTCCTTCAGTGAACGTCTACCAAAGGACATCTTGAAACATTAGTTCAACATGGAGACACCAGTTTTCAAAGTCTAATTCACTTGAAGGCTTAGGTATTTATCCTGAGAATGCACACTATCTTCTGATTTACTATCCACTGAGCTTGAATCATTATCTCTGACACAAGCACCAGAATTCTGAGGCATCACTTCCATAATGAACTCCTCGAAAACTAGTGATAATATATACACTGAAAATACAAAACAAAATACAGTTAAATAAAGCAAGTTAGTATCATTACTCCTGGCTGGCTTACCTCAAATGTAACATTTTATATTCCTATATTTAGCAACTGGCTGATATCTCTACATACACTCTAGAAGGAATGATACAGTCTCTAATATAAATTTTTGACTTTGCTGGCATTTATTAACAATAGATCAGTGTTCCATAAACAAAAGAAAGAGAAATAAAGACAGTCCACTAAATCCTCCAAGGTCAATCTTATCTGATATTTTCTTCAAAGTCCACCTGCTGACAGGAGTATCATCCACAGGATGACAGGGCTTCAGCACGGTCACTTCCACTATCAATTCAAGAACTGGAGAAAAACCAGAGATATCGAGTAAGAAAAACTATGAGAATGGAAGTTCCCAAAACATCTGTTACTCTTCTGTTTGCAGATAACATAATAAACTTAATATTTTATTTTCAATTTGTTTCTCAACAATTATACTTCTGTTCTGCATGTGCTGCTTTCTTTCCATTTCTTGTTCCCTCTGAGTTTTGCAACTAACAGAGATAGAGCGCCTCTTACTGGCTATTTAAGGGATTGCACTAGCAAATATTTACATTTACATTTATTCATTTATCAGACGCTTTTATCCAAAGCGACTTACAGTAAATACAGGGTCATTTTCCCTGAGGCAAGTAGGGTGAAGTGCCTTGCCCAAGGACACAAATCCAATAACCTGATGCAGTTATCAATCAAGCTGTCACAGGTATGGTGAGGACCCAGAAGCAGCACAGGCAGACAGGATAGTAATCAGTAATGGTTTTATTTGGTACTGGAGTCTGACACAGTTTATACTGAGACTGAAGGCAAAGCTAGCAACAGGTGGATTACCTAGCAGGCAGATAGGTCCAGTGGTGAGCTGTGTAGCTGCAGAGCAGGTGTGTAACCAGAAGGGGACAGGCAGAACTGGTGGTTGCAGACAGAAGGCTGAGGTAATATCCAGGGCAGAGACAAAGTTGGCAGGTCAGGGACAGACGAGGTCAACAACATCAGTCCAGGAAACACTGGAAAGTCAGACATGACACTATAACAATCTGGCCCTGAAGCAGAGACAGGAGCAGGCTTATATGCAGCCAGGGCTGACAGGTGTGGAGAGTTGGCCTGACGAGGGGGTGTGGCTGACTGGCAGAATGGAGCAGAGACAGGTGAGGGGAAAGATACCAGTAGATGGCAGGATGGAGCAGAACTGTGACACCTTTAACTTAAAACGTTCTAACTATTAGGTCAATGTTTAATGAATCACTTTTAAGTAATATTTACACGTTACATGTCAAAAAGAAAACAAAGAGAACAGCTCAGCTGTTCAAAGACCACGTCACACTCCTCCAGATCTTACTGTGGAGTTTGAACTGTTAACAGTGTCATCTGGTACAGTGGAGGAGACCTGTGCTTTCCTTCAACAGCGGTCACTATTATCCTGTTACACAGAGATCAAATGCAGGGAACACAACAGCAGCCACACAAAGCAACAACACAAAGAATTCTGCCTCCAGATGATATAACAGATACAATCATAGTGAAATCAGGAGACGGTGTCCAAGACGAGCCTGTAGACTTTGTTACCTGAGACCAATCAGGGCACCACTCTCCACCATAGGGTTGTTGTTAGGAACACTGAGTATGGATGAAGTTTTGAGAACTCAAATAAAGGTTGGACCCTCTCCATGATGCCTCATGTCCCCCACAATGCATCACTTGGCAAAGGTCAAAAGTCACGAGCCCCTCTAGGGTAGTTGATTTGGATCCCTCCATCAGATAGTAGGCAGATATCCCCGTCACTGACTCCATTATTCCTAGCAGCCTCCTGGCTGACGTTAGTCTAAACACTTGGCATGACACCAGAGGAAACATGCTATGATCCAACAGTGTGCCTGCAGGAGGTCAGCCTCTAAATTCTGCTGGGGATGATGATCAGATTCAGGTGTGTCCAGTCAGCTCCCCTGCAAACCACACCCATGCCTGCAGAGAGAGCACAGAGAGAACAAGGCCCAACCCCCAGCCTGTACACACCACAGGATGTGCTGTAATCATATAGATCAGGGCTCAGCAACCCTGGTCCTAGTGAGCCACTGTCCTGAACATTTTAGCTGTTGGCTTCAGTTGTTGAGTTTGTTTTTATTACTTGCTCCAGAATATTCCAGTTATTTTACTTATTTATGTATAGAGTTTTTGTTTTACCCACACCAACTCAAAAACCTCATTTTTTATAAAGAAAATGAATACAATAAACACATTTTCGTAAAAACAATCAAAGGTATGTTATTATGTTTCAACACATATTCTATACGATGTACAATGTTATTGTAACTTAATACTTACATTTCAAAAGACACTTTGCCGCAAGATGATCGGGCCGACCACCAGATATCGCCATGTTCTGCCTTTTATGTGGAAACGTCACTTGCAGCAATGAATTGTGGGTAATACACTTTGACAAAGTCCGCTTCGCAATTGAAGGGCACAAGGGTGGAAGTGCAGGTATTGGGACAGGGCCTTAGATGTCTCCCTGCTCCAGCACACCTGATTCTAATGAAGGGTCGTTATCAAGCTCTGTGGAAGCCTCATAATTACCCTCCATTAGAGTCAGGTGTGCTGGAGCAGGGAAACATCTAAAATCTTCAGGACAGTGGCTCCCTAGGACCAGGGTTGTCGACCCCTGATAAAGAGGGTCTGAGAATAGCTTGTAAGTTTCAGAACATCATCTGCTTGGCTCAGAGATGCTTTTTTATCTTGTCAAATGTGGAGAAAACATTTTCAGCCTTTTGGCCTAAGGAGACAATCTTTAAGAATTGAAATCATGTCCTGGACTTAAGACAAATCTGTTTGCAATGTTGTGAAGCAGCCACTAGGATTACTGGGTGTCCCTGATGGTCATGTGACGTCCTTGCTGTGACCTCAGTGCATGAGACCACAGATATCCATAGAAAGGCTAGATGTGTTACAGCAGAGTCTCAAACAGCATCATCTGCAGCCATCTTACCACAGGCAAGGTGAGCTCTGTGCTACCTAATGGGAGAGTAATCTACACAAACACTAATACTCTGATCCTGATGCTATAAGTCTGGATGCTTGAACATATTGAAATTGCAGGTTTTCTTTTCGAAAAGCATCTTAATAGTGCAGCATAGGCAACCATGCATCATCCATCCAGCCAATCCGTCAGTCAGCCAGTCAGCCAGCCAGTCAGCCAGCCAGCCAGCCAGTCAGCCAGCCAGTCAGCCAGCCAGTCAGTCAGTCAGTCAGTCAGTCAGTCAGTCAGCCAGTCAGCCAGCCAGCCAGGGTTTGGAAAGTGGTAACCTGCCTACTGAGCTCTCTGAAAGCCTATGCTAGCCTAGGATCAGCTTTCTCCTCATCGATCCTAATCTAGTCTGAACGATGTCTCAGCTTCACCGTCCCACTCCACCAATCAGGAGCCGTGCAGGGTGGATCACTATATTACATCACCAGCTGATCTATATTGAATGTTTATTAAGAGGAAACATGCAGAGAGAAATGTATGAGGATGGATCTATTTCTTTATTGTCGCTTCTTGAAACTTCCTGAGACTCTACTAAAATGTTTTCTGGAGTCTGAGAAAGAACGGTGCCCCCCTTTGACCTGCCAAGGTAACTGCAGCTGTAGAGGGTGGATGTGTGTGTTCCTTCCCTCCAATGTGTCATGTGTGTTTGACACAGTGGAAGAGGGTGTGTGTGTGTGTGTGTGTTCCTTCCCTCCGATGTGGCATGTGTGTTTGACACAGTGGAAGAGGGTGTGTGTGTGTGTGTGTGTGTGTGTGTGTGTGTGTGTGTGTGTGTGTGTGTGTGTGTGTGTGTGTGTGTGTGTGTGTGTGTGTGTGTGTGTGTGTGTGTGTGTGTGTGTTCCTTTCCTCCGATGTGGCATGTGTAAGTCGCTCTGGATAAGAGCGTCTGCTAAATGTAGAATGTAATGTAGAATATACTTTACATTGTGTGTGTGTCTATAGGGCCACTGAGTCACCAACAAACACACAGAATCTGAATCTGAATTTGTTTTATTCTCCATGCAAGATATACAAACACATAATTTATTCTGGCAGGAAAGAGCAAACCTAAAACATATGGAACTGAAATAAAAGTAAAGATAAGATTAGATAAAATGGAATAAAAATAAAGTTTAAATAAAAAGTGGGCACTAGCTGTACAGATGGGGGGGATATAACTATAGCATAAGTATAGAGGAGAATGTATATTGTGGAAGAAATTGGATTTCCTGTGTACTTCTATTAATCCCTACTGAACACACTTTCTCTGAAGACTGTTGTAATGTGATTACTGCCTGACTGTCACTATCTATGCTTACTTTCTTGTGCCCTATAAAAGAATGTGCTCTCGCCTTCAGACAGGGGAGAGAGACATGATTTAGACCTAAGCCTTGTACTGTCTTCATTTAGTTGCCAGAGGTCTGGTCATTTCTCTCCCAATCTGCAGGTTTTTAAATACTTATTTAATTCAGAACTCAACTGAACTATCACTCTGTTTATGAAGAGACAGACAGACAAAACACTTTCCTCATCAATGTTCATAGTACACAACATAGTACTTCTATAATCCTGTAAGAAACATCTTTATTTCTCCTTATTTAGTCAGGAAGACACTGTTTAGTTCATCACGTTCAGTAGAACTGACAAAGACAGTTGTTAAAACTAAACAAACATTCAACACAAACCAACAGTGACAAACACTGTGGGAGATCAATTCCAACTGTACACAGTTCAATCTTCACTAGCAACTAGGTGAGCACAGTGTGTGAGAGTGTGTGTGGGCTATTCTACCTGACACAGGGACACTGAGGAGCCATAGTAAACATAGAACCCAGGATAGAGGGGCTCAGTGAATGTGCTGTGGAAGGTGTGCAGGTGGGTCAGTGTGTCAGAGGAGACTGTGTAGAAGGACAGAGTGCCGGCCGGCCAGTCCAGATACACTCCTACTCTGTGGGGTCTGGAGGGGGGGACAGGTATGTCACTGACCTTGTTATTGTGCAGAGCAGAGCAATGGGTATCATGACAATACAGACTCCAGGACTTGTTATTGTGTCCAAACCAACAGTCATCACCCTTTCCTCTCCTGCTGATTCCTTTATATGTTACTGCCATATACACTTCTTCACTCCACTCTGCCTCCCAGTAACAGCGTCCAGACAGACCCTCTCTACACAGTACCTGGTCCCAGTAGTCAAATCTCTCTGGGTGATCAGGATACGGCTGCTCCTCCTCTCTCCTTGTCACCTTTTTGTTCTCCTCAGACAGAGAGAGGTATCCGGTTACTGTGTTTGGGTCCAGTGTGAGATCACAGGCATCTGATGGGGGAGACCAAGACACAATATATTACTGATCAACATCATTCACATTAGAATGGCTCCCTCTTCCTGTCCTCCTCCTTTCATTCTATCTCTCATCTACACTCTAACACCCCCCTTATCGACCTCACTCCTCCCTTATCTACCTCACTCCTCCTGTATCTACCACACTCCCCCCTTATCTACACTGTCTTCCACCCCCTGACTTCTCCTCTCCCTATGTCACCCCAACAAAATTCCACCCAAACCCTCACCTACTCTCCTCCCAGCGCCTCTCCCCCCACCCTCACCTCCTCTCCTCCCAGCGCCTCTCCCCCCACCTGCACCTATTCTCTCCCCCACCTCCTCTCTTCCCACCCTCACCTACTCTCTCCCACACATCTTCTCCCCTCACCTACTCTCTCCCCCACCTCCTCTCTTCCCAACCTCTTTATGTACTCTCCCCAACTCCACTCCCCCACCCTCACCTATGCTCTCCTCCCACCCCACTCTCCCAAAGACACGAGAGGGAATGAAAGGAAGGGTGGAGGGAACAGAAAAGGGGAGGGGAGTGAAGAAGGGAGGGGTGGGGTGGGGAGAGAGGAGAGGAGGGCAGAAGAGGGGAAGTGAGCGAAGGAGTAGAAATGCAAAAAGAAGAGAAGGGAGGACAGGAGAAGAGGAGATGGGAGAGGAGGGAGGGGGAACAGGGGAGGGGAGAAAGGAGGGTGAACATGGGATTGGAAAAGGGAAGGTGGAGGAGAGCGAGGGGAGGGGAGGACACACACACAGTTTCCAAATCACTAATGGTATTGTCCCTTGTATGATCTTGTGAACTAGAACCAAGTAGCAGTCAATACTCACATTTCCTAAGGCCAGGTTTGATCCTGCACTCTCCACCATGATCCACACTGCAGGGATAAGCAGAGGAAGGATGAAAATACACTTCACCTGTTGATAAGGGACTTAGCAACTGACTTTCTAAGGAAACATGTAGTTTCTCTCTAATCATCAGAGGTGTATTCCAGAAAGCAGGTTTGACAAACTCTAAGCCTAACCCTGAACTCTGACTTGGTAAAACCTGAGATGGGAAGCTCCCAGTTATTTCCAGAACAGCTCATCTGACTTAGTTCAATTCTAACTCACTGGAATTAGACATTATCTTGTGTGCAGACGAGTGTGAAGACATTTTCTGAAAGATACTCAACAACAGTAACCTCAAAAGAGAGACAATTAGTCACTGAGTACATCTCAAAGCAGCAAATTAATTTGACATGAAACCACATGTCTTACTACGGGTGAAGAAGTGGAACAATCCTATGTACCAATCACGTGCTTAATAACAGCTGAAAGAAAACAGGTAAGACATATTTTGCTTATACCAACAGACACATGATTGTGTCAGTCATATTTGACAGCATTAAACCAAGTAGATATTCAGAAGCTGTCAACCTGTATTCGCTTTCATCCCCAACCAAATCCATGTGGTGTCAGCTAATATCCTGCTTAGCAGATGAACATGTGACTTGTAGTGTGCTAACAGACAGAAGGCAGAGGAGGGCACCACCTCTGACAGAGGCAGAAGAGCTCTGAGCCAGAACGCTGACAGACCAGTGGCTGAAGGCATCCCTGGAGGGAGCTCATCCAAGCCTATCACCTGTCAAGGAAGTTTCCCCACCACACTGTATACCTGGATGGATCTGACTGCCAGATTCATGCTCATTGTTTCTTCTGGACAGTACATTGAACAGAGCGCTCTGTTGATCCTGGTCTATTGAAGGACGTAGCACCATTCAGGAGAGAGAGTCCCCATGCCACCACATATCTGCTCTTATATCAACTCACAACATCTGGGAACAATCCATCAATAGAAATCAGATTCTCCTCCTATCATGAACTCCCTCTTAGGACATTTATAATGAAGCTGAAACAGGCTCAGAACCTGAAGTTCAAAGCTCCTCCCCCCTGCAGTTTCTCTCCAAGTCAGGAAATCACTAACTATTATGCGTTCAAAGGCCCCAAAAAATGCACTTGCATTACATATTCAAGTCCCTATATAACGTCAACCACTGAATACGTCTGTGGTTGGAGCCCCGAATGTTTACAGCCTCTGCCTCAGCGCCTGGTTAACACTGTCTCAAAAAACACTGACAATCTAAAAACAATACAGTCGCTTTCCGTACGAGGTTCAGTAATCTTGGTCCTAATAAATGAAAGACTGAAACAAAGACATCTGTTTCACCTTGAAACTATACTGCCCCTTTAGAGGTCTCTGCACGGCCCTGTCAAGAACGCTTCACACCTGAGGAGACTGATGGCCAGGCACGGGAGGAAATTGCTACAATAGTTTCGAATGTTGGTAACCCTATTTATACTGCAACTAGCCTGCAAAGTAAATGTGTACACTAGATTTATGAACTGCGAAGTTGTGAAAATGCATAAATCTAGCGTGCAACTTTACTAAAATTATAGGTAATGTTTATAACCTATCAATTATCACAATGATTTTCCTCGTTTGGTAATATTGTTCCTTGTAATTATGTTTGCCAGAATGGGCACTGCTGTGTCTGTGTAAATGAGAGAAGCAAAGAGCATGTGTGTTGTGCACAAGCTACATTATGGCCAAGCCAGGGCCCTTAAAATACCAAACCTCCCCCTGGAGCGCAAGTTCATTCTTAATTTACCAACGTGCGTCTGTGGAAGGGAAAATCCACTTTCCATCGGGTGCAAAATAGGAATGATACATGTGTCGGTGTACAAAGTCAATTGTGCTGGGTGCAAGACAGGACCCCCAGTCTAACATAGACTCACAACATCTGGTCATTCTAAACAACTGATAATAAATACAAACAATGAACTCCCTCTTCTCCACAATGGATTGTAAATTACAACAGCTCAACAGCTGATTCATTAGCAACTTACTGTTAGTGTCCAACTGATCCTTTCACTTCGCCATACGTAATAAATCTAGATTGTATCCAGAATCTTAGATAGAAAGCTATATAAGATGCTCCATCCATCCCCCAGGGTCTACTGTCCCACAGGGTGGTTCAGCACCTTAGGTCAAACAAACATTCACCTTCATCCTGCCCATGTTGCCCTAACTCATTTCTGCAAAGTCTCATGATGTTCCTTATGGATATAATAAATAAATCTATCTAAATAAATCTCAAACCCACGGGAATTCTATCACACTCTCTTTCTGGAACTAAAAGAGAGTTTCCCTCATCTTAGGGTTAAAAAAACTCTGATTTCACTAAACCTGCTCTCTGGAATAGACCCAGGAAGTACAATTATGATTGTAGCCATACAATCACAGTTGTACCATATTGTAGACTGAACAGTTTCCATGTCATTATTAATGGAAACATCATGAAATGCAAGGCCTATGAAGGTAAAGTAAAACTAAACTACTAGCTGGCCCCAGTCCAGGGTGTACCCTGCCTACGGCCTGGAAGTAACTGGGATTGGCTCCAGTCACCTGTGACCCCTAACGGGAATAAGCGGTTGAAAATGAATGAATGAATGGATAATACTAAAATAGTGCTAAACAACATTCCATAAAGAGGTACATAAAAATAAACATGTCATTACTTGAGTTTCTCCAGTGTGCAGTGTGGATCCTTCAGTCCAGCAGAGAGGAGCTTCAGTCCTTTTTCTCCTGGATGATTGTAGCTCAGGTCCAGTTCACTCAGGTGGAAGGGGTTGGACTTCAGAGCTGAGGCCAGAGAAGCACAGCCTTCCTCTGTGACCAGACAGCCTGACAGCCTGGAGAAAGAGGATCAATATTGGGACAGAATCCATCTGGGCCTCCCTCCTCTGTGTGTGTGTGTGTGTGTGTGTGTGTGTGTGTGTGTGTGTGTGTGTGTGTGTGTGTGTGTGTGTGTGTGTGTGTGTGTGTGTGTGTGTGTGTGTGTGTGTGTGAGGGGCCAATATTCTGTCCCAGTTCAGCCCTGCTTATTTCAATGTGGACATATTGCAGCCAGAAGTAAGTGCAAGACGCAACATCATATTTATGTCTGCAGTGGCTACAAAGTGGTAAATAAAACTGATGCATGGAATGCAATAACCCATAGAGTGAATGCTATGGGAGGAACTGATTAAGTAAAAATTGAATGGTTTGATCTAAAATCAGAGGCCAAAAAACATATCTTATAACATAGCTGATTATAACAGATGCTGGCCAATGGAGGGGGGAGGCCGGGCCAGAGCTATCTGAGCTGGACCAGCACACTGGGGCCTTAACTGGTGTGGGGAGAAGAATGCTAAAAGCACACATAGATCACAATGTTTATTGCTTATGATACATATTGTATTACTAGAGTAGACCAGGGAAAGTTGTAACAAAGGACGTTTGTAACACAAATCAGAAACAAGCTGGAGCAATGACACACACTCTGCACATAATCAATAACATTATCTTTCTGCTTTAAAAATTTAAGCATTTCTAACTGGCAGAGAAAGGTATCAGCTAATGTAACTTTTCCTTTTTGATGTTGTGTGTTTATGATATTGTAGAACACTATTGAGTATAACACTTAACTTCTTTACTGTAAATACACATCTGAGGGTACTTTGATGCACTCTACTCTACGTATTCAACATTCTCTTGTTCCCTGCCCTTATCTTCTCTTCCTCAGTCCTCATCTTCCTCCCTGTCTGTGTAACTGATCTATCCTGAAATATGAAGATCAAGCTTAAGTGTCCTACATGTATTCACCCTATTTCAACATCTTATATTCTTATTAAAATATTAATGTTGTAACAGTCATGTCTGCATTCTGTTCTCTTTCTTCAATGGCCAATGTTGCAAATGACCAGTAAAAACTGACATTCTGTGCTCAATTTTCTTGTGTTTAAAATTTCACTTGGTCTGGAGCATTTGGTTGACTCTTCCTGCATCTCAGATGGAATACTACCATCCTATGACATAAAATGTGTCAGAATAAATGTGAATAGCCAGTTCCATACATACAGTATATAGCGTAGTATGATACAAGCAAACTTTCCTTGCCGTTCCTAATTTGAAACCTTCATGCAGTGGAAGAGGCATCAACCACAGGGACAACAGTCTCCAGATGCTGAACTCACTGCCCAGGTAAATGTAAAATAATATGATGAATAGTACATCTTAACCCCTCTTCAGTGTCAAACAGGAATGTTATTATATTTAACAGCAGAGAAAACCCTCAAATACACATTTATTCAAATATTTTACTTTTCCTTGTGTCCGTATCATTTATCACTAGTTGTTGTCTCCCTTTGAACATGATTACATACCTCAGTGTGTCCAGTTTGCAGAGTGGATTCCTCAGTCCAGCAGAGAGCAGCTTCACACCAACATCCTTCAGATCATTGTTACTTAGATCCAGTTGTCTCAGGAAGGAGGTTGACTTTAGCACTGAGCCCAGAGAAGCACAGCCGTCCTCTGTGATCTGACAACCTGACAGCCTGGAGAAGGTTTTCTTGATATGGATTACAAACACTACTATCTTCTAGAGGTGGAAATAACAACATCCGATTACATACCTCAGTGTGTCCAGTTGGCAGAGTGGATCTTCCAGTCCAGCAGAGAGCAGCTTCATACCAGCATCCTTCAGATCATTGTTACTTAGATCCAGTTGTCTCAGGAAGGAGGTTGACATCAACACTGAGCCCAGAGAAGCACAGCCTTCCTCTGTGATGTGACAGCCTGACATCCTGTAGAAGGTTATCATGATATGGATTACAAACACTAATATATTCTAGAGGTAAAAATAAAGAGTAGCAGAAAATCACTCACTTAACTCTCACCATACAGACATTGTTCTAAGATGTCTTCACTGATGTCACCCTTTAAACATGATTACATACCTCAGTGTGTCCAGTTTGCAGAGTGGATCTTCCATTCCAGCAGAGAGCAGCTTCATACCAGCATCCTTCAGATCATTGTTACTTAGATCCAGTTCTCTCAGGATGGAGGTTGACTTTATCACTGAGCCCAGAGAAGCACAGCCTTCCTCTGTGATGTGACAGCCTGACAGCCTGGAGAAAGTTATCATTATATGGATTACAAACACTAATATCTTCTAGAGATACAAATAAAGAATGTCAGTGTAATTACTCTTAAACATCAAGATGGTTTTAACAGTCAGATGCCTGTCTGTCCTGTTTGGCTGACTTTCCCAAATTCAAGCCTACCATTCTATAGTATGTCAGAAATTGTACATTCAGTTACATAGTAATACAATATACCAAGCATGTATTACAATCTACTTCCAATAGGACATCTGTAATTATACAAAGGAGCACACTTCTGACTCACAACCCTTGATGCAGGGATAGTGGTGTTGACCACAGGGACAGAGTTCCCTGGTCCTGACCTCTTTCCTGGTCTGACTCTGAACCTGCCTGCTGTCCTGTACTGAATGACTTGTGGATTACGACCCTTGACTTCCCTGAATATTCATTAAACGGCCTCCTTGTACCTTCAGTAGACCACAAGTGTACAATCAGTGTGTGGTGTGTGATTCAGTGCGTGTTCGGTGATTATAGCTTTCACTGTGTCATGTTGAACATGACTACATACCTCAGTGTCTCCAGTTTGCAGTGTGGATCTTCCAGTCCAGCAGACAGCAGCTTCATGGCTGAATCCCTAAGGTCATTGTTGCTTAGATCCAGAGCTTTCAGAAGGGAGGGGTTTGTCTTCAGTGCTGAGCCCAGAGAAGCACAGCCTTCCTCTGTGATGTGACAGCCTGACAGCCTGTAGAATGTTATCATGATATGGATGACAAACATTACTATCTTCTAGAGGTAGAAATTAAGAGTAATAGAAAATCACTCACTCAACTCTCACCATACTCTCACGGACATTGTTCCAATATATCTTTAATGTCTCCCTTTTAACAAAATTACATACCTCAGTGTCTCCAGTTTGCAGAGTGGATTTCCCAGTCCAGCAGAGAGCAGCTTCATACCAGCATCCTTCAGATCATTGTTACTTAGATCCAGTTGTCTCAGGAAGGAGGTTGACTTTAGCACTGAGCCCAGAGAAGCACAGCCTTCCTCTGTGATGTGACAGCCTGACAGCCTGGAGAAGATTTTCATTATATAAAGAATGTCAGTCTGATAATTTCCCTCTAGGTGCAGTGTTATCTTTTGTGAAATGCTGCAAATAACCAACAAAATACTGACTTGTTTAACTTCCTAAAGAGCAGCGTTGCACCTGAAATATATTTAGTATTCATAATAATAATAATAATAATAATAGTACACTAAGTACGTGTCCACATGCTGAATGGCTGCAGCACGTATAGTGCGGTTGTTTGGTGCATACTTTGTGCATGTCTCCCTGGACCTTAAATGTACCCATAACCAAGGTGCAATACCAACAGAAACCATGAGGCAGTAAACTATCCCTGCATCTCTGATAGAATATTACCATCCTCTGAAGTCAAGTATGTCACAATAAATGTGAATAGCCAGTTACATCGTAGTATAATACACCAAGAACACTTGTTATTCCTAATGAGAGGCATCAACCACAGAGACTGACAAGGAAATTGACACCATACTGTTGAAACGATGAAGATGGGTTATATCTGAATACAAATGAAACTCTCAAATCACTCCTTTAGGTATTATACTATATTACTGGAAACCATATGTTAAGCTGTTGATTAATTATTCTTATTACTAAGGGAATGAAGATATTGATCCTGAGTGTAAGATCTGGGTGCCAGAGGCTAAAGAGGGAGAAGGCCACCTGGAGGCAGGCCGAGGCCTGAGCTACAAGTCAACATGCACTGTTCTAGGCCCTCTGCCTCGAACAGGGGTGGGCAATCCTGGTCCTCGGGGGCCGCTCTCCGGAAGGTTTTCGCAGTTTCCCTGCTCCAGCACACCTGATTCAAATGAATGGTCATTATCAGGCTTCCACAGAGCTTGATAACAATCCGTTCATTAGAATAAGGTGTGCTAGACCAGGGAAACATTAAAAATCTTCACTTGCACTGACAGAGACCTGGATCTGGCCAGAAAATACTGCAACACCGGCCGCCCTCTCAGCCAATCACTCCTTCTCCCATTCGCCCCGCTTTACCGGGCGTAGGGGGGGGGGGCACAGGCCTTCTTCTATACCCGCTCATCGAACACACATTCACCCTCCTACCTCTTACTGCCAAAGCATTGAAATACCATCAGGTGATGCTAACTGATGCTATCAAGGCACTATCAGTGGTCCTCTATCGCCCCCCTGGACCACTAGTCGACTGTGGAAGAGCTGGATATGCTCCTCAGCACCCTCCCAGACGACAGAACCCCACTGATAATCCATGGGGACTTCAACATCCACCTGGAAGAAACACAGGCCACTGACTTTTTGTCCCTTTCGTCCTCCGTCAGACTAGTGCTACTGGACACCTAACCTGCGACCCACAGGGCTGGAAAACAACTTGTTCTTATCCTGACGCACAACTGCATTGCCGACCTGAAATCAAAAACCCAACTACAGATTTGATCACTTCCTCATCCAACTCTCGGTCTCCCTGCTTCCAACCCCTCCTACCTCACCCCCCTCTTGTAACCTTCCGTCGCAATCTCCGCTCCCTGTCTCCTGCAAACTTCTCTGCCGTAGTAACATCATCCCTCACTCCCATTAATGAGTTCACGTCACACTCTACGGACGTGGCCACGATACTCTGCTGTCAACGCTAACGCTAACCATGTCTCTGGACACACTCTGCCCCCTGTCATCTAGACCTGCTTGATCCTCTCCCCCCTGCCCGTGGCTCACAGATGCTCCACCCTCCGAGCAGATGAGAGGAGATGGCGCAAGTCCAAAGATGATCAGGACCTTGACAAGTATCCCTCCCTACTCAAGTCAAAAGGCAAAGAGAGGCAGAAACAGACTACTTCCTAACTTCCTGAAGCAGGTGAACTCTGCTCCTTTTTTTAATTAATTCATTTTCTTCCGCTTATTCCCGTTAGGGATCACGGGTGACTGGAGCCTATCCCGGGCCGTAGGCAGGGTACACCCTGGACTGGGGCCAGCTAGTCGCAGGGCTATCACACCAACATTGACAGACAACATACGGACAACCATTCACTCACACAGTCATACACTAGGGACAATTTCTTCCTCAATGTCCAATTAACCTACCACATGCATGTCTTTGGATGGTGGGAGGAAGCCGGAGTGCCCGGAGAGAACCCACGGTAACATGGGGAGAACATGCAGACTCCACCCAGAGAGATCATGGTCGGGCCCAAGATTCGAACTCATGATCTCCTTATTGGGAGACTCCTAACCCCCATAAACTGTTCTCTACTTTTTCTTCTCTCCTCAACCCTCCTCCCCCCATCTCCTCCCACCTTGACAGCAGACGGGGATGAAGTTGCTGGCATCAGCAGTCAATTCCCTGAACCCACCCTGCCTACCCAATCCCACACTATGTCTGACCCATCTACCTGTCTTTCCACCTCCTCCCCCTATCTAAGGCAGACATATCTGACCTCAACCTCTCCCACCGCTGAGCTTCATGCCCCCTTGATCCAATCCCCTCCCCTCTTTTCTAAACCGAATTCCAAATTGTAGCACAATACGTACCTCAGTGTCTCCAGTTTGCAGAGTGGATTCTCCAGTCCAGCAGAGAGCAGCTTCATGCCTGAATCCCCCAGGTTGTTGTTCCTCAAGTCCAGCTCTCTAAGATCTGAGGAGGGGAGAGCTGAGGCCAGCGCTTCACAGCATCGTTCTGAGAGGTTACAGTCATTCAGCCTACATGACATAAGGAGAACATGACACATCATCACAGTCATGTTTATCCTACAATCATGAAATATAAAATCTAACCCTAATACATACAGAGCAGTTTTGGAGTCTTTGATCACTGGCAGCAGCCTCAGAAGACCTTCCTCTGATCTGGAGTATTTCTTCAGGTCAAACACGTCTATCTTCTCTTCTGAAGTCCGCAACACAAAGACCAGAGCTGACCACTGTGTAGATGAGAGCTTCTCACTGGAGAGACTTCCTGAGTTCAGGTAGTGTTGGATCTCCTCTACCAGAGAATGGTCATTCAGTTCATTCAGACAGTGGAACAGATTCATGCATCTCTCTGCAGAGGGATCCTCTCTGATCTTCTTCTTGATGTAACTGACTGTTTTCTCATGGCTCTGTGTGTTCCTTCTTGTCTGAGTCAGTAGGCCTCGTAAGTCAGTCTGATTGGACTCCAATGAGAGGCCCAGGAGGAAGCGGAGGAAAAGATCCAGGTGTCCATTCTCACTCTGCAAGGCCTTGTCCACAGCACTCTGGTAGAATCGGACTGCTGGTTTCTTTCTGAAAAGATCCAACAGTTTGTTGAAGCAGGAAGCTGATGGAGTCTCAGACAGTAGATTCTGCTTGTTGTTGATGAATGAGACAAACACAAACACAGCAGCCAGAAACTCCTGAAAGCTCAGATGGACAAAGCAGAATACCTTCTCCTGGAAGGCTTTACTTTGACTGAAGATCTGTGTGAACACTCCTGAGTACACTGAGGCATCACAGACATCAATGCCACACTCTGTCAGGTCTTTCTCATAGAAAATCAGGTTGCCTTTGTTCAGCTGGTGGAAGGCCAGTTGTCCCAGTGACAGAATACTCTGAATGGTGTCTTCATCCCAGTGTGGATCTGTCTCAGTTTTCTCATGATACTTCACCTTCTTCTGTTTGGTCTGCAACACCAGGAAGGTTGTGTACATCTCAGTCAAGGTCTTGGGCATCTTCTCGCTCTTCTCTGTTTTCAGCATGTCTACAAGGACTGTAAAAGTAATCCAAGAGAAGACTGGTATGTGACACATAATGTAGAGACTCCTTGATGTCTTGATGTGTGAGATGATTCTCCTGGCCAGGTCCTCATCACTGCATCTCTTCATGAAGTACTCATCCTTTTGAGCATCATTGAACCCTCGTACCTCTGTCACCAAATTAACACACCCAGAAGGGATCTGATTGGCTGCTGCAGGTCGAGTGGTGATCCAGATGAGAGCAGAGGGAAGCAGCTTTCCTTTGATCAGGTTGGTCAGCAGCACATCTATGGTTTTTGGCTCTGTTACTTCATGGTGTTTCTCACACTTCTTGTTGTTGAGGGGCATCTGGAACTCATCAAGGCCATCCAAGATAAACAGAACTTTCAGTTCTCTCTTGTTTTCTTCTCTCTTCGTGAAAATGGCAGCAAGAAACTCTTCCTCCATATTTTCGAAAAAAAATTGAATGACATCAATCAAGGTGTGAGCTTCATCCTTCAACACATTCAGCTCTCGAAAAGCAAGTGGGAAAATGAAATCAATGTCTTGATTTTCTCTTTTGTTTGCCCAGTCCAGAGCAAACTTCTGTGACAAAAATGTTTTGCCAATGCCAGCAATTCCCTTGGTTAGAACCGTTCTGATCAGTTTGTTTTGTTCATGTTGGGATTTAAAGATGTCGTTTAAATTAATTTTTTCTTCTGACCCTCTAATCTTCCTGTATTGTCCCTCAATCTGTCGTACTTCATGTTGGTCGTTGATCTCTCCACCTCCAGCCTCTGTGATGTAGAGCTCTGTGTAGATGCTGTCCAGGGAGATTTTCACACCATGCTGTTTCATCCCATCAACTATTTCTTCATACTTTGATTTCAGTAGTGATTGATGTTTTCCTTTGTTGATTTGGATGTTTTCTGCATATTCATTTGAAAGAAAAGAACATGACAACATGTGAGCATACCTGTTTAATCCATTTTTATGATGTATACCAACGGAATAAAATAAAGGGTATTCCTTTAATAGTGTACACAAGCTTCCTGAGCTCCTGGACCTGGTAAAAAAAATTAAGGAGATGTTTGTCTCCACCTGAAAAAACGATATCCTACATAACAGACTAGACAGTAAAAGATACCTGCTGTATAATATAGACATACACCAACAGTACACCATATGGTTTAGTCCTGAGACTAATGTTAATGTAAGACTGTAATGAACAGGGAGACTAAGGAGGGTTTGTACTGTTGAGCATTAGGGGCTGAGCTGTTAATCTTTATCAAGCTGATGGCTTTGGAAAGGCAAGTTCAAACAATCATGAAGGAAATCAAGTTCAAAATCCAGGCTCCCCCTCACCTTCATGTTTCCTCTGGGCTGCTTCCTCTAAAACAAACAGAAAGGTTGGTGTTTAACTTGTTTGACTGAAGATGCCACCATGTATCATCAGAGTAATGAATGACTGACAAATATGGAAGTACATCACATCATATAGATATCTACCATGTTTACTTATCAGTATCTACTGTATCTATGTACTGTGTGGATATTTGCCTGAGGCTCTGTACTAAGACAGCATGAACCCTGATGAACCCAATTGTCATGATATTATAGTTGGTTATAAACAGGAACATGTACAACAGTAGTAACTCTCTAAGCATCATATACATATGGACCTATGTATCTAAGCTTCATCATCTTATTTAATCATTATCATTTTTTATGAGCCATGACAGTCTATTTCATCATTATCATGTTTTATGTACCATGATAGTCTATTTCATCATTATACGGTATTATGTACCATAACAGTCTATTCTCTCATTATCATGTCTTATGTACCATGACAGTCTATTTCATCATTATCATGTCTTATGTACCATGACAGTCTATTATATCATTATCATGTCTTAAGTACCATAACAGTCTATTTCATCATTATCATGTCTTATGTACCATGACAGTCTATTATATCATTATCATGTCTTATGTACCATAACAGTCTATTTCATCATTATCATGTCTTATGTACCATGACAGTCTATTTCATCATTATCATGTCTTATGTACCATGACAGTCTATTCTATCATTATCATGTCTTATGTACCATGACAGTCTATTCTATCATTATCATGTCTTATGTACCATGACAGTCTATTATATCATAAAGTGTGTCAGTCATCCCTACAGTGTCTGCAGTTCTAAGTAATCGACACACATGCAGAGTAACACTGCAGACACTGAAAGGAAGGCACCATCTTCTCTAGACTGCAATACTTTAACTTTTGTAACATGCAAGACGGTGAAAACAAAGAATGTAGACTAAATGTAAAATGTCTAAATGTGATACCTGCTGTATAATGACACGATAGACACACAAACAATACATTATATGGTTTAGTCCTGAGCCTACATGGTAATCAGGGTTGAAATAGATCCTAAATCAGTTTTTACCATCCTCTGAGGGGTTTCCACCAGAGGCAGCAGCACAGCCTGCAGTCTCAGTGTTGCTGGAACCCTGGGCTTCCTGAGGAAGACAGGAAGTTGAACTGTTCCCATCAGCCTCATCAGCACCACTGACACCTGTGAAAAGTGAGAAGACAGGAAGTCAGGGCTGTCTCATGCTCTCAGGTGTTCCACTGTGGGTGACATGTAAGGAGCATGTCCTGTGTCTGTGCTGGGTTTCCTGTCCTGTGTGGACTGGGGTTGATGTTAGCGTGCTGGACTACCACTAACATGATGTCACCTTGTTTAGTTCTGAGAAGTGTGTCAGTCGTTCTTACAGTGTCTGCAGTCCTAAGTGTTAGATACACATGCAGAATAACACTGCAGACACTCTGCAGTCCTAAGTGTTAGACACACATGCAGAATAACACTGCAGACACTCTGCAGTCCTAAGTGTTAGATACACATGCAGAATAACACTGCAGACACTTTGCAGTCCTAAGTGTTAGATACACATGCAGAATAACACTGCAGACACTCTGCAGTTGTAAGTGTTAGATACACATGCAGAATAAAACTGCAGACACTCTGCAGTCCTAAGTGTTAGATACACATGCAGAATAACACTGCAGACACTCTGCAGTCCTAAGTGTTAGATACACATGCAGAATAACACTGCAGACACTCTGCAGTCCTAAGTGTTAGATACACATGCAGAATAAAACTGCAGACACTCTGCAGTCCTAAGTGTTAGATACACATGCAGAATAAAACTGCAGACACTCTGCAGTCCTAAGTGTTAGATACACATGCAGAATAAAACTGCAGACACTGAAAGGAGGGCAACATTTCCTCTGTACTGTATCTTTGGCAGTGAAAACAATAAAATACTAGATACAATTTATTCCACATCATCACTGCATTTTGATTTAGATTGACATCATTTTTAAGAACACTTACTCCTCAGTTTCTCAGAAAGATCATTTCGGTTCATCTTCTTCAGGATCTCCACAGTGATCTTCAGAGCTCCTTCCAGTTTGTATGCCCCCACCATCTTATCCACTGTATCTGTTCTATCAGTTTCCTCCAATGCAGCCTTTGAGATGGGATTAAACCCATCCAGAAATGCATTCTGCAGGTACCACTGGAACTTCTTCAGCTCTTTTTCCACTAGATCCTCCAGAATTTCCAACAGGTGCGTTTTACCACCTGTGGCCATTGTGGATCACTGTAGAGAGTGAATTGTGTGTTTAGTAACATAAAGTTCAAACATGGTCACAGGAAGGTCATCAGACATACGTTCATGTGTGGTTTAGTCTTTAAACACACTAAGTGTTTCCATTAAATAAGCAGGCTTGCAGAGGGACAGGATGCTCACTGAAAGGTCACCATGAAGACCTATGTATCTGAGTTTGGTGTGTATGGAGAATGTTCAACCAAGAGATGCTATTCAAAAGGAACTAAAAGATCAAACTGCAGAAAGACAGGATGTCAACTGAAACGTCACCATGAGTTCCTGGTGTGTGGTTTTGGTAAATGTGCAGACGGTTCAGGCAAGGTATGCTCTAAGAGAAAAAAAAACATTTCTGAGGATTGCATGTTTGTAAATGCTTGGACAAACAACCAATGCTGCTAACTAAAAATGTGTGTGGTGAGAGGCTCGTAAAAAAGGTACATGAAAGAACCTTTTTGGAATGAGCGTTTTACTCCTAAATAATTGTGAATCTTATTTATGGTTGGGACAAGAGATATTTTCAGTTAGCAGATGGTAGCTCTCGATTAACATGCTGCCAGTGAGTCACTGATCTACAATGCTGTAACACTAGGATTCAAAGGGGTTGAGAAGGCAACATTTCTGAAAATATCACAAGAAGGGAACAATTTAAGGCACGTTTAAGTCACAGAGGTTAGGACCATTTCTACACTGATTGGTCCAACTGACTTGTTTTGATTCAGCTTCATGTGGCTGCTACAGCCGATCACCATTCCTTCTTGCAGGGGAAATGATAAGATCACTTTCAGATACTCTTCACTCTTTGTATTTACAGTTGTAAATGAGCAGCAACAAATGCATGCTTTTACATATGATTATAAATAAGAAGCATGCATTTTGTATAAAAATATACAGAAATATCAGTTGTACAATTAACGTAAAAAAAGCACTGTTACTCTGAGTGCTGTACTGTAACCTGTTGCTGAAACTGCATTTCCCCACTGCGGGACAGTTATCTTATTTCATTCATCCAGAAATTGTACCCTCTCTAGTGTATATATATATATATATATATATATAATAAGACGTTGTGCTTTTGCCTATGAAGGCAATATAGCTATAAAGGCTATATAGGCTATTGTTATAGAATGTGTGATAAAATGTGTACTAACAATCAGTAACCAATCATTATCAAAGCTTTGCAAAAATTACCCATGAACCAGATCCATCTGGTTTCAATGCTCAAAGTTCAGTGTGTACTGGAAAATAATCAAGATGCTCCAGAAACGTTGTACCCTCAGCCAGCCAAAGGGCGGTGGCCAACAGATAAAGGAGTGGTAACCTCTGGGGAGTGGAACTTTTGAACATTAGATTCTGTATGAAACTTATAGAGCAATATGCGAAGGAACTTTGATCATAAGTCAAGAGATTCAGCAGATTCTGTACTAAGATAACTTTATATACTTGTACTTTGACCATTAGTCAAGCGATTCAACAGATTCTGTACTATGATAACTTCATATACTTGTACTTTGACCATTAGTCAAGCGATTCAGCAGATTCTGTATTAAGATGACATCATGTACTTGTATTTCTGTAAAACGCCCACCTGATGTTCAGTAAATAAAAGGCCACAGGAATCTCTGGACATCAGTGTTCTCCTGGCACACGAATGCGGAGTCTGTTCAGAGACATTCCTTGCGCTCAAGTAAAATATCAGTTTGAGTGTCTGTGTTTTAGTAATTTGGTAAACAGCAAAAAACAGATGTCCAGAATAATCTCTGATTATTCTTTGACAGCTATAAACACTGATTAAATGATGGTGTGGGAACCTTCAAAAGTTACACCAAGAAAATGGTCATGAGGGATGTGGCTGTGGAGTAAAAAAAACTACAGAGGATTTGAGCACATTGAACATGTTTTCCTGTGAATCTGATCATCTCTGCAGGGCAGAGGAGCATACATGTAGGGTTTAGCCACCTCAAACATGGGGATTAGGTTTGTTGTTGATTGGAAAACATTTCAATAACTAACAATAGAACTGTGCTCAAGCAAGAAGTCATGTTTTAACAGAAGCAAACGCAAAGTGAAACAAGAAACCACAAAACCTGTCAAACCCAAACGGATAGATTCTCCCACATTGAAGGAGCCTTTAAGGAAAGACATCTTCTCTCTTTGTTTTGCTTGAAGGTTTTATCGAAGGTAAAGGTTATAGACAGAACTAAACCAGAGGACATAGAGGGGCGTGGCTGGTTTGACTGTTGTGGCCGATGTAGTGTGTGAAAGAACATACCTATGATCCAAGCACATCAAACCTGTATGTTACACGGTTGGGAATCTTTAAACAAGTTGAATTTCAAGATAGAGTCATTGTGTCGTGATGGAATCAACAGAACAACCTTCTGGACACTAAGCAATCGGGCTTCAAGACCTGCCACTCCACCCAGACTGCCCTCCTGTCAGTTACCACTGCCCTCCAGTCTGGAGATGAATTAGATGAACTTAGATGAATATCCTCCTACCAGGCGGGAAGATCCTATCAGGTCTCCTGGGGAGGAAAAATGTCAGGTCCTCGCCATCTCTCCACTGGGGTCCCACAGGGTTCCGTCCTTGGGCCGCTCCGATTCTCCCTGTACACCACCTCGCTCGGACCAATCATCTCCTCGCATGGCTTCTCCTATCACTGCTACGCTGATGACACACAGCTATTCCTATCCTACCCCCCGACCGATCCAGGGATCTCGACTAGAATCGAGGCCTGCCTCACCGACATCTCGGCCTGGATGACAATGGTTTTGACCTCGCCAAAACAGAACTTTTCATAATTCCAGCAGAAAATCCTCAATCACGCATTACCTTTCTATCACCATGGGATCTGCGACAGTGACCCCTGCATCTTCTGCCAGGAACCTGGGGGTCACCTTGGATGACGAGCTCTCCCTCACGGCACACATTGCCTCAGTCTCCAGGTCATGCAGATTCACCCTCTACAACATCTGCAAAATCAGAAGATACCTGTCTGGACATTCCACCCAGCTGCTAGTCCAAGCTCTTGTCCTCTCAAAACTGGACTAATGCAACTCACTACTAGCCAGCCTTCCAGCAAATGCAATCCACCCCCTCCAGGGGATCCAACATGCAGCAGCTCACCTGGTTTTCAACATACCCAGATGCTGCCATGTCACCCCGCTCCTCATCACCCTCCACTGGCTTCCCATCATGGCCCGTAACAGATTCAAGACCCTGGTTGCTTTATTGTTCGCATCCCTTAGGTAGACTACTGTCCGTCGAAGATTCACCTTAAAATTGTAATTTTTTCGGCCAAATGCTCTTACAGTTCTTCCCTTGGCACTTATTGGTTCTCAGGATGTATGTTTCATAATCTATAAGCCTGCTATGTTTGGGGTCTATCAGTTGCTATGCTTAGTGACCAATGCTCTTTTGTAAAGCTCTCTCTTCTAAGTCGCTTTGGAGAAAAGCATCTGCGAAATGAATAAATGTAAAATTAGTTATGTTATAATACCAGTAGAGGGCAGTAATCAAAAGGTGCACTGGGAAGAGCAGATAAACAAAAAGGAGGACAGCCACTCACTCTAATCTACATGATGTTGGACTAAGCTGCATGTGGAAACATGCACAAACAAGGTGCTTTGTGATGGGGTACAGTGGACCTATAGTGCTGTAACTGAGACAGTGGTGTGTGTGTTCCAGTTCTAGATCACACAACACTGAAGTGAGACAAAGAGAGAGACAGTGGTGTGTGTGTTCTAGGTCAGGCTCCATCATGTCTGTTCTGTCTGTTCATTCCAGGCTCTAGTTATCAATTTTCTTCCTTCACGCTCTCCTGGTAACTCAACTCACCTGCTCCTCGATACTTCATCAACACCACAGATCTAAAACTCTGCATTGTTACTCCATATTACTCACCAGCTTGTTGAATCATAAACTGGTTGTATTCTTGTCCCTGTCTGCCAGCATATCACTGCTCTCTGTCGTCTGTTCCTCCATTACTGTTTGATCTTATCTAAAGCAGCTTTACTTCCTTGTATGAAACTGCTCTGTCTGTCATCACATGTTCTGTAATAACACCCAGTCCAGTAGATATCTGTACTGTAATGAATAACAGGAATGACCAAGGATCTGTACTATACCTTTGTACTCAAATGACTAAATAACTACTGACAAACAAACATTACTATTAATCCCATTACAATTCCTAATTCTCTACTACATAGTTATTCATACGTGTCCAATCACATGTTCCAATGGTTCAGCCGTGTCTCTTGACCACACCCTGGTCCTCCATTCAGGAGGATTGTAGGTCTGAGCGTTCAACTAGAATCATCCTCACTTCCTACCTGACCTGACAATAATCCCTGGAGGGACTTACCTCTGCTTTCTGCTGGTCTGATTTCACAAACACAACTTCAAGTCACGCAGGCATTGTCCTTCATGCTGGAAAAGAAATCTGTTGATGCCGTTAGTGCTGCTTCCTCAAGAGGAGTGTCTCTGGAACATTCTAGTTACAGGTTCAGTACATTACAACAGGTCAAAGTCCGCTCATATAGACAGCATCATTCATTCTAGCAGCAGGTACTCTGAACAGTATAATATGACTGGTCAGAGTCCAGTGATAAAGACACCAGTATGAGATAACAATGTTAATCTTTCAGGTAGGAGGACCCTGGGTGTACTTTCACATTAGAACATGAGACAGAAGTCAAGTTACAGACATACGACTAACTGAACAAAGACAATATGGCTGAGCCAATGTTTTTGATAGATGCTAGCTGTTGGTCTGGATGGGACCAGGACAGGGACAGGACTACAAGTCCCATAATCCACCTCTCCACTGCCTGGAGTCTCCAGACACCTGCTGCCTGCTGATGCAGCCGTCTGGACTGAGATCCATGTTGTCATGGCTGTGTGCAGGAGGTCCCATTTCTATGGGTACAATAACAGCAGTCTCAGACAGGGTTGGGTTAGAAAGTGAGGGCTGGAATGTCTTCCAGATCTCCTCCACTCCCTCAACACAGAGGATGGCTACTGAAGTCTCCACTCCTCTGGTGGAATGAGCCTGAATACCAGGTGACACAGGACATCCCAGACCCTCATCCATGATACTGAGAGCATTGTGGAGCCAGTGAGACAGTCTGTGAGGAGACAAAGTCTCCTAACTCTTGATCCACCACAGCAGATCAGTAACTGAGGGGAACATCTGATAGATGCACAGCATGTTAGGTAGTGTAGGAGGGTTCATATTCACCAAACATCCAAAACCTTATCCCTTTTTGAATTAAGATGACAAAAAGAACAGTTTCAACATTAACCAAATCATTCTAATACCGATATAATTAGTTCTTCGACTCCATGGGTTAAATCCCTTACAAGGCAAACATGTTACCAAATGAAGACTTTACTCTTCTGATCAATACACTGGCGAATGCCTGTCAAAATCGTCCCGATACCCCTGCCTAATACCCTGCCCGTTCTTCTGTCGAAGAAGTTCGCTCAATTTTTAACCGTGGCAGACCAACAACAGCCCAGGCAGCTGCCCATCGGGCTAACCTGAGCATGCCCTCCACTTCGGGAGTGCCCTGGAGAAGTGCCGCGTCAGAGCGTAGTGCCACTACGCACGGCCATTCACTGTGTTTCACCTTCATTAAATCACCTGAAAACTCTATCAAGCTAACCATGCAGTGTCTTGGACCCTTCCTTGTGTACGGGTGGAGATTGTACACGGGGTGTTGTGGGGCTCTCCTGTGAGGCTGAAGACATGCTGAGGTTGGCCTGATAAACAGCTGCCTGTTGTAGTAGATCTGCCACGATAAAAAACAGAGCAAACTTCCTAGTCAGTGAATGGTATTGGGCAGGCTATCGTGGGGATTTTGGGCCGTATGTCACATCCCGTCACTGTTTTGTGGCAGAGACTGTGGTTTTTGGTGTGGTGTTTGTGTTTGTTGCAGAGGTATTTGGAGAGGCTGGGCGGAGCCGAGCAGCTGAGACCGACACACCTGCAGCAGATTGGATAATCAGCGCCTGCTTATAAGCCCTGCTCTCTGTGTTACTCGCTGCCAGATGATTTCGTCTTCCAACGTGGTATTTGGCTACAGTTCTTGATCAATTCAAGGTTTCATTCCGTATATTTAAGGTTTCTTTATATATATTCAAGTTTTCTTTATCTACATATATTCAAGGTTTCTTTAGCTGTCATCACTCTAGCTGCTAGAGTGATGACACATTAACAATAACATTATAATTCTGCTTTCAAAAATGAAGCTGCATTTCTAACTGGCAGAGAAAGTTGTCAGCCAAAACTACTTATTTTTTTGGTAATAATGTAAGTTTTCCTTTTTAATGTTGTTTCTATGATATTGTAGAATACTACTGAGTATAACACGTAACTTCTTTACTGTAAATACACATCTGAGGGTACTTTGATGCACTCTACTATACGTATTCAACATTCTCTTGTTCCCTGCCCTTATCTTCTCTTTCTCAGTCCTCATCTTCCTCCCTGTCTGTGTAACTGATCTATCCTGAAATATGAAGATCAAGCTTAAGTGTCCCACATGTATTCACCCTATTTCAACATCTTATATTCTTATTCAAAATAATCATAATGTTGTATCAGCCGTGTCTGCATTCTGCTCTCTTTATGCTTTAATGTTGCATTACATGAGGCAGGGCCAACCTCAAGAAATTCAATGACCAATGTTACCATTTGTGATTTTTGCAAATGACCAATAAAAAACTGACATTCTGTGCTCAACGTTCTTGTGTTTGAAATCTCACTTGGTCTGGAGTATTTGGTTGACTATCTATTCATCTCAGATGGAATACTACCATCATATGCAGTGATGGTGCGCAGACCATGGCAGGGATGAGAATATATTTGTATAAAATATCTAACATCTGTTGACATTATTTGCATCTGTAGAAAAGTTTTGCATCTGTAAAGATGTTTTGCATCTGTACATTTTTTTTGCTTCTGTAATTTTTTTTTGCATCTGTATTTTTTTTTTGCATCTGTAGAGATGTTTTTGCCGTAATATCCTTTGTAAATTGCTTAATTTCGAGAAAGGTTTCCCAGCCACTTTTGCGGATGCTCTCGATGCAACTCATCTTGAGTGGGCTGTGCTTCTACGAGAAGGAACAGTAGCCAATCAGAAACGAGTTTAGGAAGCACGTTAAGTTGACCCATTGCACATGTGGGGATGTACTGATTGATCGTTAAAGCGCTTCATGTCTGATATTCTGTCATTATATAGAGAAAAGTTGAACGAAAAGATGACTCCGACAGCTGAGGAAACAGAGGAGGTACTTGGGTACTTGAAATCGGTCGGATTGTGAACATGGATCCTGCAGTAACAGTACTTAGCAGTAAAGATGTCTGGATAATGCTAAGTTGCTATTGCTCGTTAAGCCATGCATGTTTGCTGGTTTACTTTGAAGGATCAAGTTTACAGACTAGGTTCACAATAACCTTTTTTTAATTGAAATTCATATTATTTGAGCTATGTATGGTAAAAAGTGTAAAGATAAGAACCACCGTCCCTTCATGAACCAGCTAAATACCAAGCAGCGTAACGTGAGTTTTGATTACAGACTAACATCTTTCTCTTGTGATCTGCCCCCCAAAATAGCAGGATCGGTCAGATTCTTCCAGTGGCGAGGAGGAAGACCAGGACGCGGGGCCCCCGAGGGCCAAAAGGACCAAACCAGGACCGGGCGGCGAGGAAGACTTCGTAGGCCCGGTGAAGATGACCCGGAGTGACCTCTACCGACCCCCCACGGCGGAGGAGCTGAACCAGCTGAAGGAGGCAGAGAGCCTGTTCCACTGCAGTCTGCTCAAGATGCAGGTGAGCTCAGAGCAAAGATCAGGACTGATGGTTACACCATGCACTATATCAGGGGTCTCCAACCCTGGTCCTCAGGGGCCGCTGTCCTGCATGTTCTAGATCAGGGGTCTCCAAACCTGGTCCTCAGGGGCCCACTGTCCTGCATGTTCTAGATCAGGGGTCTCCAACCCTGGTCCTCAGGGGCCCACTGTCCTGCATGTTCTAGATCAGGGGTCTCCAACCCTGGTCCTCAGGGGCCCCTGTCCTGCATGTTCTAGATCAGGGGTCTCCAATCCTGGTCCTCAGGGGCCCATTGTCCTGCATGTTCTAGATCAGTGGTCTCCAACCCTGGTCCTCAGGGCCCACTGTCCTGCATGTTCTAGATCAGGGGTCTCCAACCCTGGTCCTCAGGGGCCCACTGTCCTGCATGTTCTAGATCAGGGGCCTCCAATCCTGGTCCTCGAGGGCCGCTGTCCTGACGGGTTTAGATGTTTCCCTGCTCCAGCACACCTCCACAGAGCTTGATAACGACGCTTCATTAGAATCGGGTGTGCTGGAGCAGGGAAACATGTAAAACCTTCAGGACAGCGGCCCTCGAGGACCAGGATTGGAGACCCCTGCACTATAGTTTCTCAGCATGCCCATGTAGACGCAGGGGACTGTAGCGTGATGACCTCCGTGGTGTCTGTGATTGTAGATGGAGGAGCTGTTGAAGGAAGTGGCCTTGAGTGAACGCAGGAAGCAGCAGATCGACTCGTTCGTCCGGAAGATCACTGAGCTGCTGCACCAAGTTCCTGAGTCTCCAGAGGTGGAGGTGTGTTTCAAGTGTGTGTGTGTGTGTGTGCGCTTGTGTGTGTGATACTATTACTAAACTCAGAGTAACGTAGTGGAACTCTAGCCCAAACCCTGGATGAGAAAGAAAGAAAGAAAGAAGAAGAAATTACCCCTTATAGTCCCCTAATGGGGAAATTTCAGAGGCGCACACATTTATTCAATGCATTGGCCGGGATTCGAACCCCCCCCCGGGATTGAAACCCAGGCTTTCTGCACATGGTAGGCAAGGATCCTACCACTGAACCACCGGTGCTGCCAAAGGTGAGGTAAGGTGACCTCTCAGCTGTGTTGTCTACCCTGTTTAAGTGATTAGACACTTTGTTTAAAAGGAGAGTTTCTGTCAATGTGTCACCAACATTAACGTAACAAAAATATGGTTTGATCTTTTCCCATTGTTCTCCCCAGCTGAGTGACCTGTCCTGGTTGTCTGGCGAGGTCAAGGTGCCGTTTCTCCTGGTCCCTAAGGCTGCCAAGGGCAAGTTCCACATGGTTCCTCCTGCCTCTGTCGATGTGATTGGCAGCTACCCCCTGGGAACATGCACCAAACCACGGGTCTCCATCGACCTAGCGGTCACCATCCCTGCTGTAAGTAGAAACGGGATACGCTAAGAGACCACTTGTCGCTCTTGTGGCCGAGCGGTTAAGGTTGGGCTTGCGATCGGAAGGTTGCGAGTTGAATTCCCGGCAGTTGCAACGTGACGTTGTGTCCTTGGGCAAGGTACTACATCCTACTCCATCAGAAACACAGACTGTCTTCACACCTTCAAGAAAAGGCTCAAAACTCACTTATTTCGAGAATTGAATGGTACTTATTCATAAATATTAAACTAAATATTATGGCACTTAGAAATATCATCTGTTGTTGTTGTTGTTGTTGTTCAGAATTACTTGTTTATCCCCGTGTGGAAACTCGCTAGTGTTGTTGCTTTATTGTTTGCGAACCCATAGGTAGACTACTGCCCGTCGGAGATTCAGCTTAACGCTATGTTTGGGGTCTATCATGTTGCTATGCTCAGTGACCGATGCTCTTTTGTAAAGTTCTCTCTTGTAAGTTGCTCTGGATAAAAGCGTCTGCTAAATGAATAAATGTAAATGTAAACAAATGTACTTGCCTCAGGGGGAATGTCCCTGTATGTGATGTAAATTCCTTTGGATGAAAGCGTCCGCTAAATTTAAATGTAACTCTATTTCTGTTTGTTTCCATCAGGGAGTTCTCCATCCTAAGGACGCCCTGAATCAGCGCTACCCCAGGAAGAGGGCTCTCTACCTGGCCGGTCTGGCTCAGCACCTGGCCTCTTCCCCTGCCGTTGGGACCATGAGCTACAGCTGTCTCCATGGCAACCGCCTTCGCCCCCTTCTGCTGCTAACCCCTCCAGGTTCCTAAGTTTTCTGAAACGCCGGCTAAGTAACAACTAAGGACATGTCTGCTAGTAGTATCTGTTTTCAATCATGCCCTATTGCACGTTTGAGGTTCATGTTATCTAATTGTAACTTGTGAATAAATGTAAATCCTTTTATCCTGTCCCTGAAAGCTCTTGTGGCTCTTCCCTTTGGCACTTGTTTGGTTTCCCCCAATGTATCCTTTCATTGGACTACCTGCAATGTTTTCTGATCTCGTTGTTACGATCAGTGACCGAAGCTCTGTCATGGAATTCGCTTTGCTCAAAAACGTCTGCTAAATGTGAATCATGCCCCCCCCCCCCCCCCCCCCCCCCCCACCAGGTAAAGACTCCAGCTTCCTGGTGCGTGTCCACGCCTGCCCCCCTCCCAGCTTCTTCAAGCCCAGCCGCTTCCACCCCCAGAGGAACAACATCCGGACAGGCTGGTACACTGGCATGGAGGCCTCCCAGTCAGGTCAGATCCCACGCATGGACAAGCAGCCTGTTTTGTTAACAGTTAGAGGACAGTTGTCTTGGTAACACGGAAAAACCAATAGAAAACCCTTAAGAGACTGGGATAAAACTCCCTACCATGGTCTGTATGACTTTTTTTCAATGATGGCAATGAAGGTTTCGACCAGAGCCTGGAAGTCTATATAAGTACTGTATAAGGTACAAGAACAAATAGATTCAGATTTATTCATAATCTTTTAGCATATTTAGTATTTATTTGTTTTTTTTTAAAATGTGTTTTATGTAATTTATTTTTGTACATGTCTCAGGTATATTGTTCTTATTCTAGTTATTTTAACACTTATTAGTCATTTTAGCTCTAGGATTTTCTTTTATGTAGAATTGACTAGAAGCAATCTCGTTGTACCTGTGACAATGACTATAAAGATCTATTTTGCAAGGATGTTCTTTAGTGATTGTTTTCCTCACGCTGTGTTTTCTGCCTCCTGACCTGCAGAGACCAGCGAGCCCCCCACCCCCCACTACAACAGCTCCGTGCTGGGGGACCTGCTGCCCCGAGCCCACCTGCAATTCCTGTCTGCCGTCAGCTCCCAGTGCCCTGCCTTCCCCCAGGGCCTGGCCCTGCTCAGGGTGTGGCTCCGACAGAGGGAGCTGGACCAGGTAGGCTAAGCTAAACTAGGCTAGGCTAAACTACAGTAGGCTAGGCTACGCTAGGCTAAAATAAGATAGGCTAGGCTAAACTACAGTAGGCTAAAATAAGATAGGCTAGGCTAAACTACGGTAGGCTAAGCTACGCTAGGTTCAGCTGGGCTAAAATAGGCTAGGCTAAGCTCAAATAAGCTAGGCTAGGCTAAACTACACTACGATAGGCTAAGCTACGCTAGGCTAAAATAAGATATGCTAGGCTAAAATACGGTAGGCTAAGCTATGCTAGGCCCAGCTATCCTAGGCTAAGCTAAACTAGGCTAGGCTAAACTATGGTAGCTACACTAGGCTAAGCTAGGCTAAAATAAGATAGGCTAGGCTAAACTATGCTAGGCCCAGCTATCCTAGGCTAGGCTAAAATAGGCTAAAATAGGCTAAACTAGGCTAAGCTAGGCTACCAGGTCACCTGTCTTGCCGGTTCAGTGATGGTACCAGCTGCTGGATAGAACCGGTATCTCAGGTTGGCTAACAGTTCTGTGTCCCCCTGTGTGGATCCCAGGGCAGCGGGTGTTTCAGTGGCTTCCTGGGCTCCATGTTGCTGGCCTATCTCCTCTCCACGCACAGAATCAGTAACACCATGACAGCCTATCAGCTTCTCCGAAACAGCCTTCACTTCCTGGGTAAGGAGTCAATGTGCTGCATGACTGTTGAACATGACTGTTTCCCACATGGTTACTGGTTTGCTGAAGTTTCCGGTTTTGAACCTTGACCCCTGTCATCCTTTGTGGGGATGCTGGGAATCACCGGTGGTTCGGTGGTAGGATTCTTGCCTACCATGTGCAGAAGGCCTGGGTTTCAATCCTGGTGGGGGTTCGAATCCCCGGCCCATGCATTGAAGAGGTGTGAACTTATTGGTTCTCATGATGTATGATTCACGATCTAAAAACCCCACTGTGTTCGGGGTCTTTCACGTTGCTATGCTCAGTGACTGATGCTCTTTGTAAAAGCTCTCTCTTGTAAGTCGCTTTGGATAAAAGCGTCTGCTGAATGAATACATGTACATGTAATGAGTGCGCCTGTGAAAACTCCCCTCTGTGCGACTAACAAGGGATCCTTTCTTTTTTTCTTCTGTCTTAGCGTCCACCGATCTCACCGTGAATGGAATCACCCTGGCTAGAGACCCGGATTCAACAGCAGTGAGTTCAATAAAATAAAATAAACATATTTTTTAAATCCGTTCCTCTTCCTGTCTGATCGTATTTCTCTCTCCCAGCCGCCTCTCTCCGACTTTCACGGTGCCTTCCAGGTCGTGTTTGTTGACCCCTCCGGCCACCTCAACATGTGCGCCGACATGACCTCCTTCACCTATAAACAGGTGAGCCTCCCCCCCCGATCAAAGCCAGCGTTCTATTGGCTGGTTGGATGGTGTAGGAGCCAAATGTTGCTGTCTTTATTGTGTTGTCATGTTTCTTTGGGTACACTGGGTGGCGCATGTTTCATTGCATTAAGGTGTATGTAAGGTAGTCAAAGTAAGGGTGGCGTCAGGTGATTGACCCGGAAGGGCAAATGGTTTTTGACCATAGCACACGCTGTGCGCAAGCTACTCCTTGCTACCTGTGGATTTATTGGATATTGTGCGGATTGGAATAAATGGACCACTCTTTATACAACGTCATGGTTTGATTGTGTGCGTTTGTTATTCTACACAATAGCATAAAGTCAAGTGAGTTTAGCACCGTTACATCCAGCGCATCAGCCAGGCCATGCCCGGCGTCAGGCACCTCAGTAGTTCTGTATAGACCGAACTCCTTTAACAGATGGTAACAAGCTTCCTGATTGGTTCTGCTCTGTCAGGTTCAACACGAGGCGTCGCTGTCGATGCAGTTCTGGGACGACCCCACGGTGGACGGCTTCCACGCTCTCCTGATGACGCCCAAACCTCTGATCAGAACCGCGGACCACGTGTTCCAGTAAGGACCCCCCCCCCCCCCCTCCCCCCTGGAACCCTGTGGGAGTCAAGTGGCTGAGCGGTTGTGGAATTGCAGATGGCTCAGCGGGTTAATGCGTTGGCCTTGTGATCGGAAGGTTGTGAGTTCGAACCCTGGCTGTGGCTATGTGACGTTGTGTCCTTGGGCAAGGCACTTCACCCTACTTGCCTCAGGGGGAACGTCCCTGTACTTACTGTAGGCCCAAGGACACAACATAGCATAGCCACAGCCGGGTTTCGAACTCGCAACCTTCCGATCATGATCGCCTTAACCCGCTGAGCCATCTGACTCCCGGTAATACGAGTTGTGCACATAAGCACAAAATCTTTTGAAGAGTTTTTCCCTTTTGAAGTGTTTTTTCCTTTGTTGCTATGCTCAGTGACCGAAGCTCTTGTAAAGCTCTCTCTTGCAAGTCGCTTTGGATAAAAGCGTCTGCTGAATGTCTGTGTGTCTGTGTCTCCTCTCCCTGTCCAGGCTGGTGGAGCTGGTCAAGCTGCAGTCCAGCTGTAAGAAGATCAACCTCCTCGGGGAGCTCATGGACCGCGGCGGGAACTACATTCAGACCGCGCTCCCTTTTATCCTGTCCCTCCTGCAACGAGGGCTCGGCCGAAGGATCCACCTCCTCACCCACTCGCTCTCCCCAGATCCCGAGGTGAGGACAATTCCACCGACAAACAGGAAGGTCACCTTTTTAGAACAACCCCTGACAAACACACATACTTAAGAGGCCATTTCCAAATGCCCTGTTTAAGTAGCAACCGGTTGCTTTTCACTGACAGTGGTCGGTGGAGAGCGAAGCTCCGCAACACAAGACCCAGCCTCCCCTGTCCTTCGGCCTGCTGCTGGACCCAGAGCACGCTGCGTCCGTGTTGGAGAGAGGCCCCTCGGCCGGCAGCCCCCAGGTACCCCCCTCCCCCCCCCTGCATGTCTGTGGGCTCACCTGGCACCATTACATTTCCGTGTCATCATTTAGCAGACGCTCTTATCCAGAGCGACTTACAGGAAGTACAGGGACATTCCCCTCTGAGGCGCGTAGGGTGAAGCGCCTTGCCCAAGGACACAACGTCATGTTGACTCAGGCGGAGGGGTTCGAACCAGGGACCTTGGGATTACCAGCCTAACACTCTAACCCACTGCGCCACATGACTCAAACTTCAAGCTTGTGTGTGTGTGTGTGTGTGTGTGCGTGTGCGTGTGCGTGCGTGCGTGTGTGTGCGTGCGTGTGTGTTCGCGCGGCAGGCTGTGGAGTTCCGCCAGCTGTGGGGCCCTCGCTCCGAGCTGCGCCGCTTCCAGGACGCCGCCATCACCGAGGCGGTCCTGTGGGAAGGAGAGAGCACAGCAGAGAAGAGGCTGGTCCCCCGGCAGGTCATCACACACCTGCTGCAGCTGTACGTCCCTGGGGGGGGGGGGGGGCCTCCACTCTGGCTTCATCCAAACGCGATAAGACGTTGGGCGTCCAATCCTGGTCCTCCAGGGGCCGCTGTCCTGAAGGTTCTAGATGTTTCCCTGCTCCAGCACACCTGATTCTAACGAATGGGCATGATGAGGCTTCCACAGAGCTTGATAATGACCCGTTCGTTAGAATCAGGTGTGCTGGGAGCAGGGAAACATCTAGAACCTTCAGGACAGCGGCCCTGGAGGACCAGGATTGGACACCCATGCGATAAGACAGTCCTTTATTTGCCCATCAGTGGGTAAAGTGCAGAAAATGACCATGGTAACTGAACACGTGTTTTTTTTCCCCTACCCTAAGGCATGCTGACATACCTGAGTCGTGCGTGCGCTACGTAGGCGGGACGCTGGACAATCTCATTAAAGCGGGACGCAAGGTATTGCTACAGTTTTTTACTTTCCCCGTTTCACCAGAGGAGGGCGCCAATGCGTCGTTTGGATTGGATTTCATGTTGGCGATTGGTAACATGTGCGACTTCCAGGCGTGCAGCACAGGCGACGAGGAGAGCCTGAAGGTCGTCCAGGTGTTCGACGACCTCAGCAGGAATCTCTGGGCTCTTAAGGGACTTCCCCTGTCCATCACCTCAGTCCAGGGGGCGCACCCCGCCCTCCGCTACACCCAGGTAGTCCTCCACACACACACACTCTCTTCCCCAACATCCTCTGACCCAACCCCATGAAGCACCTTTTATTCGGGTGTGTATCTGACAGGGGGTAACGTTGTCTAACCCCTTCCACAGGTGTTCCCCCCCACACCCCTGGTGCTAGACTATGCCTTCTTCAACAAAGACAAGCTGACCAGGTCCCTGCTGCCTCAGGAGGGCAAGCCGTGTCCAGCCTACATCACCCCGATCAAAGGTACTTTGACAGAGAGAGTGTGACGTAAGGGTTACGCCTCTTCCAGGTGAGTGCAGCGGATGTTGGGGCCGTCTTAGTGACCGTTCTCCCTTCCTCCTCCTGCTCCTATCCCTCCTCGTCCCCCTTTCTCCTCCTCTGTCTCCTCTCTCTCCCTCCCTTCCCTTGCCCTCCTCCTCTCCCTCCTCCCACCCATCTCTCCCTCCCCCTCCTTCCTTGCCATCCCTTCTCCCTCCCTCCCTCCTCCCACCCATCTCTTCCCCCTCCTCCCCCCCCCCTCCTTCCTCCCTCCTCAGTGATCTGTCACATGGAGGGCAGCGGGAAGTGGCCCCACGACAGGCTGGCCCTCCGCCACATCAAGGCAGCCTTCCACGTCCAGCTGGGGGAGCTGCTGAGCGGGCAGCACCGCTACGTGTGCCGGCCCACCCCCACCCACGTAGACGTCTGGAAGGTTAGGAACCTCACCCCCCTTTCATCTCTGCCGCCTTGTCAACCAGGGCGGCGACCAAACTAGGATCAGCCCTTCCCAATTTAATTTGAAAGGCGCCTTTCTGGACACTCAAGGGCACCGTACACAAATGAGATCAAATAATACATCAAGAATAAACATCAATATCGATAAATACAAAATGTATAAGAAAAAAAAGAAAAAAGAATGACCTGCATGGATGTGATAAATGGTGTGTTTCTGTGTGTGCGTGCTTCTTTCTTTCAGAGAACCTTTTATTTCCGACTCCGTGTAAAATGAAGCACTAGAACCCACAGTCCTCTTCTCTCCTTCCTCCGCAGAACGGCTTGCTGTTCCGTATCCAGGTGGCGTACCACCGCGAGCCCCAGGTCCTGAGAGAGACCCTGAGCCCAGAGGGACTGCTGGTGGTCAGGGACAACGAGGAGGCCCAGGCTCTGGAGCTGGAAACCCTCCACAAACCCCTGCTGACCAGCACCCTGCACGGGTGAGGGAGGCCCTGGGGAGTCACCCTCCAGGACGGGTGTCATTTTTGGGATAAACCCCCCCCCCTCTTAGGATGCTTTTGGATCTGGTTCACATCAGAATCAGTTGTATTCGCTATGCAGGATATACAAACACAGAATCTACTTTGGCAGAAAAGAGCAAACATATATGTAACATAATAGTAAGGGTGTAACATTAGAATAATAAGGGTAAAACAGAATAAAAAATAGAATGTAAAATACTTATTAAATACAAATAAGATCAAAGTAGAAAGGGGGGGGATATAACTATAGGAGAGTCTAGAAAGGAATGGGTATATATAGTACGGGGGGAGGGGGGGGGTGTATATACACAGTGTGCAGTGGGATTCTGGGTGGAGGTGTGGGGGTGTTGGTAGTTGGGTGTTGTCACCCAGAGCCATGTGTGCTTCATGCCTTGCATGTGTTTGTGTGCGAGGCAGGATCCAGCAGCAGCACCCATGTTTCGGGCCGGTGTGTCGTCTGGCCAAGCGCTGGCTGGGGGCTCAGCTCTTCAGCGATGACATCACGGAGGACGCCGCAGACCTGCTGGTGGCCTCGCTCTTCCTGCAGCCCGCCCCCTTCACGCCTCCTGGGTAACGCTCCCTGTCTCTCTCTCTCTCTCTCTCTCTCCTCTGTCTCTCTCTCTCTCTCTCCTCTCCCTCTCTCCTCTGTCTCTCTCTTTCTCTCTCTCTCCCTCTCTCCTCTGTCTCTCTCTTTCTCTCTCTCTCCCTCTCTCCTCTGTCTCTCTCTCTCTCTCTCTCTCTCTCCTCTCCCTCTCTCCTCTGTCTCTCTCTCTCTCTCCTCTGTCCTCTCTCTCTGTCTCTCTCTCTCTCTCCTCTGTCTCTCTTTCTCTCTCTCTCTGTCCTCTCATATTTTCTCTCTCTTTCTCTCTCTCTCTGTCTGTCCTCTCACACTCTCTCTCCTCTTTCTTTGTCTTTCCTTTTGCACTATATCTCTCTCCCTCTCATCTCTCTCCTCTTTGTCTCTCCTTTCGCACTCCTCTCGCTCTGTCCTCTCTCTGGCTCCTCCCTTGCTCTCTCTCTTTCTTTCTGTCTCTCTCACTGTCCGTCTCTCTCTCTCTCTTTCAGTCCCTCCCACCCACGGAATTCCATTGTAACGTATTTTTGTTCCTGCACACCCTCTTTCCCCCCCCACCCTCCCTGTCAGTTCTCCTCAGGTGGGCCTCCTGCGTTTCCTTCATCTGCTCTCCTCCTTCGACTGGAAGAACAACCCCCTGATCGTCAACCTGAACCACCAGCTAACTGGTAAACGTGCACACACAACACACACAACACACACACACACACACACAACAACAACAAAAGGACACGTGCGTCCGGAAAAAACGCGTTCGCACACCTACAACCGTTAACCCGTTTGTCCCGTCCCGTCCCCCCCCCCCCCCCTCCTAGCGGCCGACTACACTGAGATCAAGAACGACTTCACGGCCTCTAGGGAGTCCCTGCCCGTCATGTTTATAGCCACGCCCAAAGACAGGAAGTCGTCCATCTGGACCAAGCCGGCCCCTTCCATACAGGTTAGGAAGCACGATACTTAACACACAGCAGAGCAAAACACAGCTTTAATCACGGAAATCCCAACAACACACCAGGAGGTACGGGAAAAGGCATCATTGTAACTTGTTTTAACTGAATGCTGTTGCGATTCTTCCTTTTGGCACTGGTTTGCTTTCCCACAATGCTTTATAATCTGACTGCCTGCATGTTTGGAGACTATCGTTGATATGATCAGTGGCCGATGCTTTTTTTGTTTGTTGGTAAAGCTCTCTCTTGGAAGTCGCTTTGGATAAAAGTGTCTGTTCGACAAATAAATGTAAATTTTTACATTTTAAAAACATTTTACAAAAACGGCGTTACACTCAGACATGGTCTTCGCCTGTTCCCGGGGTTTTGGAGGCAGTTCTGGAAGGTGCTCAAAGGGACAGAGCAGCAATGTAAACGACGACAACAGCAAAACGCAGCAGGTGTGCGGTCACAGGCAGGGCAGCAGGTGTGCGGTCACAGGCAGGGCAGCAGGTGTGCGGTCACAGGCAGGGCAGCAGGTGTGCGGTCACAGGCAGGGCAGCAGGTGTGCGGTCACAGGCAGGGCAGCAGGTGTGCGGTCACAGGCAGGGCAGCAGGTGTGGTCACAGGCAGGGCAGCAGGTGTGCGGTCACAGGCAGGGCAGCAGGTGTGCGGTCACAGGCAGGGCAGCAGGTGCGGTCACAGGCAGGGCTGTAGGTGTGCGGTCACAGGCAGGGCAGCAGGTGTGCGGTCACAGGCAGGGCAGCATGTGCGGTCACAGGCAGGGCAGCAGGTGTGCGGTCACAGGCAGGGCAGCAGGTGTGCGGTCACAGGCAGGGCAGCAGGTGCGGTCACAGGCAGGGCAGCAGGTGTGCAGTCACAGGCAGGGCAGCAGGTGTGCGGTCACAGGCAGGGCAGCAGGTGCGGTCACAGGCAGGGCAGCAGGTGCGGTCACAGGCAGGGCAGCAGGTGCGGTCACAGGCAGGGCAGCAGGTGTGCGGTCACAGGCAGGACAGCAGGTGTGCGGTCAGAGGCATCGCAGCATGAAAGAGCTGCAGTATCTGGGCTGGATGCAGTCGCACAGCTTCCCCACGCGCGCTCCTTTCCTCAGCGCACACTGCTCCCCAGCCTCACACTGGGGGGGTCAGATGGCTCAATGGTTAAGGCGTTGGCCTCATGAGAGGAAGGTTGTGAGATCGAACCCCCGGCTGTGGCTATATGATGTTTTGTCCTTGGGCAAGGCACTTCACCCTACTGTCCTCAGGGAGAATGTCCCTGTACTTACTGTAAGTCACTGGATAAATTATAATTGTAATTGATTCACTCACCATGGGCAGCATGCTGTGCTTCTTGGCGTGAGGCAGGACACGGTCGTTTCTCAATCTCTCCAGAATGCCTTGTAGGTCGTTGATCTACGGAATGAGGGAAAAATAAAGGACAGAACTTGATTCCACAACAAATACCTCACACACACACACACTCGCCAGAATCATTTTATCCCTGAAAATCCTCACCAGCTGCTGTTCGTCACCGTCTCCCAAAGCAAAACCGGTCAGAGACCTCAACTCTAGAACCTCGACGCTTCCCAGCATGCTCGCCGCCGTCACGGCGACCCAGATGAGAAGGGGAAGGTAGCGTCGGCTGCTCGGCATGGTGCTCCTGACCCAGATACGGTTCCTGCTTCCCTGCCTCGGCCCCTAGATCAACACTGGAGCCTCGCCTGAGGACCAGGGCTCTTTATATAGAGGACTTACTGTGGTCCAGCCCGCCGCTGACCCACTCCCACCCAAAACCACGTCAGACCGCGTCCACCAAGGTAGACCCCCCCCCCCCCGGACGATCTTATTGGAGACCAGCATGCCTCCTTTTCAACTTTCTACCAGGGTCAACTGCCCAACCTTGAAAACATACCTGGGAAAGAACATTTAAATGGTCCATTCATTCTGCAAAGCAGCTGTAGAGCAGTACAGAGACAAAGAGTCTCTCTTCATTCATCCCTGAAGGAAATCGATTCACTCAAATTATACAAGGCCGAATCAGGTACATTTTGAACAGGGATATTACATTTATTAGATTAGATTGAACTTTATTGTCATTACACAGGTACAAGTACAGGGTAACGAAATACAGTTAGCATCCAACCAGAAGTGCAAAACAGTTATTAAACAGAATATAATAAATGAGTATACTCAGAATATACACAGTATTATAATTTATATTTACTCATTTAGCAGATGTTTTTATCCGGAGTGACTTACAAGTAAGGGACAGGGACATTCCCCCCTGAGGCAAGTAGGGTGAAGTGCCTTGCTTAATGATACAATGTCTTGTAGGCACAGCTGGGGTTTGAACCGGGTACGTTCTGATTACTTAGCCTCAGCTCCCTACCGCTTAGCTACTTGACTCCCTATTAGATTCATTAGATTAGATTCAACTTAATTGTCATTACACAGGTACAAGTACAGGGTAACGAAATACAGTTAGCATCCAACCAGAAGTGCAAAACAGTTATTACAACAGAATATAATAAATATGGGTATACTCAGAATATACACAGTATGAACAGTGTAGTCAGAATATACAGGGTATGTACAGATTCAAGTGATTTAAGACACATGTGCAGCTGTATAGTACAATATACTACAGTATTAAACAGAAGATTACAGCAGTTCATGGAAGCTGTAGCTAAAAGCAAACACTGCTGCCACTCTTTCTGAGTGTATCCTGGTACTGCCAGTAAGGACTCGTTCTAGCGTGTTGGACAGCCTTTAGCGAGTGACGAATCTAGGTGGACTCTGTTATCTTTCTAAATCCCGAACGCTTTGTCCCTTCAATAACATTCACCAAGCCTTTATTTTTCGCCTCCGCCCTATTAAAGAGCAAGATTTACGAGGCGCGAGCATGAATGAGGGAAAGCTTGGCAACGCCACGACATTCGTTCAACAGCGTGCCCTCTGAACCAGGAGGGAGTTCGTGTCGTGATTTCGTAGCGGAAGCCCGCCGTTACGAAAGAGGTCCACGCGCGAAGGCTCGCGTTTCGGAGAACGACGGAGGGACTCCTCGGAGGGAGGGAGTGTGTGTGTGTGTGTGTGTGTGTGTGGGTGTCTCTGTCTCTGATGCCTTCCCTGTGTCTCTCCTGCGTTCAGATGCTGCAGCGCGCGGTGATGGTGGCCGCCGAGAGCCTGAAGGTTCTGGAAACGCAGCTCATGGACAACAGGCAGATGCAGGACGTCAAGGTAGGCCGGCCGAGCCGACAGCGAAAACCGAGCCCAAAAAAAAACCATGAGTCTCCCAGACTGACCCTCAGCTCCGCCCTCAGGTGGTCGTTCGCCCGCCGCTGGACGCCTACGACGTCCTGATCCACCTGGACCCCAAGCAGGTGCCCCGGGTCAACCAGGCGGTGGATCCGCCCTGCGCCAACTACGGCAGGGGGACCCTGGCAGGCAGAGTCGCCCGAACCGGAGGGGTCATGCCCGTGGTGGACTTCGACCCCGTCAAATGCTACCTGGCCGAGCTCAGAGTAAGTGCATGCGTGTGTTTGGAACAGATAGTGAGGAAAACACAACCCAGACAAGTAGAGCACAGACCATAATGACCCCTTGTCCTGGGGGGGATCTGAGATGTGTGTGTGTGTGTGTGTGTGTGTGTAACCGCCGCCCCCTCCACCGTTCTTTACTGTCCTACATCTCTCCCAGGATGCCTTTGGAGACCTGGCTCTGTTCTTCTGTGACCCCTACGGAGGCACGGTGATTGCCGTCCTGTGGAAACCCAAAGCCTTCAGCCCCCAGCCGTTCAAGGTAGGGTCGACCATCTACACCATTCCTGTTTTTCCATTTCTAGGATATATCTATGTTTAAATACATTGAATTATCATTTGAATTACATTGAATTACATTCTTTTCATTCTTTTCCTCCTTCTGTACTTTTCTCCCAGACCTCCCAGATAGCAGCTCGCCACGTGGAGGTGAGCGGGGATGAGGCCCACAGCCTGCCCAACGTGGAGGCCATCCTTGAGGACTTCAGAGTCGTGGGATCAGGCCTGGTCAAGTTTGTGGAGGCCAGGACAGACAAATGGATGGTGTAGACTAGGGAGTTATTACATGGGACTTTGTTACTATGTTTTACACAGCCACTGATGAACAGAATCCTTTAATCCCTTCTCTATATACGCAACACCAGGGGCCGGTACTGCCAATCAAGATTGGCGTTAACGAGGTAATGTCAGTTTCAACCCAATACAGAAACCCCTGAGTTAAACCTGAAGAAGGTACCTCGTTAACGTCAAATCTTGATTGGTAGTATAGGCCACTGATCTCCTGTTTTGTATAATGAAGACATTTGAACCAGTATGTAACCTACCGGGCAGTATGAAAGTACTACACACTTGTAGTAACCATGTGATCTTTGGCCATGTTGGGGCTTAATAATGTCTCATTACTAGTCCTTGAATACATATACCATTAAATAACATTTATGGTAAGATGTGTTTATTTGTATTGATTTGACCGAGGACTTTTGTCAACTGTTTATGTGTAGTGTGTTTGATGACCAGCAGGGGTTGCTATACATTTTGTGTGTATGCAGTCTTTGTACACAGTGTATAAGATTGAGGGGAAATATGTTTAAATATTGCTAGTGCTGGGTGAACAAGATTTAAGGGAAACTATTTCACAAGAACCTGTTTCTGTGTCAGACAACTTAACTTGTGTGGCCAGTTCTTAACTAGGTTTACATTCTCTCTTTCTCTCAGACAACTGTAATTACATGTTCTGAAAGAGCCTTTCTTAGAAATGAATTTACTGTTATTACGGTTCTCGTGTCCTACACGCATTTCTTCATGTCACATCTTGCTTGCAAATTGGTGTGTTTATGCTCAGTTCGAAGAAGGTGTCAAAACTTGATTGGCTTGTTCCTCACAACTTTAATTTTGTCTGCTTTCCTGGTAACAGATTTTAAGTAGCAGACTCACTGTCCTGATAAAAGCAGCCCATACACAAATCTATCTTCACAGGTGGCCAGATTTTATAACAGCATTAACAAACACATCCACAAAATGCACAGCCTACTGAAGTAGACTAATAAAATCGAAAATCTGACTAGACGAATATAAATGGGAATCTAGTGTATTACGTGACTAGATTGAAACAGATTCCTTGTATTTGCTTGACAAACATTTCAAACGAATCTGAACTCATCCTGGAACATGTCATAAAATCTGTGCATCATCACATCAACCAGATACCGTATGTTTACCCACTGTACCGCAAACTCCATCATCTTTCTCAGGCTGTTAACCGGTACCCAGAACTACCTGCTGGCTGAAACCCCATGAGGTGAACTGGCATGCCTGAAGATCTTTTGAACAGATAATTTGGTATATCAAAACCATTCCAGCGAACACTTTGTTCAGAACAAGTTGCACTGCCCCTCTGACAAAGCTTAGTCAAAAGGGAAGTACGGATACATTTGGATTTGTTTTCACAGTCGGTACCGTCAAGTCACTCAAATTGGCAACGTACGTGGTTTTAAGCCTCCCCTCCCACTTTGTCTAAACAAGCATTCCATCATGGGACCCTGAAATACCCCCTGCACACCTGGGACACACTTGTAAGGTAACCGAAACAGACGCAGATGCGCGGTCGAACAAACGCTGGAATAAAGGTTTAGAACCGACTGCAGCTTGAATCGTTTAAAACGTTTGCAAGTCAACTGGACGCATTTAACCTCATCCTCGTTGACGTGGGTTTCACGAGCGTACGGGGTGTTCTTGACACCGAGCAACATTGTTGATGCTCTTAACGCTTGCTTCCTGGTCACCTCTGTTACATTTACATTTATTCATTCAGCAAGTACAGAGACATTCTCCCTGAAGCAAGTAAGGTGAAGTGCCTTGCCCAAGGACACAACATCATATAGACACAGCCGGGGCTCAATCTCACAACCTTCGGATCATGAGGCCAACGTCTTAACCATTGAGCCATCTGACCCCCTGATGACTTGTGTGGATATTTCAGTGCCCTATAACCCTTAGAGAGCAATCTGGTGTGCGCTTCCTAAAAAGGGGGATGGGCTTCGGCTGGGCCCGGCTGTTCTGGAATAGAGGAAATTGAGGAGCGGTTTCATAGAACAAGACATAACTTTCACAGGTCGCTGATTTTGTGCGCCCCCCTTGGTAGGGGGAGGCAGGTGGAACTGCTTGGATGATTCTAGCAGCAGAAGGTGGGATGACCTGATGTGACTCCTCAGGGTGACTCGATCTGAATCCTCACTCTCACAGACGTTCGTTTGGTTTGAACACGATGCTGTTTGTTTCTTCTGAGTATTTGAACACCTGTGCCCAGAGGCAAAGATAACGCTGAGATTTTACGGCGGCAGCGCCGTACTAAAATGGAGAAAGTCCCAATACATTGCAAGGAAAACATTTCAGGGACCATTTCCAACAATACAACTGGGTCGGAGGTCGGCCCTGTCAAGTTGTTAATGTAGAAATGAGGGTGAGGGACAATGAGAGGTAGAGAGACAGAGATTGAGAGAGTGAGAGAGACAGGGGTGACTGGGCTCTCTACCTGGGAGATCGGATGTCTATCGTTTCAGCAGTAACGGCACAAAACCTTCTTCTTACAGAGCCATAAAAGAAGGACATGTTCTGGAGGTCCGTGAGAGAGAGAGAGAGAGAGAGAGAGAGAGAGAGAGAGAAAGAGAGAGAGAGAGAGAGAGAGGGAGAGAGGATGGGAGGGACAGCTGGGCTCGGCCAACAGGGTGTGGTGGTTGGTTTCGAGTAGGCAGGTTTTGCAGTTGACTGACAGACAGATCCTGGCTCTATAAGAGGATGGCTACTGCACCAGACACCAAACCCCCCCCCCAAAGTTCCAGAGGACAGCCGTACCTCCGGTTGATCGCTGTCATCCTCCGCTCACTTGCCGTGCCATATTATTTTACCCACATATTCCCTAGGAACTCGCTGATCCATTGGACATCATGGGAAGGCAGAAGTATTACCTGGAGAAGCTGTCTCAGACCTTCCAGATCCGTAACTTGCTCCTCCGCCAGGCCCTGGCAGAGTGTCTGGGGACCCTCATCCTGGTGGTAAGAGCAATCTCGGAATCTCTCTTCACTTCACTTCTCCTGTTTTGTTCAGATTCCAGTAGCGTAGCCTCTGGCACATTCCCGGAATACAACACATGGCTATAGTGGTATTTACTACAGAAAGTCAATAGTTTTGGACAGTTGTGTTTGTGTGGGAAGGCTGGTTACTATTACGGTTAGGATTATATGTGCCTTATGAAATGTGTTGCACTCCCAGTATAAGCAGAACCTCCAGATTTTAGTAGTGTGTTAATGTTTGCACGACATATTTGGAGGTTATTGTTGTATAGTCCCAAGAGTGTCAAAGTATAATATTGACAGGGAGTAGTGAGCAAACAGTTTAGTGAAAGGTTGATTTCTGGATAATGTTTAATCCATTTGTGGACATAAGAAACTCATAATAGGATCCAGGATACATGACTCACATGGGAACCTCATATGATATTATGCAGGTGTGAGTTCTGACCAACTCTGTAATAATATTTTTTAATGAAATAAATATTCATTTAGCAGACACTTCTATCCAGAGCGACTTACAGCAAGTATAGGGACATTCTCCTTGAGGCAAGGAGGGTGAAGTCACATAGCCACAGCCAGGAATCTGACTCACAATCTTCCAATCATGAGGCCAACGCCTTAACTGCCAAGCCACCTGACTCCCTGCAAGTAAAGTCACTTTCTCATCTATCACTAAAATAAAGAAATCCAGTCAGCTGACTGTCCACAAAGATATACAAGTAAACAAACAAAACAACAGTTTCACTAAATAATCCTTGAGGGGGTCTCAATCTCTTCCTATTGGCTACGGATGAGTTTCTGTGGAAATGAGGGTTAATTTGGGAGTCGTGGCGCAGTTGGTTAGGGTGTCTAGCTGTGTTAACATGATGTTGTGTCCTTGGGCAAAGCACTTCACCCTATTTGCCTCAGGGGAAATGTCCCTGTACTTGTTGTACTGGAGAAGAGCGTCTGCTAAGTGTAAATGTAATATTTAAAGTTGCTTCTGAACAGTCTGACCAGTATAAAAACTTGAGATTGCTTTCACTGTTTGGCAGTGTCTGGAAGGGCAGTTGGTATGACTGACATGTCTGGGTTAACACAATGTTTCTGAGTTAAAACTGCTTCAGGGTTATCTTAAGAGCAGTTGCTTTAGCGTCAGAGATCGCGCGGCGCGGTCTGTGATGTTTGGCTTTTGCGGCTAGGGCACTGAGACTAATTGAACCGATACGTTCCATGCGGACGGAAAGCAACAGGAAGGATGGGAACAACGCAATAACGGCCGTCAAAGTACCTCGCATACCTCGTGTTGTACTTCCCCCGAACACACATCCCCCCCCCACCACCACCACCTCAACAGGATGTCTCTCTCTCGGATAGTTCCCCCTCTTTGTTTTCCTCAGATTGTAAAGTAATGAAGGCAAGGTCAGGTGACTTGCGGTACTAACGGGGCAAGGTAACAAACAACAGAAAGAAAGGTGGGGGGGGGGGGGGGGGGGATTGAAGAGAGCGAAAATGTTTCGTTTGCTGTGCGCTTTTCACCAGCACATGTGGAGACCAGATTTGGTCCTGAGTTCTGGTGTCTGTTAGCACCGAGGAAACCACATGGTCAAAGCCGGGCCACAGCATGTCGCCGGGGTCTGTTGAAAAAGCGCGTGCGTCTGCGTTCGCACACCGTACGTGTGTGTGTGTTCGTGTGTGCGTGTGTGTGGTCCAAGGTGAGACCACAGTCTCTCTTTGTCTCCGGGGGTCACCGTGGTGATGTTGCAACTGTCGAACAGAGGGATGGTTTGTGTTGGTGGACGTACTGTGAGATGGGAGAGAGAGGGAGAGAGAAGGAGAGAGAAAGATGTGCAGAAAGGGTGTGTGTGAGATTTCAACATGTAGGACAAAAGATAAAATACTTGCTGGTCTGTGATTTCTGTTCCACTGTGCCATTGGCTGAGCAGGAGGCATGAGACAAAGTTGAAGTCATTTCTTTCCGTTTTTCATCTGCGCCAAATTAAGTTATTGCAGAGGGACGCGGTTTTCAAATTGTTTCCTCTTTGGCAGAATGCAATCTTCTCAAATCCGTAGGGCTTAAACGATTTCGAAAGATTTGTCGTTCGATGCCTTCGGCTGTCGTCATTGTGATAGCTGTGCACTTGAGTGGCCAATCGGTTAGACTAGCGAGCAAGTCTGAAGCCAGCATCTAAGGAGCTCTATCCAACCAGGGAGCTCGTCTCTCTTTTTAACCCAGGTTTGGGTTCTATTATCTAGGGGACATACTGGGCCCGCTGATGGGGAACCTGTCTGTGGGGCCAACGTCTTTGTCTGGGTCTTGACTATATAAAAAAATCCTCTCAGCGAAATTCTCTAACCAGTCATCCTCAGCAAAGACCACACACGCTGCTGGTCTCCCCATACACGAGCACACACACATCTGTCTCAACTTCTACCGGCTGTCTAGCGATGTTAAAGTAGGGAATTTGCACCTAACAGCAAACAACAAACGTTACTGCATGCCTCAGATCACCCCGTAACTCCCCCTCAGTAAAGTTCCTGCAGAAAAGGAGCTGAGTTTAAGCGATTCCAGCTTGGACTATCGCTAATAACGACCGTATCCCATCTCCTCAGTCTAGACATGATCTTCAGGGATGTCATAAGGCTGGTCATTCCGTTGCAGTGCACCTTGCTCGCTATTGAAACGATTGAAGTTTTCGAAAGCACATCTGTTTTCCATCAGACTTTCATCCCTGTCTTCCAGGTGTAAAGGTCTGGGCCCGTTGGTCAGTGTACGCAGGAGTCGGCACCATCTCATGTTGTCCTTCCGTCCTCTAGATGTTTGGCTGCGGTGCTGTGGCCCAGCTGGTGCTTAGCGAAGGATCTCACGGCTTGTTCCTCACGGTCAACTTTGCGTTCGGTTTTGCTGCCACCCTGGGGATCCTTGTCTGTGGCCAGGTATCAGGTAAGAACATTCTAGAAAAACATGCCAGTTGGCATAGCATAAAACCAACGTAATCCACTAGCGTTTGGATCAGTCTCAAATATTTCCAATTTGTGTTTGTCGTTCTAAGGCTATCCTTCTGTTTTGCCAAGTCAACAACATGATTTTGGCATTTGGATTGTTTTGCGGTTGTGCGGTTCTATTTGTTGGCATACTGTTGTGGTGACATCCTGTCATTTTGCGCTCTCTAGGTGGCCATCTGAACCCAGCGGTGACCTTTGCCCTTTGCCTGCTGGGGAGAGAGCGCTGGTTGAAGTTCCCAGTGTACTTTGCCTTCCAAACGCTCGGCGCGTTCCTCGGCTCGGGGATTATCTTCGGCCTGTACTTTGGTGAGGGCCAAATATTTTGGGGGATTTGTGGAAAGGGAATTGTGGGTTGTGCGGTTATATATATGTCTATATAATTCAGTCTAATTCAGTCAGTCTATATAATTCAGATTCAGATTTTCAGATTACTTTATTGATCCCGAGGGAAACTCCGTTGATACAAAGAAGTTTCCCTCGGGATCAATAAAGTAATCTGAAAATCTGAATCTGAATTATCTGTGATTCTGAGTCTTGCTCGGGTGGGGTCAGGCCCTAAACACAAAGTCACGTTCGATCTGTTTGTGTGCGTTCCCTCCCAGACGCTCTGTGGGACTTTAAAGGAGTTCTTGCAGTTACCGGAGAGAACGCAACTGCTGGTATCTTTGCCACGTACCCTGGAAAACACCTGTCTCTCGTCAACGGCTTCTTTGACCAGGTATACTGAAAAAAAACTCTTAAAAACCTTTTGAACGATATGCAGCGTCCAGCATATTCTACCGGTACTGTAGTGATATCACTACAGTAGCTAGCGGACGAAGTTCATAAAAATCACGGTCATGGTGAGGGAGTCAGCTGGCTGAGCGGTTAAGGCATTGGGCTGGTGATCAGAAGGTTACAGGTTCCTATCCCAGCCGTGCCAACATGACGTTGTGTCCTTGGGCAAGGCACTTCACCCTACTTGCCTTGTCCCTGTACTTGTTGTAAATAAGAGCGTCTGCTAAATGACTAAATGGAAATGTGATCCGTCTCCGTCAGATGATCGGCACAGCGGCGCTGATCGTGTGCATCCTGGCCATCGTGGACCCCTACAACAACCCCATCCCCCAGGGACTGGAAGCCTTCACCGTGGGGTTTGTGGTGCTGGTCATCGGCCTGTCCATGGGCCTCAACTCAGGCTACGCCGTCAACCCAGCCAGGGACCTGGGCCCTCGTCTCTTCACCTCCATCGCAGGCTGGGGCTCGGAGGTCTTCAGGTCAGTCAGCTGACACTACTATCGAATGAATAGACTGGAGTCATGTGACGCAGCGTCTGCTAAATGACTAAATGAATATAATAATAATAATAATAATAATAAATTTTATTTGAAAGGCGCCTTTCTAGAGACTCAAGGACACGTACACAAATGAGATAAAATAATACATTAAGAATAAACATCCATATCAATAAATAAAAAATGTAGAAAACACACAAATAAGAACAATGAACAAATAAGAACAATGAGTATCTGTGGTTTTACTCTCCTTTAATGTCTGACTTGTTTTCTCCGAGTTTGACGATGTTCTCTGTGTTTTTTCCTCCAGCGCCTATGAGTACTGGTTCCTGGTCCCGATCTTCGCCCCGTTCTTGGGCACCATCTTTGGGGTGATTGTCTACCAGCTGATGGTGGGTTATCACCAGGAAGGGGAGTTTCGCGATAAGGCCAGGATGTCCGAAGAAAGAGTTAAACTGACCAACATCTCCTCTGGCAATGACCAGACTAAAGGATCTTCCAAGGAAATGGAATGAGTCACGATAATCCTTCCTCTCAACACACAAACACACAAACACACACAATTACAGGCCACTGAGTGTTGTGGTTACTAGTGCACAACAAGACAACAGCGTCACACCTTTACCATCACAGAATTACATTAATTCTTCAAAATAATGAAAGTTTGTATTTTAGTATCCCTTACTTGGACAGTATTGTCTTTGTCTTTTTTTACATTGTTGTTTCTTTAACTTTTATTTGTATAGATGTACATGTGTATCCTGATCTAAATTTTGTATTCTCTTTGCTTATTATACTTATTATTTTCTTAAATCTTTAATGAGTTGATTTCACAGTATTATCCCCTACATTGTCTTTACTTAGCAGACTACTTTTTTGATAGTAGTATTTTTGATATTCACAGATTCATATTTAATTTGAGATGATAGATGACAGCGCTTGTATATCTGGTAGTCCTTTGGTTATCTGTCAAATGTTTGGGCTTGAGCGTGGAATGCATGGGACCAGATGTTCGTTTTGATTTAGCTTGTAGTATCCTATCTTAGAATCAGCACCCTCTGCATAACACAATGTAATCCTGGGATCTGTAATCCTTCCTTAATAAACCTTGTTATTTTTGTGTAATTGTCATGGTCCTCATATTTTTTTCTTTTGCAGTGTGTGTGTGTGTGTGTGTGTGTGTGTGTGTGTGTGTGCTTGGGTGGGTGGGGGGCATTGCATTTCTTGTTCTTAACAGGGTGGTCAACGTTTTATTAGGGAACATTGAATTCCTTGACCTACGCACAGCATTTGCAACGTAGACAGATTTTTTTCAGATCGCTGCAGAATTATTTTTAGCAAGCCTGATCGATGAGCCAAAAGAGGTGATACCTGCTTTCAAAAAATTCTAATAGGGACAATTCATATATATGTCGTTGGCCCATGGTGATGTTATCTCATGTTCTTAATGTGTTACTTTAATACTCTATTTCAGGGGTCCTCAGGGGCCACTGTACTGAAGGTTTTAGATGTTTCCCTGCTTTAGCACAACTAGCAACCGATATGAAAGGTAAGGCAAAGGTACTTGGACCAATATTCAGTTCTCCTGAAGGCCGCATTTTGAGGGATTTTTGTTGTTGTTTTCTTGTTAGAGAAATCCACGGATCTTGGCAAAACATCGAATTTAAGACAAAACGAGACAAACTATCACTCACCAACCTGCCCAGGCTGCCATGCGAGGCTCCATCTTGGTTTATTCTTCATTATACATAATTTATGCACTCATATATGATCTGGTGTAGTCCACTGGTTGAGTTTGGCTTGAGAGTTCAATGGTGTTGCAGTGACGTTGCCATGCCTCCCGTCCGAGCGCATGGGCGTGTTGTGGGTTTCCAGATGAGGTGAAGTGTGCGTGACAGGTCACGGCCGTTGTCAACCCCCATTTTAACCGTACCACACCCATTTCAGGAATGATTTCTTTTATTATGTCATGATGACGTGTTTGTACAGCTATAGCCTACCCTGGCATCTGTTGTCATTCAAATGTTCTGACACTTGTATCAGTCATTCCCTGGCATAGGAAAATACCCACATGGAAAATACAGTACATCAAAAAAGTGAGTTGACATGCCTAAAAAAATGACCTGACACTGAAAGCTGTATTTGTCTCTTTCTCTTTCAGAATCAGAATCAGGTTCAATCGCTATGCAAGATAAACAAACATAGAATTCACTGTGACAAGAAGAGCAACATAGAACATGTATAGGAGTAAAAAATAAACATGTAAAAGGTGGAAAGTGGGCACTAGATATACAGGGGGGGGGGATATAACTATAATGAGTTAGTACAAGAAGGATGGGTATATATCGTCGGGGGGGGGGGGGTGTATATACGCAGTAGTGCAAACGGTTCAGATTCAGATTACTTTATTGATCCCGAGGGAAACTCCTTTGTATCAACGGCACACAGTCTCGCAAAGCACACAAGGGTAAGGGTGTGAGGTAAAAGATTAGAAAGTGTACACAGGGATAGGGGGTGGGGTCAATAACAATAAGTAAAAAGTAAAAAATGGTGGGTGAGGTGAATCCTCCCAGGGAGCATAATGATTATGTACAGAAGCTATACATTTACAATTATACAGTATTGGTCTTGTATAATATACAGTATTATATTAGAATGTACATGAATTTCAGTTTTTGTACAGAATGTGCAGAATGTAGAACAGAATATACAGGATGTCCAGGATAAAGTGCAGGTTACAGACTATACCCTTATAATCTATACAATTCAATTACAATTATGCAAGTAATTGTGATGTACATGATTTACAGCTATTTGCAGCATATACAGGATATACAGGTGGTGCAAAGCAGTTAGTTTTAAGGTGTCATGTGCTAGGCGGCATAGTGCAGTGGGACAAGTAAAATCGACATTTGTTTGCAGTCCCTCTTTGCAAGCAATGTCACTAAGGGCTCACACACCCATAGAACTGCCCCTCAACCAACCCAAACCCTCAAGGAAGACAAGGAAAAACTCCCAGAGCAACTCACTATGGAGAAAAAAATGTAAGAAACCCTGGGAGGAGCAATTCAGTGAGGGATCCCCTCCTCCAGGGACGGTTGGAGAAAGTGAAGAGCAGAACACAGGCTACATGTTATCTCTGGATAGAGATACACAATGCCCAACTTGGGGCTGAGGTAGCACCAAAGTCAGTTTAAGCAGCCACTGTGCTTGGGCCTGTGATTGGCGCAGCCTCACACGCAGGGGGGGATGAGAAGGGGACCGGGAATTCTCTCCTTTCTCTACCAAAAGTTCCTTAGAAGACGCTTTTACTGCTCAACACCGTCAAAGATTCTTTATTTTGTCTTGCACTGACAAACCTTCTCATGAAGTGCTTCTCATACCTTTACCTGAGTATGTGGTGTATTATGTAGGTTTCATAGCCAGTAAAAACCCCTAAGCTCTCCGAAACCGATTTCAAAAATGTACTTTTTTTCAGTTTTCCGTTCAATTCGGTTCATTTTGCTGAACGATTCAGTATACTTCATCCCACAGTTTCTTTTCATGTTTTACCCTTTTTTTTTAAAGGCTGGATCGCTGTCAGTGTCTTTCTAGGAACTGTCTTCATAAAGCAGGGGCAGGTTAATCCTTCAGAACGGTGTGTTTCTGTTGGAGCCTGAGGATCAGTGTCATTCGTTTATTTGGCTGGCTTTCGCCTAACATGTTACAGCATGACGTGGGAAGCTCCTTCCAGAATGTTCCCCAACGCTTTGTGCTACTTTCCTAGAAATGGTTAGGAATGTCCAGGAACAAACTGTTAGCTGTTAAGGGGCGGATGAGGATCCGTCAGTCGGTTTGGCTGACAAGCAGATGATAACTCATTGCAACTCTTTTCGTTCCGGATCTCCATTAGAGATAAATGCTGTATAATTTAGTCCAAGTGGGCCCTTTTTTTCTTATATTGTTTCTTTCACATCTGCGCAGGGATATGGATCGTGGTCAGACAGGGACACACAGTCTCTCCCTGTGTCGTCCCCAGAGATTGCGTCTGCCAATCTTCCCATGAACCCTCTGTTCGCAAACCGCCTTTCGAAGAGGCAGAGCAGCACAGGAGTTAATTGACAGCCACTTTTTGGAGACCAAAAGTTTGTTTACTGCGCAGAATTCGAAGTGGCGGACATTTCGTGACGAGATGAGTTTAGGCGTTTAAAGTTAGGCGGTTGAAGTGCCTATCGTGTCATTACGTGACTTTAGTTGTAGCGTCAGGGGAAGTTTTACGATTCTGTTATTGAGTTTGACCTCACGCTCCACCGCAGTCTCGGTCTGATCTTGTGTACCTGTTCTAAAACCTGTCAGATCTCTTTTCCTAGAACTCCATGGGATGAAAAAGAAACAAACCTGCCTCTGGTTCTGCGTGTTCTTGTTCGTCCACGATAGTGCCATCACAACTCCCAGCACAAATAAGTGCTTTTCCCTTTGAAAGAGGGATTTCTAGGATTTCCACTTTCCAATTTCCACTCCATATGATGAATGGGGTGAAAATTAGGTCATCATATTGATGTGTTTGGTTTCTCGTTACTATGAGGCCTCTGCTCAATAAACAAAATTCTTGAACAAGAAGGGACAAGATGTTTACCTTTGTCCTCGCTGAAACTCCCTACATTTTAGACAGGTATGGAACTGTCCAGTATTTATCGGCGTAGTTCCGGCAGCTCCATAGTGTGACGACTGCTCTTCAAGAACCAGACCATAGTCACAGGAGGAGGAGATAAGAGAGGAAATGATCTGGAGGAAAAGGCACTTCCGGATGTTTGACCAAACCTAGAAAGCATTTAGGAAAATGAAGGAAATTGTTGAGCAATTGTGTGTTTACCCGAGAGCATCTTCCTCAAGGGACTGAACCATCCCTTTCCATCAGCACGGAGGCTACATTTAAGGTGGACCAGCTGATCCACGAGTTCCATGACGTTGACGTAAACACACATACGTTCTTTTTGACGTTGTTCACTTGCGTAGCTGTTTTCTACGGCAAGGAAAAAAACTGGCTTCTGCCTACCAAACCAAAGAGTATGTACTCTGGGCGTTCGTATATCATGACAAAATACTATTTTGTTCGAGTCCCGCCTTGAACTTTGACCCCCTCGTTTTGTCAGTATGCGAAGCAAAATGCGTATATTTGGTTTGGAACATGTTTGATGTGAAATGATCAAAACAGAGCTGAGGAGAACCGCGTGCTGTTAGATGTCCCGGGATACCTCTGCTGTTACTTACCGTCTGGGCAGGTTCCAACAGGTTCTGGCTTTGGTTCAGAGGATCAGGGCCACGAGACTGGGCCAACCAGCTGTGGATGTAGAGAGGCAGTCCAGACTGGGCCAACCAGCTGTGGATGTAGAGAGGCAGTCCAGACTGTGGAGCACTGCCTTGTTCACCAGCCAACGAAAAAGAGGATTGTGGGTAAAACACCATGAGAAATACACACACCGGCCACTTTATTAGGTACACCTTGCTAGGACCGGTTGGACCCCCTTTTGCCTTCTGGTGCCTTCATGAATCAGGTGTGTTGGAGCAGGGAAACAGCGAGAACATGCAGGACTGTGGGCCCTGAGGACCAGGGTGGAGAACCACTGCCTTAATGCATTTGCTGCCACGTGATGGTCTGATTAGAAATGTGCGTTTATGAGCAGTTGGATCTCAGTCTCATCGCACACACCCCTAGGTCACATGCCTAGGATACACCTCGCACAAGGACTATAAGTCCTCTAATTGCCGCCATGAAGGGAATGTCATGTAATTGGTCTCAGCAGTTAAACTTTTACCCACTATTTGTTAGACTATTTGACTATTTTTGTGGATTGTTTACTTTTAGTGGATTATTTTTAGTGGTTATTTTAGTGACTTATTTATTGGCACCAGCAAAGTGTTTATATTAATGTATTAACTCTGTTTTTCTGTTTGTACTCCTCTTTTTCTTACAAGCATGAGCTGTTTTTACAACTAATTTTCCCCAGAGGGGACAATAAAGGTTTCAATCAATCAATCAATCAATCAATCAACAAAGCAGGTTCTAGCGGAGCTTATCTGCACCACGTCAACCACGCCACATAAAACGAAGTGAGCAGAAAAACGCGGTAAAATATGAGTTGGTGTTTTAAGACGTGTTAAACCCCCCCCCCCCCCCCCCCCCCCCCCCCCCCACAGCCCTCCTCAACGCACACACTTTCACAGCACGAGGATAAACCAGGGAAGGTTTATAGATGGGCAGCTAAGGGAAGTACAAAGCACACGCTGTTTATTGCTTGCGTCCTGTTCTACAGTGTACACATCGTACAGTACATCTTTAGATCTGTACACCCTTAGGGTATTCATCAAGCTGAGACAGAAAACCGGACATATAGTCTGTACATAACTTCCTGCTCTCTCAAACTTAACTTTAAACACACACTCCCGTGGAGCGCTTATGTGCTGTTGGAAAATATCCGGTTCATTAAACCTCATCCCCAGCCCCAGTATGTCCGTAACCTAAAGCTCTTTTAAGACCTTTCTCACAAGACTTTTTTTTCTCCTAATTGCCAAATAAAAAAAAACTTGAACCCTGACACAGGGAAGAAGAGAAAAGACTGCGATGACGCCCCAGGGCGCCAAAAAAAACACAGAAGCACTTCATACACGCTAGTTCGTTTAATGCAGATTTTTGCGACTTAAACTTGTCAAGGTGGATGATGATAATAACTAAGAACGTTAAAAAAATGACTGTTAACCAAGCACGACTGTAAAATAAAACACACAGGAAAACACACTGTAAACTGCTTTGACAAGAAATCCGACATTAGTGGTTCATTAAGTATTCAGTCATTACCATAGATTCCTCAGTTGATCAGCATTTCCTAGGCTATGCAAATCATTAGTTAGTAAAATCACAGTTTTCAGATAATCAGTTATCAACTGACACTTGTCAGTTATCAGTTTCCTAAGTTATCCCTTTGGAGTGAAAAAAGGCTTGAAAAGCTATACATTCTTTAGTACCATTAACCTAACTGTCTCTAAAGACAACATTAGCATAACACCAATGCGATCCTGTCTGTACATCTCCAGCACGCTGTTCTTTCTGCCTTTTGTTATTTTGCCTTGGCTACAGGTCTAGCTTCAAGGTGAGCACGCTAATGCATTCCATGTGTGTTTTGTGGTTGAGTGTAGCTCACTGGGGTCCAGCCGTGTTCTCTGGCCCCCACTATGAAAGCTTTCATCTCGGCCTGGAAACATCCTTCAGAAGGGGAGCTTCGGCCTGCGGGCATGGCTGACATTCCATCTGGGTTACACCGGGTGAGATTTGCCAGAGATCCCATCCCATCAACAAACCTTCACATGCTTTTTTAGTATTAAGTGATAAAATACGGAGGGAGTTGTTTGCACCGTGTGAATGCGGTTATCTCAAGTTGCTCATCTTTCTCTCCGTCTTTTTACGACTCCCTCCCCGCCTGGCTATCGCACGCAGGGACCCCGCGAACGCGCCCCGGCAGGATCAGTCGACGAGGCAGCTGTCAAACAAGGGGGTGACCGTGCCGTCCTTCCACTCGATCAGGATCTCGCCGTGCTGCAGGGCGGGCGAGCGAGGGGGCCGCTGGGCGTTCTTGGTGAGGGGGGCTCTCTCGCCGGGCACGGGCGACCCCGGCGGACTGAAGCCCCCTGCTGGGGAGTAGGACTTCAGCACGCACACCACCTTCTTCCTCCTGGGGGGGGGGGGACACACACGCAGCACAGAGACGCGTCTGGAGGGTTAGCCGTGCGGAGGAGCGGGGGGGGGGGGGGGGGGGTGGCAGCGTTGGGGCGGGCCCGCTCGCTCACCTGTTGTGGTGGACGTTGACGATGAGGATCACCGCTCCCAGCACCAGGGCCAAGGAGCTCAGCACGAGCATCGTCACCTTCCAGCCCATGCCTGTGGACCACACACACACACACACACAGGTGTTGTTGTCTGCCGGGAACACACCCACAACATGAACGTCTATCGTTGCTCGGCGTTGGCTGCGACTCTACCGCCACCTTCTGTCGAACGCTCAGAATTACAGGCACTGAATTTCCCCTTCTTTACGCAACGTCTGTTTCCAGATTCCTAAATCCAGTGGTATTCTATAATTGTATGCTCAAATAAATAACATTAAGAGTGTTGCCAGTTTACCATAGTCCATACTGAAGTACACTACAGAGGGTTCCTCAGGCACGCCCGTGTTCTGGGGCGGGCGCTCTATCCAGGGAGCTGTGGTGTTGTGGTCAGGTACCCCTGGCGCAGGAGAGCTCGTATTAAAAAAACATGGATGTTTATCTGGGCACAGTTGAAACTTTTGTTTCACATTCTCATGGTGTACGGTACTTTGACAGCGTTCAGTTCATCTACGAAATCTTCACAACGTTCGCGCTTCAATAAAAAATATGAATACATTTGATTTGGAAGGCGCCTTTCTAGACAATCAAGGACACCATACACCTTATATGAGATAAAAGAATACATCAAGAATAAACATCAATGTCAATAAATAAAAAATAAATAAAAAACACACAAATAAGAACAATTACAATAGATTAAGGGATGGGACAGGGCAAGTGGCATCAGAGAAAATAGGCAGTTTTTTATGTTGTCACAGGTCCCTAGACCAATACCTGGCTGTGATTGGTTAGATGGAGTAGAGCCACCCAATGAACCCTCGATAAGCGAAGACCCCACATGATGCTGCTGCTGGTGGTGGTGACGGTGGCCATCACCTTTCTCCCGACAGCCTGCATCGTTTCCCATCAGCCTCCACTTGCTGACCTGTCCTCGTTCCTTGGAGAGCCAGATCTTTCCAGAATCCTGCCTCACGCTCAGGTAGAGCCCCTTGCCCTGCAGGGTGAGGTGGCCCTTTCTGCTGCACGCCCACGACTGAGCGTCCTTGTCTTGTTCCTGGTCATCACCGCCGTCACCCCCCTCCTCCGCCCCAGGTTCGACCCCAGATCTGCAGCCTTGCAGCCGGACGCTGTCATGTTGCTGGAGCCGCTGGGCGGTCAGGCAGTCCCCGGTGTGGACGCTGCTGAGGGCTTGGATCCCTGGGAGCCACTGCCACTCCTGGAGGGGGGAGTCGGGGCTGCAGTCCTCCAGAAATACTCGGCCACCCCGGGGACTGCCATCCTGGACCTGCAAACACTTACCCAGCAGCTCGTTTCTGATGCTGAAGCCGGTTGCTCCTTTATCAAGAGAGAAGAAGAGAGAGAACGAAAAAAAAATTCTGAAGATACTGAAAGGAAAGTTGCCTCAATGTTATGTACTTTTTAGTTTGGTCTTGTCAACTCATTTAGGCTGGTTGGCTAGCTATCTAGCCTGGGATTGTAAACTTTTTTCACACCGATTCCAGTCATTACAGAGCCAGAGAAGGGTATTACTTAGGCTATTTGGCTTTCGGTTTCTCAGGTACAACAATACAATAGTTAACCAGCCCGAAATGCTACTGTAACCCACTAAAGCAGAAGTTTAAAGTGCCAACAGTTCCATTTCTAAAACAGACGATGAAGTATCTGACATGATGCAAATGACAAAACAACATCAACACACCGATCAAGTGCTTACCGTCGAAAATAACGATTATAAAGAGAGCGAGTGGGAAGTGTAACATGTTGTTCCCCATGGTCATTCCAGTCTGCGGTGTCTAAGCAACAACAGGTCTGTACTACTGCACAAGTGGGCGTGTGAACTCAACTATGCATGGCCCCCCATCCCATTGCACCCCATAAAATGCCCCCCCATCCCATCCTCCAATATGCGGAGCTGGATTTACATGCAAAAGCCATGGATAAATAAATCCCACCGATAAAAGACAGGCACGCAGGATTGTTTCTTTCTTGAAGCGGTGAGCGGCGCCTGTGTCGCTACATGGATACTAATGAGACCTGAAGTACATAAATCTGTTAAAGAGGGGGAAAAAACAGCTTTCTGAAAGTGAAAAACAGGCAACTGCGTAAAAGAGAAGAATGCGACAGTTTTAGGAGCTTGGGTCTTTCATGTGATGTTTTTGTCAGTGGGAGTAAAGCAAATAAATCTCAGGAGGAATGTGCAGATTTCTACCTTGTTTTATTTATTTCTAATGAAGATGATGCTCATTTTTGTCGTTTGTTTACAGTCGGCCTGATGGCTTCAGCTGCAAGAGCATTTGCTCAAGTTCAATTGCTTGAACGTTACGTATAAAAGTGAATAAAATAAGTATTAAGCGGTAGGAAAATGAGAAGCTAACTCCACCGGCCAAATACACGAACAGTGACAAGTTATTATTTGAATAGTTAATAATAAAAATATAGATACCGGTCTAAAAGTAGTTACTAGTGTATTACCAGTATAATAAACGAAACGCATTCTGCGAATTGACTTTCCACAGGACCCGTAGGATCCCACGTTTTTCTACGTCATCATAAACAGGAATATTTTTGTGCAGCTTTAATCCTTTGGCACTTAAAATGTTAGCAAAGGTTAAACGTTGATTGTTTTTCCTTTAAGATGACATTATATTGGCTTTAGATATATCTGGCGAACACTTACGAAAGTCATATTTTGACAGGCCAAGTTAAAACGAAATAAATAGGAACGCCTGAAACGGACATCTTGTAACAAAAACAAAATAACCCTGATTTGGCCTTACTGATACATCAGGATTCATTGCTGCAAAAGTCATCAGACCACTGACCACAGCTGAAACTGTTTATAAAAGTAATAATAACTTAATAACAATGTAACAACATGGTAATAACTGGTAAAAAGTTTAATAACAACTTAATAACAATGTAACAACATGGTAATAACTGGTAACAAGTTTAATAACAACTTAATAACAATGTAACAACATGGTAATAACTGGTAAAAAGTTTAATAACAACTTAATAACAATGTAACAACATGGTAATAACTGGTAAAAAGTTTAATAACAACTTAATAACAACGTAACAACGTGGTAATAACTGGTAAAAAGTTTAATAACACGCAATAACAGTCTAACAATGTAGTCATAACTGGTATGAAGTGTAACAACAACTTAATAACAGTGTAACAGTGTGGTAATAGCTGGTATAAGGTGTAATACAGACTGCCTTCTCACCTTCAAAAGAAGGCTTAAAACTCACTTATTTAGAGAATGTAATGGCACTTAGGAATAGTATGGCACTTCACATAATCTAATGTGCTTTAGAACAATCTGTTGGTCCCCATATGGTGACTTTCCAGTGTTGTTTGTTGTATCTCTTGCTTTATGTTCACAATTGTTGTGTTATGCATTTATAGTTCTTCTCTTGGCACTTATTGGTTCTCATGATGTATGATTCACAATCTAAAAAACCCACTGTGTTCGGGGTCTATCACGTTGTATGCTCAATGACTGATGCTCTTTGTAAAAGCTTTCTCTTGTAAGTTGCTTTGGATAAAAGCGTCTGCTAAATGAATAAATGTAAATGTAATACCAACTTATTACCAGCATATTCGCTTTGTAGAACTTATAATAACAACAACATAATAACGATGTAACAACTTTGTACAACAGGTAAAACGTGTAATAACAGTATAGCAACTTAAAATATTACTATAAATTGTTCTTCTTTCTGTCTTCTTGTCTCTTACTGTCTTTTTCAAACTAATAGTCATCCATGGTTTGATTCCTTCTGGATCTAACGCAAAGTATAAACACAATCAAAAGCAGGGCCGCCATCGTCAGTATTGTCAGTATTGACATGGCAATACTACTTTTCATTGTAGTATCGCCTGGCAATAGCGGTATCAAAGCGCAGCCCAGCGGAGCAGTTGAAACAGCGCCTTTTTAATCCCCTTCCGTAGGGCTGCGCTTCACCACCGCCATCAAGTGGTGAACTGTGAGAAATGCATTTGTGAGGGTGGCCTACTCTAAACTACTAGATGGCTATACCTTTATATAGCTCTATTGAACACAACCCAGTGGTGGCATTTGAAGAGTACCTTTTTTCAAACGAAAAATTAACTTTGGTCTAGTGTGTTTGACTAGATACAGGTTCAAAATCGAATGATAACTTGCAAATTAATCGCATGAAAAATCTGAAGTACGGTGTTCACGTGGTAAAGAAAGTTGGCCAATGTTGAAGACTGAAACGATAGGCTATGGAGGAGGGTGGACGCTTCCGTTACTCGATTACTGCGTTCAAATGTTTTTATTCATATTTTAAACTAAGTTCACGATTTCACTGAATCCCCCTATACAGACAGAATGGGTTTCTTAGTTTCTGTAGACGGGTTCTGAATGAACTTGAAGGTCTGAAACAGGTCTGATGCTCTTGGAGACAACCCGGTTGACAAACTCAGTTAGATGTCTGATGTGTTTTCATGTCAAATAAACGTCCCCACGCACACTTAATTACATCTCTTTCCTATGATACCATCCCTACTGACCCTCTCCCACTGAAAAAGAAAAACAAATCAGAGTGATTTCCAGCAATATACAGTTCAGTTTACCTTGGACTAGGAAACGGTAATGAAAGAAACTTCCTCGTCCGTGACACTGAGGAAACGCAGCCTGCTCTCTCTCATGACACCCCCCCCCGTCTCTCTCTTTCTCTCTCCCTCTCTCTCATGACGCCCCCCTCTCTTTCTCTCTCTCTCTCTCCCTCTCTCTCATGACGCCCCCCCTCTCTCTCTTTCTCTCTCCCTCATGACACCCACCCCTCTCTCTCTCTCTCTCTTTCTCTCTCTTTCTCACCCCCTCTCTCTCTCTCTCTTTCTCTCTCTCCCTCTCTCTCATGACACCCCCCCTCTCTCCCTCTCTCTCTCTCTGTCTCTCTCTCCCTCTCTCTCCCTCTCTCTCTCTCTGTCTCTCTCTCTTTCTTTGGGTTACAGAGATGTGTCCGTATACCAGCAAGGACACAGACTAACAGCCACATTCTGAAGAGGACATTCAAGTGCCAGTAACAACCGTAACAACTCAAAACACTCATGATGTAACACTTCAGACTTAGAGATCTTTTGTTTTACTGTACATTCTGGATCAAACCGTATTAACATAACAGCCTGGGACTAAATAGTGCTTTAATGTCACCATAAACACAAAAGAGAAATTAAATGGTACATTCTGATCACCGTACACTGTTGATTTAGGTGAACATGAAATAAATGGTTTTACTGTAAAACTACCAGAGTTGTACACTAGACAACTTGTGTATGAGTGAATGGTAAAACAATCAAAAGCCAGATATTGCTAATCTTACTGTAACTGCACTTGTTATTTAAACAGTAAAGAAATATACATAGCAAAGAATTGCAGCGTTTAGTAAATAGGAAATAGTTCACAACAGTGACTAAACAATGACTAAACAATGAAGATACATCCTAATAAGTGCAATACTAGAGTGAATTATTTGTTTTGCAAATGATGGGACATGGGTTGACATGGGGAAAAGAGTGGCAAATGATTAAATCCAGTTTTGCCATTAAGGTGCTGTTGTTACCTAATAGGCAGGTATCACATATTCTGCTGTACAAAATTAGATCGACATATGAGCTCTACCACGCCAGGTTTAACACTGTGCCAATTCACTTGTTTATGGCCTGCCAGCTTGAATGTCCCTTCATGATGTTGGTGGAGGTGAGGGTGAGGGAGGGGCGCGGGGGGGAGATCGGGAGTGTGTTTGGCGCTGCTGCTCCAGAGACTCAGCCCACCAGCTTCCTGTACTGGCCTCCCAGGGTGCTTCTCAGACTCTCCATCCTGGAGGTCCTGGTGCTGCTGACTGACTGGGAGCTGTCCTCCGCCCCCCCGGCCTTGCACCTGAGCAGGGCCGCCACCTGCCTCTGGCACTGGGACGAGCCGAAGTAGTAGATGAGGGGGTCCAGGCAGCAGCTGACGCTGCTCACGCACATGGAGAGCAGGTAGGCTTGGTAGGAGCCGTCGGCGTGGTGATGGGACAGCTTGATGTAGTGCACCAGCAGGATGACGTTGGTGGGCGTGAAACACACCACGAACACCACCAGCACCGTCAGCGCCATCACCACCGCCCGCGTCTTCCTGGAGCGGTTGTCCACGTTGGCGGCGGCCAGGGCCTGGATGATGCGGGCGTAGCAGACGCCCGTGACGATCAGGGGGACGAAGAAGAACACGGAGGAGTAGACGGGAAAGAAATACAGGTAGTAGGCGCGGAGCTTGGAGATGTCCTGCACGTCGTGGCAGGTGGTGATGCCCAGGTCGGGGAGGTGGACGTCCTGCCTGGAGAGGAGGAGAGGGGTCACCCCTCCGGCCGACAGCAGCCACATGGCGCCGCACACCGCGGACGCCGTCTGCGGGCAGCGCCACTTCAGGGAGTCCATGGGGTAGACCACGGCCAGGAAGCGGTCGATGCCGATGCACATCATGAGGAGAACCGAGCAGTACATGTTGCAGTAGAACGCCGCCGTCACCAAGCGGCACATGCCGGCGCCGTAGATCCAGTTGTTGCCGTGGAAATGGTAGGCGATCCTGAAGGGCAGCAGGAAGGTGAAGAGGAGGTCGGCGCACGCAAGGTTCATCATGTAGATCACCGCCGGCTTCCGGGGGCGGATCCGCCGGGCGAACATCACCACGGCGACCAGGTTGAGGGGGACGCTGACGAGGAAGACGAGGGTGTACACGGCGGGGACGAAGGCCGTCGACAGGCGCCCCTGGAGGAACGTGCGAGCCCTTTCGGAGACGTGGTAAATCTTCTTGGGGTGGGGGTGGGGCTGGACCTTGGCAGGCGGTCCCATGCCCGAGCCGCTGCCCTCCCTGTCGTCAAGGCGATCCCACACGGCCAGGTCCAGGTAGTCTATGGGCTCGTCCGTCACCGTCAGGAAGAACCCCGAGAACGTTCTCGGGGACAGTTTATCTTCAGAGGCTGGAGGAAGAAGGTTTTGGGCGAGTTAAGTGTCGTTGCTGTACCATACAAACAGCTGAGATGATCACATTGTAATTCCTTAGAACTGTGGTTGCCAACCCTTGTCCTCCCTTCTCCGTACCGAATTTTTTTGATGTTTTTCTGCACCGACAAACCTTGGACCCAATGATTGTGTGTCTTATTCAGGCATTTCTGACCCGGGTTAGTACCGAGGTTATTCGTTGGGTCAGTTGCACCGCTTGTGCGTTATTACCGGTCTGTGCGCACAGGTAGTTTTACGAGATGATTTCTCTCAATAATAAAATGTCATACTTGCTATAATTCTATTCTTATCAAATGAAAAATGGAATACATGTTACTTACCGTTGTTTTGAGCATATATCGAGGTGTGTAGACCAAGTATCAACATCGTAAAAAGTAGGTAAAACATTTCTAGAAATGATTTCTATATTCGAAAATCGTTGAAACTTGACGCTTTATAGGGTGGGTCTATGTTGAACGCAAAAGCTGCCGCTGAAGCCAGATAAACTTCATGGTATCAGGCTTTCATGAGCAAAGAAAAGACGTTTGGAGGGTTGACTTTCCGTTGCCCATTGGTCGGTTTGGACAGCCGCGCCTCCCTTAGACATTATAAAGGATATATAACATTATAATGTCTATGGCGCCTACCCCCGGACAATAAGAGCTCTGAATTGCAAAGGAAGCCACAAAATACGAGGGTCATTCAATAAATAAGGTGATTTTTTCGGTATAAGGACTTCTATTGTAGTTGATCATGTTGTAGTCTCTGTTCATGCCATGTTATTTATCTGTATTTATTTGTATTGTATTTTAATTTATTATATGTATTATCTGTATTTGTTTTTGCCTTTTCTACTTTTATTCTGCTGCTGTAGCAAGTAAATTTCCCCGTTGTGGGATTAAAAAAGTATATCTAATCTAATCTATTACAGATAGAAGCATAGTTTTTGCTTTCACATTTAAAGTAAGCTTCTATCTGCATTAGAAGTCCTTATACCGAAAAATTCTTATTGAATGGCCCTCGTATATTGCACAGGAAAGCACGGAAATCATTTTATGTTCATTGTTTTTCATTTATTCATTTAGCAGACGCTTTTATCCATTCTCTTATTCCAAACGTGGTAATGGCATTTACAAATGAGCGCCTATAAATGTGCCTCTAAGACAAGAGTTTAACATTAGAGACTCCCCCCCTTGAGAAATCCCTTTAAAAGCACGGTTTGGCAGGTATTAGTTGCTGCTTTTAAATGAAATCTGAAACATATCATATCATCAAAACGCGCCGGAATCTTTTTTTTAATTTATATTTCACAGTACATTTAAAAGTTGAGTCTACAAAGAATTCCTCCACTAATCATCATGTGAATATTTCTACTGTGCTTTAACTCATAAGGCACGGGTTACCTACAGCATGGCCAGAAATGCAGGCTACAATGACACTTCTGGAAACTTCCCTTGTAAATATGTAGACAGTAGTGCATTGAAGTCATCCCAGCCCTTAAACAGCCCTTCTACACATAAAAGTTTAATTATATCATATTTAAAAATATATACCACACACAATCACTCAATGGTTCTGAACAAACAAAGAAAAAAAAGCGATACAATTTGACGATACAGGGGGCTGACACTTCAGCGTGGACTGGATTTCCTTTATTAAGGTGTGACCATTATCTTGTCACCAAAAGCACCAAACTAATATTAAGTCTGTCTGATTTCACCACCATGATGATTAACAAGCACACTGCTGTCCAACACCGTAACAAAACAACATATACCCACACATTTTTCCAAAAGGCACAGTTCTTTCATACTTTCTCCCTTTCTAGATGTTTCTGTCCACAGTTTTTCCTTCACTTCCCATAGAACTTCTTGTTGAGGAGGAAGATGAGCAGGTTGACGTTGATTTTGGCCTTGTCGAACATCTTCATGACGGCCACTCCATCGTACTGGAGCTGCAGGAGGTCCTGGATGCAGGCACGCACACACACACACAGATCGTGTCACTATAACCTTTCTTATTATGACGCGAGCAATAATGTATGCCAGTAAACAATGTATGCCAGTCATGCGTCTGAGAGGTTTAACCCGGTCAGCAGGAAAAGGAGACTGCTAGCCAACGCTGTTTTCAAGGGTCTGATTGGTCAGAATTTGCCGAGCGGGCTACCTGGAAATGCAGTTGAACCTTCTCCATCTCGACTCCCATGAACTTGGCCTTCACCTCAAAGTCTCCCACTTCCTCGCTGGGCGAGATGTCGAACATGACATTCTTGAACCTGGGGAGGAAACAAGCAGAAGAGGTGAGGCTGGGATGGTGCGGGGGGAAGAGGACGCGGGTGCGGAGAGCGTCACCTCCTGCTCTGCTACCTCCATTGTCCTGAGGTCACCGAATATTTTTTTTGGGGGGGGGGTTGTTTCTGCAATCTTTCAGATTGGGGACGCAAGCTAAGTAAACTAAGCAAGCTACATGCTGTTTGACGAGAAGCAATGTTACACAAGGTAGGGTCGCTAGATCGTCGCGACAGATATCGCGAAACGTCGAAGGCGTATCGTTTGTACTGTCGCCTTGCGGTTCCTCCCGACGGCCTCCGACGCCACAAGATGGCCTACACCCAGGGGTGGACTGGCCACCTGGCATACCGGGCATCGTCCCGGTGGGCCGTTGACCCAATGTGGGCCAGGGCCGCGGATCAGTTGGTACCGGGCCGCCGAAGAAATATGATAATTAATAACAATCTTTTATTTGGAAAAATTACCGGATGCTCTCGGTTCAATGTCGGAAAACGAGTAAAAAATGACGTCTTTGGGAATCGCTGGCTAGCTCGCATCGGACTATGTGGACTTACACCCCCCCCCCCCGTACCCCCCCCCCCCCCCCCCCACCCCGCTCGACCAGAAAATGCCAGGGCTGAATTTTGGTCCCAGTCCACCCCCGCCTACACCTCTCAGATTGTAGTCAGGATACACAGAAGCTGCCTGGACCTCTGAGCCACTATCACTGAAACTGTCTCATCATAACAGGAAGAGCAGGAGAGAGAGGGGGGGGGGGAGAGGGAGGGAGGGAATCTATGAGCAAAAGCCCCTTAATGATGTTTTTCCTTCCGGTTCCAGAAAGAAAAAGGAAGAAAAAAAAAGAAGCTGACAGAGCCTGTTTCGCTGTCACATCAAAGTCCTGGTGACACTCGCAACACTCAGATGTCCCCCCCACCCTCCCTCCCTCCCTCCCCCCCACCCTCCCTCCCTCCCCCCCCACCCTCCTTCCCCCCCCCACAAGCCGGTCTCTCACTGGTTGGTCTGCAGTCCCTCGATCTCCAGGACGACGCCCTTCTCGTGCAGCCTGGCCGCCGTGTACTTCAGGGACGGCTGTTTCCACTTCCTGCTGCCCTTCTCCTCGGCCTTCCTGTCGAGCTTGATGGACCTGCGCGCGTTCCTGAGGAATCGCAAAAACAAAACACCGAGATGATTCCTGGGTCAGGAGCTCCAACAGGTAACCACCGATAATGAACAAGGAATTACATTTACATTTGAGTCATTCAGCAGACGCTCTTATCCAGAGAGACTTACAGTAAGTACAGGGACATTCCCCCCTTGAGGTAAGTAGGGTGAAGCCTAAGGTCTTGTGCCTCGCCCAAGGACACAACGTCATGTTGGCACAGGCAGGTTTCGAACCAGGAACCTTCTGATTACTAGCCTGACTCCCCATCCTTTTACACAAGGCTACACTGTCACAGTAACGCCTTTTCAATTGAATACGCCCAAGCCAATCTTAAGACCTTCATCTGGGCTGCTTCGGGCGAAGTTCTGGGCTATACTCACTTCCGGTTGAGGTTGTCCAGGCAGGTTCGGATGTAGGTGTCGTAGTAGTTGGTCTGGTCCTGGTAGAAGGCCGTCTTGGAGTTAAGCGCGCTCAGTGTCTGCTGGAGCTTGACAAGCTCCGCCTTCCTCCTCTGTCTGTAGCGTCTCTGATACCGGATATCCTGTCAATCACACGACGCACGAATCTGATTGGCTGCACCGTACCGAAGTGTACTTTGGTAAATTAGCAGACGTCGCGCCTTTGCGTTAGGTACTGTTCAGGGTACGTGTGTGTGTGTGCAAGGATGTGTGTGTGTGTGTGTGTGTGTGTGTGCGTCCAGCACGGCGCACCTTAGCGATGTCGTTGATGAGGTCCTGGTAGCCGTTGGTGCCGCTGACCAGGCCGGCCTGCTCCAGGGAGCGCAGGTTCCGCAGCACCCGCCTCTTCTTCTGCTCCAGGGGCAGCTGGCGCTCTTCCTGCCCCGTCGCGCTGCTCTTCAGGCCCTCCGGCGCCTGGGCGTCCTGCGCCGCCCGCCGCTCCACCAGCTGGCCGTGCTCCGCTTCCTGCGCACACCAGCTCCGTCACAGACCAGTGGGGGGGGGGGGGGGGGGGGGGGGGGTTGGGGGGGGGTGGGGGGCGGGCGGAGCGAACCACTGCGCTTCAGAGATCATCCGAGCCGCCGCAGATCGCTAAGCGTTTCCTCGTAATGCTAACGCTGTGAGAGGTGGTGTGTGTGTGTGTGTGTGGGGGGGGGGAGGGGGTCGTAGGTCACCTGCAGAGCTGTGGCGGGGGTCTCCAGGGTCTCCGGCAGAGTCTCCCCTGGTTGGATCCTCACTACGTCCACTATGAGCTTCTTGGTCCTGAAGCACACACACACACACACACACACACACACACAGTAATGAGCAAACCCCTTTCATAACCTCACAAAGGCTCTTGGTTGATTGGCTAGTGTATGCTAGTGACATTTTCCCATTACAGTTTGACTAACATGTGCTTACTGCAGCACCAGAAGAAAAGTCAGGATAGTATGAAGTAATGTAGGGTGTCAGGTTAGGAATCAGAAGGTCCCTGGTTCGAACCCTGGCTGTGTCAACATGACGTTGTGTCCCTGGGCAAGGCACTTCACCCTACTTGCCTCAGGGAGGAATGTCCCTGTACTTGCTGTAAGTCGCTTTGGAGAAGAGCGTCTGATAAATGACTCAATGTAAATGATTGACATGCGATTTACAGCGCTGCATGGTTTACAGGCTCTGGCAGTATCCACACTGATGACACAATGGGGTCACCAGCAGTGAGAGAGGTCAGCCTTTTCTGAAAGACTCTCTTTTTTGGAAGGACTTGGAACAAAGTCAGAACGGGCTCTCGTTTATAAGGCAGATAACCCCTGACCACCAAACCTCTTCCTGCCTGGACAGGAAGTGATGAGCTGCAGGAAGTGTCTGCGAGAGATGGATTGGGAATTGTGTGCGTCCAGAATGGAAACAGTTTACATGTTGTGTCACGAAAACAATTTTAGGATCATTCCTCGCTTCAGCTTTTGAACAACAAAATATCTCTTTCTTATTGTACACCATTCTTATTTATAGCTATAAATATCAGTTATATTTGTACCAAAAATATGGTTTTGGATTAGTTTGTTTTTATTTTTGGGGGGGATGTAAGGGCAGTCATTTTTAGATTATACTACCTTAGACCTAGAGAAAATTAAAAATACCCAGCAAAACCCATCTTGCATTTACATTTAGCAGACGATCTTATCCAGCGATTTACAGCAAGTACAGGGACATTCCCCCCTGAGGTGAGTAGGGTGAAGTGCCTTGCCCAAGGACACAGCCAGGGTTCAGCCGGGATTCGAACCTGGTACCCTCTGCTTACCAGCCCGACACGCTAACTACCTGCGCTACACGGCCCCAGCATGTTAGCGCAGTGGCCCCTGCTGTGACGTGACCAGGCTAGCTTACTTGGTCATCAGCCCCTTCATGTCCTTGTCATCTCCCTCCAGCAGCTCAAACTTGCTGGTCAGCGTCAGGGAGATCTCCGTCTTGGCCAGCTGACTCAGGGTGTTCTCCTTGTTGGGGTCGTTGGGGTCCACGGCCCCCTCGCCTGAGGTACATCCCAAAACCACCAGGTGAATGATGTCACACCTCTATCTTTGTGTTTATTTTGTATCTTCTGGGACCATGGATGCATGTAAGGTGTGATGCTTGCAGGAGTGTGTGTGTGTGTGTGTGTGTGTGTGTGTGTGTGCCATACCGAGCAGAGCCTCCACGTCCGGCGCTTCTCCCAGGTCCTGCAGCAGTTCATGGAGAAGATCGTTGTGGTCAGGAGAGATGGCCTCCAGGTGCTCCAACACCAACTACACACACACACACACACACACACACACACACACACACACACACACACACACACACAGAAAGGAAAAACCACTGGATCATCATCGTCATTCACACTGATTCATTTAGCAGACGCTTTTATCCAAAGCGACTTCCAAGAGAGAGCTTTACAAAAGGGGAGTCAGATAGCTCAATGGTTAAGGCGTTGGCCTTATGATCGGAAGGTTGTGAGATCGAGCCCCGGCTGTGGCTATACGATGTTGTGTCCTTGGGCAAGGCACTTCACCCTACTTGCCTCAGGGAGAATGTCCCTGTACTTGCTGTAGGTCGCTTTGGATAAAAGCGTCTGCTAAATTAATACATGTAAACAAAAAGAGCATTGAAATGCTGCAGATGTTTAGCTCAGGTCCCAAGAATGTACCAGCGGTGAGTGGGGAGATTGTTCGGAATGGGGCCTGTAAATATAGAATCCATGCTGCAGGAGTGAGCTACGCTCAGCGATGGAGACATGCACCAGTTCGTTCACCTCAGGTTCAGGGAAATTGTTACTCATTCCTGAGTTCTATTCTGCACTTCCCACACAGGAAACCTTCAAATACGGTGGACGGTTGGTGCAAAACAAAAGGTCGTCTGTCGTCGACGAGCCATTGTTGTTTTGAGTCCTCTGGGTTGTGTGTGCTCCTGTGTGTGGTGGTGTGTGTGGCGTGTGTGTGTAGGCAGGCTGGTCGGGGGTTGGGGGAGAGTTGAGGAAACAGGTTCTGCAGAGACGAGGAGGGGGAGGAGAGGAGGGGGAGGAGGGGAGGAGGAGGAGGAGAGGAGGGGGAGGAGAGGAGGGGGAGGAGGAGAGGAGGGGGAGGAGAGGAGGGGGAGGAGGAGAGGAGGGGGAGGAGAGGAGGGGGAGGAGGAGAGGAGGGGGAGGAGGACAGGAGGGGGAGGAGAGGAGGGGGAGGAGAGGAGGGGGAGGAGGGGGACACCAGCGTGGGAGATACTGAGTTCGTCAGCTCACGGAGTGGGTGTTGATGATCTCCTCGATGGAGATGTAGATGACCGGCTTGCTTAGGGTCACCATGTCCGAGTATTCATCCACGTTGAACTTCTCCTCTGGCTCTGGAACGTCGCACGCTGCCTTGAAAAACACCCTGGAGGAGGGAGGGAGGGAGGGAGGGAGAGCGGGAGGGAGAGAGGGAGGTGTGGAGGGAGGGAGAGAGGAAGGTGTGGAGGGAGGGAGAGAGGGAGGTGTGGAGGGGCCAGTAAACAGAGAAAACATCAATTTTAGACGTTTACAGGCCCCCCAAAAAAGTCTGAACAGGTATAAGTTAAAGACATTGTTTTCCTGTTTGGCACCTGCTAATTATTAAGACTGGCGTGCCAACCGAAGGGTATCATCGTAACAGCAGTCGCTTCTGGGAACAACCCCCCGCCCCCCCATCCATCCCCCCCCCCCCTCTCTTTCTCTTCTTTTAATGCGAGGGAAAGCAGTAGAGGTCACTGCTGACGGTGCACTGGCAGACAAAGAAACTTCCTCCCTCCCTCCCCCAACCTCCCCCCCCTCCCCCCCACCTGAACTTGTCGTAGGTCTGGGAGATGTAGTCGTTCATGGGGGTCATGTGGGCGTTCTCCCCCTCGAAGAGCTTGTTGGCGGCGGCGTGCTGGAGCATCTTGGCCACGGAGCCCAGGTTCCTGCGCTGGTCGGAGTGGAGCTGGCCACCAGCCGACAGGTCGATGATGTCGAAGCCGTCGGGCGCCACGATGGCCGGGTTCATGAAGCGATAGTACAGCAGGTTCCCTACGATCTGACACACACACACACACACACACACACACAGTTAACCTTGTACTGAGAGGGCACTGTGCTACTGGTAACCCTGATTCATGCATTGTCGTAGCAGACTCTTGCAATGCAGTAACAAGACAGACAACCTGACCATCTGTACAGATGTTCTCACTGTTACTAAGAAGCATTGACGCAAGTTTAAAAGAGAATTGAATGCTTTAAACTTTCTCAAGCATTTTAAGATAGTTTGAGAGAGACAGAGGATGAGAGAGAGAGACAGAGAGAGAGACAGAGAGAGAGACAGAGAGAGAGAGACAGAGAGAGAGACAGAGGATGAGAGAGAGAGACAGAGAGAGAGACAGAGAGAGAGACAGAGAGAGAGACAGAGAGAGAGAGACAGAGAGAGAGACAGAGAGAGCGAGAGAGAGAGACAGAGAGAGAGACAGAGAGAGAGAGAGAGAGAGACAGAGAGAGAGAGACAGAGAGAGAGAGAATCAAACAAGCAGGAAAAGGGCCCGCCTAGAATCGAACCCCTGCATGACATTAACCATCCAGACGTCCAGGAGGACAGAGGAGGAGGGAGGAGAGAGAGCAGGAGGAGAGGAGGAAGAGAAGGAGGGAGGAGAGAGAGCAGGAGGAGAGAGAGCAGGAGGAGAGGAGGAGGGCAGAGAGAGAACAGGAGAGAGAAGATAGAGAAGGAGGGAGGAGAGAGAGAGAGCAGGAGGAGAAGAATAAGAGGAGAGGAGGAGGGAAGAGAGAGAGCAGGAGGAGAGGAGGAAGAGGAGGAGGGAGGAGAGAGAGCAGGAGGAGAGAGAGCAGGAGGAGAGGAGGAGGGCAGAGAGAGAACAGGAGAGAGAAGATAGAGAAGGAGGGAGGAGAGAGAGAGAGCAGGAGGAGAGGAGGAAGAGGAGGAGGGAGGAGAGAGAGCAGGAGGAGAGGAGGAGGGAGGAGAGAGAGCAGGAGGAGAGGAGGAAGAGAAGGAGGGAGGAGAGAGAGCAGGAGGAGAGAAGACAGAGGAGGAGGGAGGAGAGAGAGCAGGAGGAGAGGAGGAGGGCAGAGAGAGAACAGGAGAGAGAAGATAGAGCAGGAGGAGAGGAGGAAGAGAAGGAGGGAGGAGAGAGAGCAGGAGGAGAGAGAGCAGGAGGAGAGGAGGAGGGAAGAGAGAGAACAGGAGAGAGAAGATAGAGAAGGAGGGAGGAGAGAGAGAGAGCAGGAGGAGAAGAATAAGAGGAGAGGAGGATGGAAGAGAGAGAGCAGGAGGAGAGGAGGAAGAGGAGGAGGGAGGAGAGAGAGCAGGAGGAGAGGAGGAGGGAGGAGAGAGAGCAGGAGGAGAGGAGGAAGAGAAGGAGGGAGGAGAGAGAGCAGGAGGAGAGAAGACAGAGGAGGAGGGAGGAGAGAGAGCAGGAGGAGAGGAGGAGGGAGGAGAGAGAGCAGGAGGAGAGGAGGAAGAGAAGGAGGGAGGAGAGAGAGCAGGAGGAGAGAAGACAGAGGAGGAGGGAGGAGAGAGAGCAGGAGGAGAGGAGGAAGAGAAGGAGGGAGGAGAGAGAGCAGGAGGAGAGAAGACAGAGAAGGAGGGAGGAGAGAGAGCAGGAGGAGAGGAGGAAGAGAAGGAGGGAGGAGAGAGCAGGAGGAGAGAAAACAGAGAAGGAGGGAGGAGAGAGCAGGAGAGAGAAGACAGAGAAGGAGGGAGGAGAGAGCAGGAGGAGAGGAGGAAGAGAAGGAGGGAGGAGAGAGAGCAGGAGGAGAGAAGACAGAGGAGGAGGGAGGAGAGAGAGCAGGTGGAGAGGAGGAAGAGAAGGAGGGAGGAGAGAGAGCAGGAGGAGAGAAGACAGAGGAGGAGGGAGGAGAGAGACCAGGAGAGAGAAAACAGAGGAGGAGGGAGGAGAGAGAGCAGGAGGAGAGAAGACAGAGGAGGAGGGAGGAGAGAGAGCAGGAGGAGAGGGGCGTGACCCGGTCCCTGTACCTTCAGCAGCTCGTCCTCCGAGGCGTCTGGGAACTTTTCGTGGAGGCAGTTCTTCAGGACCTTAGCAATGTATCTCATGCCATAACTGCATGCCAAAACAAACATGGCGACAGGGATGTGACACAAAAACACCAAAACACTGGTCATGAACGCACGTAACGGGATGAGGGTGGGGTGGGGGTGGTTACGAGAGACCTGTGTTGACCTGTGACCTCGAGCTGTGAGGCTCCTTATAAACAGGATGAGGTTCATATCCATCTGCACCCTACAAAAGGACAATATTGCTCTCTAGTGGAGAAGATGGAGTATTGCAGAGTCAAGAGAGTCAAGCGGTGAGGGAATCAGAGCTAGTAATCGTAGTAAAAGGATGCAAGTTTGAATCCCGGCCGTGCCAACATGGCATCGTGTCCTTGGGGAAGGCACTTGCCCAGGGAACGCTCCTGTACTTGCTGTAAGTTAAGAGCGTCTGCTAAATGGCTTACTAGCCTGACTCCCTTCAGCGCTTAGCCACCTGACTCAGCCTTCCTTCCCCACAGCCTCACTGATTTCCAACACGGCTGGGAAACCTCATTCAGGCTCGGACGCTAACCCCCGCATCCCACCACACCTCCACCGAGTCGGGTGAGCGACGGCGACAAAGGATGTGCGACAGGGGAGGAAGGGAACGGAGGGTGTGATAAAAAAATTAAAATAATTATGGCCTCGTCTTTCGGAACCTACGGGATGTTTTCCAGAGACGACGTGATGGAGTTGAGGACTTTGTCCGTGGCCGAGCGCAGCGTCTGGTGGGACGCCTCGAGCTTGGCGCGGACTTCCGGGTGAGACATGGCTTGGTCCGGGGCCACCTCGTACGGCAACTTACTGTGGAGGGAGGGGGGGAGGAGAGGGAGGAGAGGGAGGAGAGGGAGGGGGGGAGGAGAGGGAGGAGAGGGAGGGGGGGAGGAGAGGGAGGAGAGGGAGGAGGAGAGGGAGGAGAGGGAGGAGAGGGAGGGGGGGAGGAGAGGGAGGAGAGGGAGGAGGAGAGGGAGGAGAGGGAGGAGAGGGAGGGGGGGAGGAGAGGGAGGAGAGGGAGGGGGGGAGGAGAGGGAGGAGAGGGAGGAGGAGAGGGAGGAGAGGGAGGAGAGGGAGGGGGGGAGGAGAGGGAGGAGAGGGAGGAGGAGAGGGAGGAGAGGGAGGAGAGGGAGGGGGGGAGGAGAGGGAGGAGAGGGAGGAGGAGAACTGTCACCGGCCCCGTCTTTCGGAACTTATGGCATGTTTTCCAGGACGATCTCACAAAGTGGAAGTCAGGTGGCTCAGCGGGTTAAGGCGTTGGCCTCATGATCGGAAGGTTGTGAGATCGAACCCCGGCTGTGGCTATGTGATGTTGTGTCCTTGGGCGAGGCACTTCACCCTACTTGCCTCAGGGAGAATGTCCCTGTACTGACTGTAAGTCGCTTTGGATAAAAGCGTCTGCTAAATGAATGAATGTAAGTGTAATGTAAGCGGAGAATTCAGCTGGAGTAGGGCTTGGTTGACGTGAAAACCTGCACCCTCTTGGCCCTCGATGGCATTGTATCTAGGGCTGCAGCTATCGATTAATCGGATAAGTACGAAACGGCCAATAAAGCTATAAACATTACTCAAATCACTTATCACATTTATTAATAATTGCAAAACCATCAATAAATTGGGGTACTGAAAAAATACAATCACTGACCAGTTGTCAAATAATGTATAACAAAAATATACATACTACAATCATATGAAAACGTTTGGGAACCCCTTCTCAGCCGGCATTATAATCGACTCTGCTTTCACGCAAAAAAAGATAAAAGTGGTATGTCTTTCATTAACCAGGAAGATCTAAGTACTGGGGTGTTTTCCAAACAAAGATTTTTAGCGAAGCAGTTTTTAGTTGTATGAAATTAAATAAATTGTGAAAAACTGGCTGTGCAAAAATATGGGTACCCTTATGATTTTGCTGATTTGAATGCATGTAACAGCATGTAAAACTGATGACTTGAAAAATCTAATTGGTTGGATTATCTCGTTAAGCCTTGAATCTCATAGAAAGGTGTGTTCAATCATGGGAAAAGGTATTTAAGGTGCCCAAATACAAGTTGCACTTCTCTTTGACTCTCTGCTGAAGTGAGACAGAATGGGATCATCAAAACAGCTCTCCACAGATCTGAAAACAAAGATTGTTCGTTTTCATGGTTTAGGGGAAGGCTACAAGAAGCTTTCCAAAAGGTTTCAACTGTCAATTTCGACTGTAAGAAATGTTGTCAGGAAATGGAAGGACACAGGCACAGTTGCAGTTAAACCCAGGTCTGGAAGACCAAGAAAAGTACAGGAGCGCCATATGCGGCGGATTGTGAGAATGGTTGCAGACAACCCACAGATCACCTCCAAAGACCTGCAACAACATCTGGCTGCAGATGGTGTATCTGTACATCGTTCAACAATTCAGCACAATTTGCACAAAGCACATCTGTATGGCCGGGTGATGAGAAGGAAGCCCTTCCTGCG